>CM060115.1:12385314-12787814 GCA_030522415.1 Channallabes apus | reverse complement strand
GGATGAGACACATCGTGATAATTTAGCTTTTAGTCTCAGTGTGGGCTAATAATTATTGTAGCATCTTGCTGGTTTATTACTTTACTAGATCTTTCTGTTTGTGCTTTATATCACGTCTTACTCGTGCAATATTTTATTTTTATAGGAAGGAAAATCAGTTTGACGGCACGTTTTTACTCAGTCATGAAAATATTCCTGAATTAATGGGAAAGGCTGGATTTCCATTGCATACACTCATTCTTTCTCATACTAATCATTTAAATTCTCATTTCACAATTTCTGTTGGAATCACACACACACTCACAATTTTATATATGTTATATTCAAGCACTACGGGCAATTTGAGAACTCCAATTAACCTAATCTGCATGCCTTTGGACTGTGGGAGGAAACCGGAGTACCCGGAGGTAGCCATCTAGTCTAGCCATCTCCATAGCCATCTAGTCATCTAGCCGTGTGTAAGGGCTACACCCATGGTGACATCAACATATTCAACGGCCGTGTCTCAAACGAAAAAAAAGAAGAAGAAAAAACCTGCTAACAATAAGAAAAGTGACTCATCTGTGTGTAGCTGCCGGGGACACACACCCACTAATGCTGGGAAATTATTCATACTGTGTGTTTTGGACGTACTTTTTATGATGCCATACAAGTCTAGTGTGGTTTACTCACAGATGTTTTATTACAAATTGTAACACAGTCATTGGATAGGACATGACTGGAATTAACCACAATTGGAAGACTAACATTATAATAATTTTTTTTTCCTGATTTTCTCCATAATTTAGTCATATCCAATTCCCTCCCATCACTAGGGGGCGCTTCCAAATTAAGGCTACTTACTACCATTCAGCCAGGTGGGCCGAGGTTTGTCACGTGTTTACTCCGAACCACGTGACACCAGCCGACCTCTTTTTTTTAACACACCTTTGGGGGCGGCGTAACACACTCGGAGGACAGCGCTATCCGCTCCCTCCGTGTGCACGAGCTCACAGACGAATGGCGTAGAGCCGTGATTAATGTGGGACCACTAAGTACCTTTCATCCTTCCCCTCTGAGAGAGCTCGGCCAATTTATCTCTCTCGAGACCTCCGACTGTGGGAGGTTACAGCATCACCCGGGAACCGAACCAGATACTCCGGATGATAGGGCGAGCACTTTACCACTGTGCCACTCGGAGGCCAATTGGAAGTCTAACATGATTGGAATTCATTTTCAGTCTGAATGAGACGGAGGTGTAAACCTCTATTAGAAAATAGTATCCCTCGGACAACTTAAAACCTGCCAGTAGAATTTGACGCTCTGGCTCCTGTGGACGGATTCTCAATGCACGATGCTGCAAATGTGGCAAAAGACGACGAGCATGCACTCGGTCACGCTGCGGACCTGCCTCGCAATGGAGAGGATGGGCTTTTCCACTGTGAAGACTGTTGATACTTCTCAGGGTCGTACCCATACACCAGAGTTTCGTCACCGGTAATGATCCTCGACATGAAGGATGGGTCATCTACGGCATGCTGACGGAGATCTTGGCAGACATCGATCGGCACAATGTTCCTTCTGCTCCTGGGCACGAACCTGGCAGTAACACGGTGCAGGTTTAGATCACGCGTGAGGATCGCCCGAACTGTTCTGAATCGGCACAGAATATGACATCGAATCAGATTAAACCTGATTAAAATATCATCATACTGTGCAGTGAATAAGTATTTGCCCTCTTTCCAGAATTTTAGTATTTTGCAGACAGACAAACAGACAGGTCATTAGACGCACATAAATGACACACTAACAGCAGCAATGCTGTGGATTGTCCTCCGACAATCATCATGTACAAGTTGCTAAATGGTTTCGAGCTTGTTGAAGGTCTTCCAGATCTCTCGTCATCTTACAGTAATGTTCTTCTCCTCTTGAAGCACATGTGCCACCCAAAACACCTCGAACGACTCAACTGGCCAAATCATGTGAGACGTCTCCGCCCAGTTTCACTCAGAGTTTCACACTCGCTCTTTGTTCTAACTTGCTGTACATGACTTGCTGTCGATGTCTTTTGGCACACTGACTTACTGTGCATGCTTGCTCCACGTCGAGTTAACATTAGATGAGTTTATGAGGAGGCAGTTTTGCTTCCGTCCCTCATCAGTAAAAACAGCAATCAAGTCTCTCCTTCCTGGCTTTACTCAGAACTTTCATCCTTTGTGACTCTGGCTGAGGACGGGCCACTGATTGGCTCATCATTTCATATGTAGTAAAGCGTCTGACCAATCACAGATGAGACCGAACTCTTGTAACCAATTATGACTCAGATGGTTGGGTTTATCGGAAAAGATGGGACGTCTAACCTAACCTCAAATATTCTTCTTCTGTAACAGCAGATTAGACGCTTCCCCGCGGGCAGAACCAAATTTATTTATTTTTATTCTGATCTGATCAAAGCATGTAAACACACAGTTATCAGATCAGCCTCCATGAAACAGTTAAACTGGAATCTCTAATTGGAATGGTTTAAAGAAATACAGTACAGTACCATCCAAATAAACTGTTACGTCCTGGTCTAGGGTCAGGCCGCAACAGACAATAAAATAAATTAGGAAAAGGAAAGAAGGTAAATGGGGAAATAAATGGGGGAGTTGAGATCAACTGCAGTTTAATTCTATGTACAAATATTTACAAAGGTGGTAATATCTTCAGGAGCCGACAATGCCAAAATAATAAACCAAACCCACTAACTAGAATCACAAAAGTCTACCTAACCTAACAACAAAAACATACCAAAATACATATAGTCTTACCTAACTCCCTGACTAGCATAACCAGGAGAAAAAATGGGGGAAGAACAAAAAGGGCGTCGACTCCCTACTTACCACTATATACACGATGATATTTACAAAGTTATATACAAAATTATATACAAAGGGCAATAGCAAAAATCGAGGTCGAAAAGGGCAGCAAAAGTCGATACACAATGAGTCCAATATATACCAGCAAAACACCATAACAAATCAAGCAGTTGTCTCTCGAGCAGCAGGCAGGATGGCGTTTAAATAGAGCTGCACAAAGTTCTAGTCCAATGGCAACACAGGAGGCGGGAGTAAGGCACACAGGTTCAGGAAGTGTTTGTCCAATGGAGGTACAGGAGGCGGGAGTAAGGCACACATCACTGACTGATCCTCCAATCAGCACCCCTCTCCACTGTAGAGGCCAATTAAACCTGTTTAAAAAAAACAGAGAGAGGGAAACACACCCAAGAGAGCAGGCAACACAGAAAAAAAATATATATACAGTATATAATACGTCAGGGACGTAACACCCTCCCCCTTAAGATTGAACATCAAGTTCAATCCTACTCAGACTCACAGCGAGATAACGTGTCTGCTACAATGTTTTCAGATCCCTTTTTATGCCGAATGTCAATATTGAATCCCTGTACAATCATGGCCCAGCGCATGAGTCGTTGATTACTATTAGTCATACGTTGTAAGAATACGAGAGGGTTGTGATCAGTAAACACCACTATGGGTTCAGGACTGGATCCAATATACACCTCAAAATGCTGAAGTGCAAGTAAGAGGGCAAGAGCTTCCTTCTCGATGGTACTATAGTTAAGCTGGCAACGATTAAATTTACGGGAGAAGAAACTCACAGGGTGATCGATACCATGAGCATCTTCTTGGGTGAGTACTGCACCTATCCCGGTACCACTGGCATCTACTTCAAGTTGGAAGGGTTTGCTAAAATCAGGGGCAGAAAGAACAGGTGCACTGCACAGCAATAGCTTCACAGCATTAAATGCATCTTGACAAGTAGCAGACCACACAAAAGGGATAGAGTCACGAAGAAGGTTTGTTAGTGGAAGGACCACATCTGAAAAGTTTCTACAGAAACTTCGGTAATATCCAGCCATACCTAAGAAACGTCTGAGTTCTCGTTTTGTCCTAGGGGCTGGAAATGCCTTAATTGCCTGCACTTTAGCATCCAGCGGGCGAACCATGCCTTGTCCCACCTGCTTGCCTAAATAGGTAACAGTAGCATGAGCGAATTCACACTTTTCAAGGTTCAGAGTCAGAGAAGCATTCTGGAGGCGATCAAACACACAGTTTAAAACAGAGAGATGCTCATTCCAGGTATCTGCAAACACAACTACATCATCAAGGTAGGCTTCACAATTATTCACATCACCTAAGACTTGTGTCATTAAACGCTGAAAGGTAGCAGCAGGTGCATTTCTTAAACCAAAAGCCATGACTGTATACTGAAGAAATCTATCAGGTGTAGCAAAAGCAGAGATTTCAGAGGCTCGCTGAGTGAGTGGAACTTGCCAGTAGCCTTTTAGAAGGTCTAATTTTGTGACATACCTTGCCTGACCTATCCGGTCAACACAATCTTCCATCCGGGGAAGAGGAAATTAATCAGCCTTGGTAACAGAGTTAACTTTACGATAATCTGTGCAAAATCGATAAGTATTATCTGATTTTGGAACCAAAAGACAGGGAGAGCACCATGGACTACAACTGGGAATGGCTAACTGATTTCTTAGCAAATAATCAGTCTCCTGCTTCATTATAGCACGTTTGGTCGGGTTAATTCGGTAGGCATTTTGTTTAATAGGTCGGTGGTCGCCTACATCTATGTCATGTTCAATGACGGTTGTGCGTGAGGGTGTGTCTGAAAAGAGTGCGGGGTGACTCCTTATGAGCCTAATGATGTCTTCCTGGGCGGAAGCTGGTAGATGGACAAGTTTGCACTCAAGTTTACTTAGCCACACAGAGTTTGACAAACTCGCACAAGGGACAGATGCTCTACCCAAATTGAGACCATCGAATTCTGGAGAATATTCAGGTGTAATGCCTGTGGAGACAATCGCAACAGGGGTGATTGGGGAAATCTCCTCAGTATTTCGAGAGAAAAAAGGTTTTAGCATATTTACATGGCAGACACAAGTAACTAGTTAATTGGGGATTTTCTGTCTCTTTTAGGAATCTCACTATTGAAGTGTTATTATTGTACGGAATGTTGTATTTCGCAACATGCATTGAAAATAAATGATTGTCTGTTGCTTTTTCTCGGTGTGAGCACGGACGGTTAAGTGCATGCTGGGTAAACGGGTCTCGTGTCAACACTTCGAACAAGTGCTGCTGCACCCGCTCACCATCGCATGCCATAAAAGAAGTTGGCTCGTGCTAGTTTTTGACTCATTAAAAAGAAATAAGACTTGACTTCCTCTACAAAAGGGGAAAGTTGAATTTTTCCAAACACAAGCTCCAGCGCGCTTATAGCCAGGAGAAAATTAATCTCCGGGGTGATTAAAGTCAGGTGCGTTCAATCCCAAAGCCAAGTCTGAGTGAAAGCACACCGCGCTCCTTCACTTCTCCTCCTCCTGCAGCCCGTTATGTTTTTCCTCCGTCAAGTTAGTTTCCACAAAATTGAAAATGGCATTTAAGAGGATTGTTGATGCAAAGGTTAAATCAGAACTCGCAAAACTCATGAGTCACGTTGACAAACGAGCTGACGAACGATGACGGAAAATATCATCAGACATCGCAGCGGTGAAATATTAGCGCATTCATCCTTACAAATATCAGATTTTACTGAATCAGATTAAATCTGATTAAGATATCATCATACAGGTTAGTGAATAAGTATTTGCCCCTTTCCTGGATTTTTGTATTTTGCATATTTGAAACACTTAATTGATTGAGATCATCAAACTAATTTTAATATTACACAAAGATAACCTGAATAATACAAAATACAGTTTTTGAATGATTGATTGAGTGAACTGTGATTTTTGGAAAGTTGAGCCACAGACATGTTTGATTACTGCCAGACATGTTGAATCAAGAAATCACTTAAACAGGACAAAGTGAAACACGGCAAAAAAAATCACACATCATTGAGTGATCTAAAGAAATTCAAGGACAGATGAGAAACAAGGTCATTGACGTGTATCAATCTGGAAAGGGTTAGAAAGGTCATTACTAAGGCTTACAGACTCCAGTGAACCACGGTGAGAGCCATTATCTACAAATGGAGGAAACTGGGAAGAACTGTGAACCTTCCCCAGGAGTAGCCGGCCTACCGAAATTACTCCAAGAGCAGGAAGACGAGTCATCCAGGAGCTCATAAAACAATCCAGAGGCTTCATTCACATTACAAGCCATGTTGCTGAATTCCGTTTTGTTTTTGTTCGGATCAGATCTGCATGTCATGACATTACACGTGACTTTTATCTGACTATAACGTCTGTCCTCTGAAATGCACATCGATGGATGCTCATTTTTGCAAAAATCAGCTTGGGGTTTTGCTATGGAGGACGGCAGGCAGTTAGTCAGCTGTACAATGGCTTGCAAAAGTATTCGGCCCCCTTGAACTTTTCCACATTTTGTCACATTACAGCCACAAACATGAATCAGTTTTATTGGAATTCTACGTGAAAGACCAATACAAAGTGGTGTACACGTGAGAAGTGGAACGAAAATCATACATGATTCCAAACATTCTTTACAAATAAATAACTGCAAAGTGGGGTGTGCGTAATTATTCAGCCCCGAGTCAATACTTTGTAGAACCACCTTTTGCTGCAATTCCAGCTGCCAGTCTTTTAGGGTATGTCTCTACCAGCTTTGCACATCTAGAGACTGAAATCCTCGCCCATTCTTCTTTGCAAAACAGCTCCAGCTCAGTCAGATTAGATGGGCAGATTGTGAACAACAGGTTTCAGATCCGTTAATGAAAGCGCCTGCGTGCACAAATGGAAACACTTATCCATCGGGATTTATTTTTCCTTTTTTTAAAGGTAAAGTGCAGGTTAATTTGTTTTATTTTTACTTTTTATTTTGTATTAATTATTTTTATGTTTTTTTGGGGGTAATTTAAGTTTCTATTACTTCTTATGGGAAAATATATTAGTAAATTAGTGTTTTGGAATATGAGCCCTCTTCCGGAACGAATTACGCCCATAATCCAAGGTTCCACTGTATTTGTGCCACTAGATGGCATTTAAACTACACTTAACTACACCAGTCCAAACACCAATCACAGTCAAAAAAACATATACAGCACTACTACTATATCTAGGTTAGTTTCATTGCCGTGTAGAATTTATTTTTTTAAATAAATACAAAAAATAAATACAAATAATAATAATAAAAAAGATGATGGTGGCTTAGTGGTTAGCACTGTCACCTGCACCTCCAGGGTCTGGATTCGATTGCCACTTCAGGGTGTGTGTGTGTGTGTGGGGTTTGCATGTTCTCCCCATGCTTGGTGGGTTTCCTCCACGTACTCCGGTTTCCTCCCACAGTCCAAAGACATGCAGATCAGACTAATTGGTGTGACAAATTTCCCAGAGTGTGTGTGTGTGTGTCCGTGCCCTGTGATGGATTGGCACATGACCTAAGTCTCCTGGGATGGGCTCCAGGACCCCAACAACCCTGTATACAGGATAAAGTGGTGAAAATGTGAGTAAGTGATTGAGATGAACAAACTATAGCTGGCAATATAGATCAATTACAAAATCTTTTTAAAATAAAAAATTACATATTCAGTATTACATAATATTACATAATTTTTTATATATTCAGTATGTGTGGAAGCGCTTTCCAGCATTAGTCCCATAAAAAAAGTCAAGCGGGAAAGTTAGAAATACTGGGTTGATTTGAATGTTTCTAACCTTATTAAACTTCAAATAACATCAACAAACAAACAAACTACTTGGGGGATTTTGTGAGTCTACATGTTTTGTTTAGTATCAAAGCTGTAAATTTGTGAAGTCAGTTTATTTAGAAAAAATAGATTGAAAACATGTTTTATACAGTAATACGTACAGTGGTGTGAAAAACTATTTGCCCCCCTCCTGATTTCTTATTCTTTTGCATGTTTGTCACACAAAATGTTTCTGATCATCAAACACATTTAACTATTAGTCAAATATAACACAAGTAAACACAAAATGCAGTTTTTAAATGAGGGGTTTTATTATTTAGGGAGAAAAAAAATCCAAACCTACATGGCCCTGTGTGAAAAAGTAATTGCCCCCTGAACCTAATAACTGGTTGGGCCACCCTTAGCAGCAATAATCAAGCGTTTGCGATAACTTGCAACGAGTCTTTTACAGCGCTCTGGAGGAATTTTGGCCCACTCATCTTTGCAGAATTGTTGTAATTCAGCTTTATTTGAGGGTTTTCTAGCATGAACCGCCGTTTTAAGGTCATGCCACAACATCTCAATAGGATTCAGGTCAGGACTTTGACTAGGCCACTCCAAAGTCTTCATTTTGTTTTTCTTCAGCCATTCAGAGGTGGATTTGCTGGTGTGTTTTGGGTCATTGTCCTGCTGCAGCACCCAAGATCGCTTCAGCTTGAGTTGACGAACAGATGGCCGGACATTCTCCTTCAGGATTTTTTGGTAGACAGTAGAATTCATGGTTCCATCTATCACAGCAAGCCTTCCAGGTCCTGCAGCAGCAAAACAACCCCAGACCATCACACTACCACCACCATATTTTACTGTTGGTATGATGTTCTTTTTCTGAAATGCTGTGTTACTTTTACGCCAGATGTAACGGGACACGCACCTTCCAAAAAGTTCAACTTTTGTCTCGTCGGTCCACAAGGTATTTTCCTAAAAGTCTTGGCAATCATTGAGATGTTTTTTAGCAAAATTGAGACGAGCCTTAATGTTCTTTTTGCTTAAAAGTGGTTTGCGCCTTGGAAATCTGCCATGCAGGCCGTTTTTGCCCAGTCTCTTTCTTATGGTGGAGTCGTGAACACTGACCTTAATTGAGGCAAGTGAGGCCTGCAGTTCTTTAGATGTTGTCCTGGGGTCTTTTGTGGCCTCTCGGATGAGTTGTCTCTGCGCTCTTGGGGTAATTTTGGTCGGCCGGCCACTCCTGGGAAGGTTCACCACTGTTCCATGTTTTTGCCATTTGTGGATAATGGCTCTCACTGTGGTTCGCTGGAGTCCCAAAGCTTTAGAAATGGCTTTATAACCTTTACCAGACTGATAGATCTCAATTACTTTTGTTCTCATTTGTTCCTGAATTTCTTTGGATCTTGGCATGATGTCTAGCTTTTGAGGCGCTTTTGGTCTACTTCTCTGTGTCAGGTAGCTCCTATTTAAGTGATTTCTTGATTGAAACAGGTGTGGCAGTAATCAGGCCTGGGGGTGACTACAGAAATTGAACTCAGGTGTGATAAACCACAGTTAAGTTATTTTTTAACAAGGGGGGCAATCACTTTTTCACACAGGGCCATGTAGGTTTGGATTTTTTTTCTCCCTAAATAATAAAACCCCTCATTTAAAAACTGCAATTTGTGTTCACTTGTGTTATCTTGGACTAATAGTTAAATGTGTTTGATGATCAGAAAGATTTTGTGTGACAAACATGCAAAAGAATAAGAAATCAGGAAGGGGGCAAATAGTTTTTCACACCACTGTATATCAGGTTACTTCAGCATGTTATCTTCCTGACATGTCTATCCACTGCACCATGTCTGAACAGTTATACTGTATTATACTGTATATAAAACACTTGTTATAAAACATAATTTTATATATAAACATCGTTATTGTTATCATCTCCAGGTTAGATGATAATTACTGTACAATTCATTGGTTCTGTACCTGTGCTTTGCATAATGACACTACAGTTGAATCTAATCTAATCTAATCTAATCTAATGTATAATATATACAGTAGTAAACAAATCATCTTTAGTCAAATGTCCCCTTCATGACAAGACAAAGACAAACTCATGCACACAAAGAGCGTCAGTCAGAAAGACCTGTGTTGTCTGAGTTGTAGCATAGCTTTGTTTATTAATTTTTATATTTTTTTTGCATAGAGAAACATAATCACTTCCAGTACTGTACTCATGAGCGATTTCTGCAAACAGCGATGGCGGAATACAATTATAATGAAATATTGTCAAAGCTTTGTAAATTTCCCCTCACACCAGTTCTAAGAGCATGGGAAATTGAGTTTTATTTCCCGCTGTTGTTTGTGATTTGCTTATGAGGAGTGAAAAAAAATTGACTGGAAATTTTGTAACATTCTACACGTACACAGAGAATAAAGAAACGACACAAAATTTCCAAACTTGAAAAAAAAAAAATTTAATAAACGGATTTACGTGTTTGTGTGTGTATATGTTGTGTACTTGTGTTATACCAGTTGAGTGTAAACTAAATGTCCACATGCTCCGTCCTGGTGTGAAGTGTGTGTCTGTGCAGCAAGCAAGCGGTTAATGCATAACTACCATGGTAATATTCGCAAAGAATAATGAGAGGAAAGAAAAACAAAAACAAACAAGAAAAAAAACAACAACAAGAAACAACAACAACAAAAAAAAGAAACAGTAAAACCCTTAAAATTTAACACTGCATCAGAATGTTCTCTGAGAAACATTTCATCTCCGCTTTGTCGTCACGTCAACCTCCAAATTAGAGAGGAAACAGCATGCTTTATAAACCGGGAAAACCTATTACGCAGAGGAAACGAATACCATAATGAACAAATAATAACAACAACAACAACAAAAAAACAAGTGGAACAAAATCAAAAATCCTATTACTGGGCGCGGGCACGATAAAACAAATGTCTTGCGTTAATTTTAACGCGTCGCAGCTTTTTTCGTTTTCAAATGACGCGCGAAACAGACGGCGCACCAGAGTGTTTTGGCATTTCAGAATCGATAGTATTATAAAAAAAACAAAAACAAAGATTGCATAACTGCAAAGCGTTAGCATGGCTTTCACCCCTTTGAACAGAGACTAGCGACTAGCAGACACTGGAGCCTCGCTGCCACACGGAGGCCAGGCTTACGCAAGCCTTCAGCCCTTTCGAACACATAATAACAAAAAAAAAAATGAAATGAAAGAAATATAAACAGACATTCCTAGAGACTGGTCATGGTGTGTGTATTGCACCAGTCGTGCTGTGTCATTAAGAGGCTTGGGTAAATCCGGCTCGCGAAACCATTCACAAACGACGACGGACGGACGGACGGACGGGATGAGTTCGAAACAAAGCAGGAAAAGGATCAGGCACTGCGCGTTGAGGATGTTTCTTTAAATATATATATATATGTTTTGGTTTGTACGTCTCTCTGCACATGTAAATGTGTTTGCTTTCAGCTGCTGGTTTTTATCCTTGAGGATACACACGGGTTAGAAACAGGAGAATAAATACTGGTGATGGAAAAATGAATCAAACGCATCGCTAGTTAAGGTTATCGTAGCACAGGGAGGCTGGATCGCTCCGTCGGTTATCCGCTCTGTTATCCGCTTCCGAGTCAGATTTCAGAAACGTGATCCGTTTAAAGGAGTTTTTAGAGAGAATGGATCTTAACACCAGAACCTAATGCTTTAAAGAAAAGGAAAAAAAACCCTCCACCCTGAAGAACATTAAATCAGCGGTATTATGCTAGAGTGACATCGCATCACAAGGGGGCGCTGTCACTGCTAGTGCAGTTACAATTCTGTTGAAAAAGGAAAGCAGAAAAAAAATGAAAATAAGAGCATAAAATACTGAAATTTAATTCATGGATTATTTATTGTTTCTGGCAAATGTATTTTTAACAGATTTTAAAGCATTAAAAACTAATAAAACTATGAATATTAAACCGCTGTGCACAAAGCTGGGATGTCCAGTTTTTAAATGTAGCAACTTTTTCTCCAGCAGGTGGCAGTATTGCACCAACCGTTTAAAACCTCAAAAAGAAGAAGAAGAGGATATGCTAATCTTGGAGAAACTAAAGTATTTTGCAAGTATTTTATGGGAAATAAAGGCAAAAAGTCATAAACACTGCAGTATATTTTTAATTTAAAATCATTTAAAATTTTTGATTAACATTTTTTAAGTTCAAGTAATTAATTTAAAAACTGAATCTGACTTGAAAACAGTCCCAGAATGCAATGCAGCTACACCACACTGAGAGACGATTTAGCTTAATAAGCTAAAAATAAAATTTATTAAAGGGCACCGACATGTGCACAGAAACAAACAAACAAACAAAAAAATATATATATATATACAGGGTGACAGAATAACGGGAACTTTTGAATTAATTTGTACAGGAGGACGCCATCTAAAGGACGTAATTTTAAAAAAATGATAAATTCCATCAAAGTTTCATAAATGGCAAGTTTTAGGTTTCAATTACTATGAATAAAATGTATTTCTTTTATCACTTCTAGTTTTATTGGATTGTAAAAAAGTTCCCGGTTTTTGTGTCACCCTGTATATATAAAACATTGCTTTCTTTTTCTCTTTTTTTTTCCGTAAAAAAACAGACGGGGACAATTTGTACAACGGCTCATTTCAGCTTTTTCTAACACATCCTCTATCCTGTGTTCTGATTGGCTAGGAAAGCGCTCGTCTCTAAAAGGGGCGTGGAGGGGAATTTTTGACAGCGTATTTTGAAAATTAATATTCAAGTTGTTCAGGGTGGATTTTTTCCTCTTTAATTTACTGCAAGATTCATTTTATTGTACTGTAACAGACGGGCAGCTTGAGAGCCTCGCCGGATCGCCCCAGGATCACTGTGCACTGAAACAATCGTGGAGAAGGAAATGAAAAATAAAAACATGAACAGACCGAATAACAGACCTGAAGAAGTTGTCCAGCCCTTTTACATCTGAGGAACGGAAACAGTACAAAAGGTGCACAGAGGTTTCACTTCTTCATGCAAATCTGTTGGCTTGAAGTCGTCCAGACCTTGGAAGAGTCCGTGATTGAGTTCAGTCACGAGGCCTGAGCTGTGAGTCTGTCCTTACTGACCGCTCCAAACCTTGGAGCCTGTTAACCATCAGCTACACGTCGCTAACTAGCAAAGTGCCAGCGCTCGCGTCCCGTTCGTCACCGCGATGTTCTAGTGCATACGATCTGAGTGCTATATTAATATAATACATTACAAACCTCCTTTTCTAACGCTGAACCATCGGGAAACACCGACTCGAGCATGAAATCCTCTGCAAGTCGGAAAAATCTCCAACATTCAATCATGACCTATTAAACGAAAAGCTACTCTGAACTCTTGAGTGGCGTTAGAGCTCTGCAAATCTCGAATTTACCAAAAACTAAAAAAAATCTGCATCGTCTCCCACGGATCCAGAAGTCGTAACATTTCTTTATCCAACATGGCTGACTTCTGAGGACAAACGAGGCTAAGTGTGAAAAAAAATGGCATTAAAGCAGCTATTCTCTCTCTTTTTCCTCTCTTTATCTTACTCTCTCGTCTTTCACTCGATTCATCTTCAAGGTTGACGGACAGAAATATTTCTCCAGAAACACGTCATTTAAGGAAAAAAAAAAAAAAAAAAAAGGAACTCTCAAGACAAAATCTCAATAATCAAAAAGCAGGTTATCTAGTGCAATCGTTTCGAATGGAAGGAAAGAAAACGAAAGTGTTGATCGTCAGGAGAAAATAGTGAATCGTAAAAGAAGTGCAGAAACGAATCGTAAAAAAAAAAAAAAAAAAGTAAAGTAAAATAGTGATGGAATTTGCATATCCCCTCGGAGATAACCGAGTTGGTTTAAATGACACCCAAAAAAAAGAAAATAAAGGGAAGCGGAAGTTTAACGAGTACTCGTTTCCCAAGACGAACGCCTGACGCTCTCGGGTAGCGTGGCGGCTTCACGGTCGCGGCGCCGAGCCCATTGAGCCCCGAGAGCCCCGGCACCGTGAACAGCAGGTCCTTTAGAAGGAACATGCAAAGTTTTCTGTGGCTTTGCCACAAGCTTATGATAGCGAAACCCCAAACCACAAACACAAATATTATCTCATACAAAATGTTTTTTTTCCTGTACATTTTCTCCTTACTGTACTAGATATATATGGTAAGCATTTATAGTACACAAGGTGTTCAAAATGTAACACTATGCATAACAATTACTCATTATTCAGTTCTGTAAAAATATTAGACAAGGGTTTATGAAATAAACAGTTTTTTTTTTTTTTTTTTACTTTTTTGTTTTTTGTACATGCGCCAGCTGCAAGACGCCGTCACGCCATCACCTGGCGTTACGTGTCTTGCGGTGATGACAGAACTAGTCTTGCTGAGCAGTCCGGTCTGTCTGTCGGTCTTTGAGCTCTCTCACTACACAAAACGAACCAAATGATGAGAAATGAGAAAGGAAAAGGAGAAGGAGGAGACGGTGACGCGCTCGCAGGCTTCTCGACGGGCTCGTGCCCTGGCTGGAGGGCCGACAACTTCGGAGAGGTGAGTGTGGAGCAGTGCAAATCTTCACAGGGCAGGTGATGGGCAACAGGCTTCTGCCATCAGGAAAGGAAATACTTTTGAATAGATCGCGCATGAGAACGTAGTGACCCTTTCATTTGGAGCTTGGTCGGGAAAAGACAGGACAGTTGAAGACATTAAAGCTGCACGCTATCTGTCCTCTTCCGCATATTCGAACTCGTAGACGTCAAGTGGCTAGCATCTCTTTGATTGACAAGAAAAACACAGGCTCCCCTCCCTCCCTCCCACCCAGTGGGGGGCAGTAGAGATCCTGAGCCTCTTGACAAACGAACTAACCTCGACAAAGCCAATGCTTTTTTTTTTTTTTACTGCTATAGCATTTTTAAGGGCTCTGGGATTGTCCACACGTATACCCCCTTTACCGCACCCCAGTTCCCACCCACAAACGCCGCCGTTTAGTTTTCTTTCTTGGACTCCAGGCCACAGATAGCAGCAGCACGCTCAGGATTAAAACTTCGTCTCACATTCTCCTGATGCGGTTTGGTTTAATTATTTTTAAGATTTAAGATTCAAGGTATTGCAGCCATTCAACGGATCTTTCTAGTGTTTTATTATTATTATCATTATTATATTGTTTTTTTTTATTTAAGGTTTCTATTACATTCCCCAGCCCAGAAATCAGACTAGATCTTAAACAAACAATGGATTGGACCAAAAAAATAAAAAATTAAAAAATCCTGTACATTTTTACACTTCTGTTGCAATTTGCCTTGTAGCCAGCAGAGGGCTGCAAAAATGACATACCGCTTCTTTAACTCTCAGATTTAGTGCTTAACGAGACAATGTTTTTTTTTATAGTCTCAGGGACTGTATATATAACTAACTGTAAACTTAATTCTCAAATGCATAATTAAAATATCAATTCAGTCAAAATGGCTGGAAAAAAAAAAAAAAAACATAGCAGACTATTCTGACTACGTTTCACAGACTAGTAACACGCCGCGCCTCGCTTCATCATCATTGGGCAGAAGCCCTGCCTCATCACCTGCTCTGTTAAATAAAAAGAAAGTCCCTTTGCTGAATGTTGACAGCACTTTTTCTCACGTGTACGTGTGTGTATGTGTGTGTATAATACGGGTTTGATGGAACAGGCTTAATCGCAGCTTTCCTCTCTTTGCCAGGGCGCGAGCCGGACTTCGCTCTCCGTCAACAATCTTAACCTCCGGCTTCATGTAAACAAAACCGCTTGTTCTAGCAATTCCACTTTGTTATATATATATATTTTTGTTTTTTTTTTCTTTTTTTTTTCCTTCCTAAACTAACTACCAGCAAGTTCGTAATCGCTACCAGAGCTGCATATCGGCGTCGTTTCACCGCATCGCAAACTAGAACATGGCCTTTAACTCATCCGACGTTATTATATACTGTATATCCAACTACTTGTTCAACACAATCCGTCTTACGCTACGATATAATCGGTTACAAATCATCTTTCCTACACTCTAACCTTACAAAAAGAAGAAATAAAAGAAAATATAAAAGTACTTGGAGTAGCTACAAAACATCAAGTAAAGGTTTCCGGACGAATCAAGTCCAAGTGAAAACAATGTAAAATATTGAGAAGAAGCAACCCTCGCTCAAATTGTTTCGGTGTTGCAAATTTATTGGTATCCGACGACAAAAAACAAACAAATGAAAGAACATGTGAATTGTCGGCTGAAACGACTTCGTGACTAATCAGAGAAGTCGCAGTGGAAGGAACCATACCATCACGTTAACCGGCGGAGACACTGATCGGGACCTCGTCAGCACCAAAGCTCTGGACTAAATGCCGGAATCTGCGCTCTGAAATTAGTGCTATTAAAAGAAGAGAAAGAGAGTCAGAGTGAGAAAGAGAGTGATGTAACATTGAGCGCTTTTCAGGAACAGGAATTCAAATCATAATAGGAAGTCAGGAATAACTCGGCGCTGAGCGAACGCTTACATTTTGAATCAACAGAACAACAGCGAGTTAGCGCCGTGCAAGTGGAACCCTGGGGCATTTCATTTAACCTGAAGGGCATGCTCATAAGGCTACATCATGACCCCTTCCTGTTCTTGAACATCAGGATTTAATAAAGGCTTTTTCTAACAAGCGTCAGCTGGCATGAGATAAAATTCAAAAACTCTATTAACTCTTAGCTCTTTTTCTTTTCTTTGATCTTTTTTTTTTTTTTTTTTTTACAAGCACCTATGGTCGTGATTCTGAGTTGTGATTCTGATCTTTAAGTAAAGTCAGTCATTCGGTACAACATATAATTGCAACAACTGTATAACCAAAAAATACCCTTCTTATTTATACTTCTTATTATAACTTCATCGCTATTAAAACAGATGCCAGCTGACGTCTGACGGAATAAACCTTTATAAATGTGCGTTCTTATTTATCATGTAGCGCTACAATCATCATTAACTATAAACACGAGACATGCTAACTCGCTAGTCATTGTTCATTTGCTCACACTTCTACTGTGGGAATTTGTATGACATTCTTGATGCATCTTAATTCTATACATGATCTTTTCTATACACACACCGCCCGGGCCCAAAAAAAGAAAAAAAAAAGTCACCACCTTGATTTGACTAAGCAAATCGGTAAGCGAGCCTCTAATTATGTTATATGGGCAAAAAATGAAGTCAGCCGACGACCTGCATGAACTGAGCGACCAGGTTTTTCCATCAATGGATTTGTTCTTTGTATTCCGAAATGACCTCGCCAGGGTTTATCGGGCTCAGATTGTGACAGAGTGGTTCATGGAACATGATTCATTAATTCAGAAAGGAATGCGACTGTATTTAAATAAATGTGGTTTAAACGATGTCATGGTGAATGCATGCTGTAGCAAGAGCCGAAGGTGGTCCGATGACTTATTAGAACTTATTAACTTTTTTTTTTGGCCGGCCAATGTATATTCAACATAGTCTCCAAGCGTCTTCGCCATCGTTGAACTTGACTGTCGAATCATCTTTAGAAACTGGCTAACTGTGCTACAGAATGTTTACACCACTGATTGACGAGATCGATGGGATGCACAGAGGGATGAAGAAGTGTAAAGAAGGGGAAACCAGCCTGGAAGAAAAACCTCGCAAATACGACAAAGGGGATTTTCAAACAGGATCCGAGGATGGGCGCAAACACATGACTTTCGGTGGAGACGATATTGAGTCGTACCTTTGTGTAGAGGACGGATTCTTCTACCAACATGTGTCCACTTATGAATTACTTTCTGATCTTGGTACGACATGCACACGGTTCAAGAAATTCAAAATTTTTTATCTTTAACCTGGCTTATCTATTAGGACTTTGTTGAATTAACCAATTATTCACAGCTTTCCATAAAATACGTATATATTTTGCTTCTACTGTTTTTTCTTCTATTAGACTTGGACTTGCGTGACGTTGCATTAAAATGTCTTGAAGGAAAAAGAATAGAATTGAGATGCATCTTAAAATCCGAGAGCCCCCATGACGCTTTTCCTCCCCTCTTTTCTAAATGCGTAAATTTCCGAACGTTTCCGTGTTCACAAATCATCGTTCTAAAAGTTTTCAACACTCAAACACCAACAACTCTTACACTATTCCGCCTAATCCTTCCATTCAAGCTACATTCATTCTAAATAGTTTAAAAGAAAGAAAGAAAGAAAGAAAGAAAGAGAGAAAAGAACGCATTAACAAGTACAGCTCAGGTGAATACGATGGCGTTAGTGATCATCTGAAACAAAGAGCAGTTTCTGTAGCAGGTCGCTAATCTACGGTAGAAGTAACGTCATTAAAATATGAAATGACATTAAAAAAAAAAGGAAGAGTTTCATGCAATCTTAAAGGGGGGGGGGGGGGGCAAAAGAAAGCCAGTCTCACCCATCTCAATCTACTGCACTCTATCAGTCCTAATCAGATAGTGACAAGCAAACATGCATCGTTATTATAATTATTACGATTTTTTTTTTTTTTTGTCATTTTTTTCCAGCGACGATTGGTTACATTAAAAAAATTCATTTACAATTCTCAATCATGTATTATTGTTCTTAACTAAAGGCAAGGCACATAATGTGTTATATAAAACGTCGTGCAAACTCGAAGGGCTCGGGGGAGGGGGTTTAGGGTTGTTGCGGGGATCCGATTCGAAACCGATGTCGCGCATCGCAAGGTAAAAAAACAAACATAAACCAAACCAAAACAAAACAAAAAAACGTATCCGTTCGCAATCCCGATGCGCTCTGTACTGTCAGGGGTCGAGGTTGGTTTAAGTAGTTTTTCAGCGTAAGAGCTTAGCTTCAGAGATTCTACTAAGATTATCTGCCATGCGCCCATGTCAAAGATACGGTGGTCGCGTTTTTTTTTTTTCTTCTTTTTGTTTTTAATCCTCACTCTTAGAAAGCACCATGCAATTTTACATATATAGGTATAATCGATATATAGAGATTCTCATGTCAGCACCTTGAACGCAATCATGTCGTGTGTAATCGGGGTCTCGTGATGAACAGAACGCAACGCAAAAAAACAACAAAGAAAACATGTGAGTTAGACTGCTAAGAGTGTCAGCGCTTTAGTCTTCGCAGGTCTGTTGATGATGTATAAAAGGGATACCAGGAGGTGTGTGTGTGTGTGTGTGTTTACTTCGCTTGTGTGGAAGCCCCCTGCTTGGTACGACTGATTGGGATTGATGAGAATAGTTTATTAGGGATGCAGCGATACTCATACTGGTGTCAGGAATCGGATCGATGCTATGCGACGTATGCTTGGTGTAAAAAAGGGTGACGGTTAATAAAAGGACAAACAAAAAAAACTGGATCATTTTAATTTGGGACGAAGAATTCAAATGCTAAAAACTGACGTTGCTACTGTAGTTACTGTAGTTCACTTCGTTTAAACATCAAAGCGCTAATGTTACAAAGAACAAAAGCTTCAGGTTTATTATAGCTATTTATTACAAAATTGTTCCATGACGTTCCATGACGTACCTGAAGCAGGTAACTCAAATCGGTATCTCGTACTAATTCAGGTTGGGAAAAAAATTTATCTAATCGATGCATCCCTAATAATAATAATAATAATAATAATAATACTTTAAACTTAAACTTTTGCGATGTTGTAGGCACTTTTCATGGCTCTGGGATTGTTTTGGGTTCGGTAGCAGATTCATAAGCCCTGATGTTCATCCATTAACACTTTTCACTCACACAAGCCCGCTCTCGAGAAATCCAAGAGATGAGAGTTAACCTCACTCACTGTCCTTGTGCAAAGGATTCTGGGAAGCACAGAGCCCTATGGCTAAAACGTCAGCAATTTGGCTTCAATACAATCAGCTTTCATGGTGTGTGTGTGTGTGTGTTGCATTTGAAAATAAAGCATATAGAAATAAAGAAACGCTCAAGGGATTTTTAAAAAAGAAAAAAAATCTATCCCTTGAAGCTTGACTGTGGCGGCGGCGGCGGGTGGATCCCTAAGTCTCGAGCAGGACGTCGGATCGGATGGATCGTTCGACTCCGGCGTCTCTGAAGCGAATATTCCCGCACCCTATTAAGAGATCTGTACATTACGAAAAAAATTAAACAAGTTAAACAAACCTGCAGCATTCATATGAATAGGCCAGAAAGATGCAAAGAAAAAAAAAATCTGAATTAAAAGTAGTGCAATGCCTGTAGATTTTCAATGCAGTTTAGAAAAAGAAAAAAAAAAAAAAAGGAAAAAAGATACACAACAAGAAAAAAAAAAGTTAATTCTAAACCCAATACTGTCTAATTAGTGACAGAACTCTACTCCCTTTGTCTTCTGCTTTGATCTACATGATTCGAGAACATACGGAAGGAGTTCATTAGGAGGATAAATCAGGGGCTTCAGACGTCTAAAGGGTAAAACATGATATAACACGGAAACACAAACACACACTGTCCGTGGACGCTGCGTCCGTTACATTTATTTATTGTTTTAATATAGAAATTTTATATTGTTTATTTATTTCAGGTCTAAAATGAACACTTGGTTTTTAATGATCCAGATGTGCATCAGCAATAAAAAGACGGATTAGCGATGAAAGTTTTTTAAGTATTATAGCGTAAAAAAAAAATGGCGGGAAAAAAAAAAAAAAAGAAGCAAGATTCTCTGCAATTTAAGAATATTTTGATCGGGGTGAATTTATTTGGGTATCTATCTGTTGTGGCCATTAATTTAATTAATGATTAAATCTTTCATCAAAATGTCCAAATAAATTCATTTTGCTAAATTAATATTTTTAAGGAAAAAAAAAAAAAAGAATCAAGAATTTTCTTCTTTTTTTTTTTTCTTGAATGTTCTTTTCATTTTGCACTTACATTTATTTTGAGCAGTTGATGGGTAAGGGGCGTGGCGCAAGGGACTTTCCAATTAATAGTCCAATATGCCTTAACCACTGATTTACCCCTGAAAGATTAAAATGCATGAACGCAACGTACACAGACCACATATACACACACACACACACATTCGCACACACAAGATCAAGGTTTTGTTTCAGCGTGACACAAAAAAGACAAATAAACAAGGTGCTCCGTCACTTCCGAAATCCTCCGTATCGGCCTACGCTTAGTGTATTAACAGTACGTGCCATTTCTGAAGACTGCTTGTAAT
Organism: Channallabes apus; assembly: GCA_030522415.1. NCBI lineage: Eukaryota > Metazoa > Chordata > Actinopteri > Siluriformes > Clariidae > Channallabes > Channallabes apus. The sequence continues at coordinate 12,766,970 of CM060115.1, read as the reverse complement.
GGCGTGTTGATAAATCTGTGTGTGTGTGTGTGTGTGTGTGTGTTTATGTTTGTGTGTGTTTGTGAGCGTAACGTGACCGATCACTCACACACGCTGACTGTGATGTACAATGCCACAGACGTACCACATATCAAGTTAAAAAATCAAAAAGCTAAAAGGATCAGGTACAGGATTGTCAATCAAATACGAACGAAAACGCGGCCATTTTGGGGACCAAAGTTAGGTGAAGGGAAAATAGGGGAAGTCATCGTATCCCTTCATGTTGCCCCGAAACCCCTGCCCACATTCAGATCAGTTTAAAAATGGAGAAAAATTAACCTAAAAAGTTAAAATAACAGGGACACAATCAGCTCCGAATGTGTGGGGAAAGTCCTAAAGCTTTAAAAAAAAAAATTATAATAATAAAAAATCCCCCATCCGTCATCAGGGCTTCCTTTCCCTGGAAAGAAAACATACGTATTTTGCATATATGAGGAAGCAGCACCTGTAGCAGAGGGAGGGTGAGGAGGGCCGTTCCTTTCCAAAAGCCAGGGGAGGGGGGAAGCAAAGTGGGCTTTTTTTTTTTTTCTTTTCTTTTTTTTTTTTTTAAATATCCTTTTTTTTTTTTTTCCCTCCTGCACGCTTCAGTCTCTGGCCTGCAGTTCGGTGTGTAGCCGACGCCTCTGAAACGACATCCTCTCTCGTCTCTTTTCATGCATCCGCAGTCTATTCGAGCTCCTCCGACATTCCTTTCTTCACTGTCTTTCAAAAAAAAAAAAAAAAAAGTGTTTACCAAGCATTTGATATAGCTTTACGCGTATATATGTGCGCACGTACGTATCGATGCGTACACACGTACATATGCTGTATATATACAAATACTGCATATATAATCAAAAAAATTTCCCTCTTGCATCTTGTTCGTGTTTTTTTGTCATAATTCCACAAAAAAAAAAAAAAAACACGGAAAAACAAAAAAAAATCTCAAATCCGTGTCCACGCCGGCTTTGGTGTATCCGCCGAGTCCAGATCAGTTCCCCAGATACCAGGACTGTGAGAGAGAGAGAGAGAGAGAGAGAGACAGATTAGTAACACAACCTGATTAAATCATGAGAAATGATTAACCTGTGAGGAGAAATATAGGTGAATACAATTACAAATTTAAGTTGGAATAACAAACAATTCTTATCCTAATATAACTGTCCTGACACCAGTTTATTTCCTGTCTCACCTCTAACCGTGTCTTATGCACCTACTGTACCACACAAGGCATTTTTTTAACAGAGACCAGTCGGCATCTACCAAACGGTTGAGATGTTGCTTCATGGTAAAAGTATCAATACGTTTATAAATACCAAAACAATTCTGAAAGAGTCACATACTGTAAGATGGCAGTTTTTTGTAAGGTCCTGCAACAGCACGAATGTTTTCGGGCATTAGGTCCACTTTATTTCTGCTCTTACAGTACTGTGCAAAAGTATTGAGCCCCCCCTCATTTCTACACATTGAAATACGAGCAAATGTTGTACTGTGACAGACTGCAAAGTGTCTCAAGATACAGTTAAAACAAATATATGTTTATGTAACAAACTCAGCAGCGACCTCATTTCCCCTCTCGTCTGTTCCAACCACCAGTATACACTAATCACCGGCCTCATTAGTCATCAGTCATCATCTGCACCTGTTTCTCACTGGCTCATGCCATTATTTCTTATACTTGAATGATTCATAGGTCACTCTGTGGTTTAACAAACAAAAAACTTTCTTGCTCAAAGGAATTGAACTGAAAATGAGACACAGAACAGTCCTTCAGGAAGCCTGGAGAACTATCCCTCAAGACTGCACTGAAAATATGAGAAGGTCTGGCTTGCTGGAAGCAAAATATCAAGAAATTAGGGATGGATGGCTGAAGAGTTTTTGCATAGTACTGTATACCAGAAACCAACTGAAAATACATACAATTTAAAGAAACTGAAACACTTCAACCGAATGGTGGACATGGCTCAGTCGTGTTGACTTAAAGACATATATCAAAAAGGCATACTTAAATAGTTTTCAGAGTAAGAGCTTAGCTTCAGAGCTTCTACAAAGATGATCTGACATGCGCCCGTGTCAAAAACACGTTGGTCGGGCCTCCGAGTGGCGCAGTGGTAAAGTCCTCCCCCTATCATCCGGAGATCGCTGGTTCGATCCCCGGGTGATGCTGTTACCTCTCACAGTCGGAGGTCTAGAGAGAGCTGATTGGCCGAGCCCTCTCAGAGGGGAGGGACGAGAGGTACTTAGTGTTAATCACGGCTCTACAGCCAATCAGGGGTGCCTGTGAGCTCACGCAAGCGGAAGGAGTGGATAGCGCTGTCCTCCGAGTGTGTTACGCCGCCCCCAACGGAGCATGAGCGAGCAGTTCGAAAAGATGCGGTCGGCTGGCGGCACGTGGTTCGGAGGAAAAATGTGATAGTAGTAGTAGTAGCCTTAATGCGAGTTGTAGTAGTAGCCTTAATGTGGGAGCCCCCTAGTGACAGGGGGAGGAATTGGAGACGACTAAGTAAGGGGAAAAAAATCCAAAAAAATAATAACAATAAAAATATGTTGGTCACGTGACTTAAAATGTGCCATTCAGTCGCTGAACTCTGCTAACCATCAGCCTGTTCAGATGTTTTATTATTATTCCTGTCTATATAGCATGGCCTTCTTTCTCTCATCACATAAACAAAGCATAACAGATTATCATGAACTGCTGATGAAGGGTGTGTGTATGTGTATGTGTGTGTTCTGCGATGTAAATTATGGCTCTGAATAAAGCTAAACCACAGGACTCCAGGCTTGGGCCAAAACAGAGCGTAATGACTTGCACTTTCCAAGCGCGGCGTAATCAGCGTCTCCTGCCCCAGTGGGCTCAGAGCGCAGATAGCTGTCGGAGTTTGGAGAGCAACACGGCTATTAAACATAATACGAAGCTAAAGAGGGGAGAGCGTAGACCTCCTAAAAGCAGCCAAACAGACGTCTTCGGGCTACACCCAAAAGCGCAGATTCAATAAAGCTTAAGGAGGGAAAAAAATATTCTGAATGATAGTCATTTCACTTGTGCACTGATTGCATCTGCACAAGCCTGCAAATACTGTGCTGCACACTGATAGATAACCGGCCTGAGATTCATCCTTGGGAGTAAAATTACAACCAGAGGACTCGAAGGAACTGCCAAGGAACTGAACTGCATCCATATGAGCGGCAGAGAGAGCTGGAACAGAGCTCCAGAGAGATGCTTTGGCACACGACAGCAGACCGCAGCGAACCGTGCCAGCGTACACAGCGCAGCACCGGAGAGGAAAGAGTGACCCGGTGCTGGCCGCCTCTGTGAAAACAAGAATAAGAAGGAATATTTTTACTCTGGACGCCTCGGCGGACTTTAATCCGACGCAGACGGCAACAAGAGTCCAGCAGATGGGGCTGTAGCCCTGAGCCAGAGTGGAAAGGCAGGACACGGACGGGGGGGGGGGGCACTGCTGAAAATCCAAACGCGCAGCTTAATGAGTAACCTTTGCAAAGATGTTTATTTTTGCTCCATGGCTGCAGTCAGGTCCCTGGGTAGGTTGGGTGTAGGAACGCTAAATTAGGAACTCTCAAATCTCTTGAAGATGTGGTTAGGATTGGGTAAGGATAGGAAACACTCACACACATAGTGTACACACATACACACATACACAAACAAAGCAAAGCTTTTCCCTAAAAGCATTTTTGGTTGAAAGTCAGGACATGGCATGTACAAGCCTGCACACATCGACAACGGTTTTGTTCATGTTTAATGCAATAGCAACCTACTGTTGAAACCTACATTAAATTTCTAACACACACACACACACACACACACACACACACCTTCTCACAACAACTTCCCTGAACGTTTCAGTTAACAGAAACGGAATCCGTATTTCTCTATGACTAATACACACACTCCGGACATGTTACTGAATTATATATCCAGAGGTAGAAAGAGTAATAAACTTTTGTACTCAAGTACAAGTACTGTTACTTCAGTGAAATTTGACTTAAGTACAAGTAAAGTTACCATTATAAAAATCTACTCAGGTAAAAGTAAAAAGTAGCTCATTAAAAAATGTACTCAGAGTAAAAGATACCGAGTTACTTTTGTATTTTTTTTAACAGCGAGGGTGGGGGGGGGGGGGGGGGGGTGAGGCATTCTAGCGTAGTTCAAAAAAGATGAGCAGATATAAATCTCAAACTAGTTGTTTTTAACTGAAGGAACACCTTTGCATAATAAAGCTGTTGTCTTTCTTGTGCTTGAAAATCAAAGTGGTCACTTAAATATGGTGTTACGTCCCAGTCTAGGGTCATACAGCAAAAGAATGGTTCAGGGTTCTATTTTAAACTGTATAGAAATGGTGGTATATGGCAGAAAGAACTAGATCCAATCATTAACTGATGAAATAATGAGGTTTGTACACACAAAACATACACACACACACACACACAACAGGAGGAGGATCAGATTCAGGATGGACCCAGGCCAAAATAATAAATAAAATGGTATTTATATTTAGTAGCTAGATTACCTGCAAAAAAAAAAAACACAAAGAAAAATACAGGTACCTTCCCGGACTCCCTAAACCAAAAACAGTGAATAAATTCCCTCTTCCCAAAATAAATGGCAGCCACGCCCCTACTACTAGTAAGTGCACAAACATACAGTGAAATTATCTACAAATATATACAAAGACCAACCAAACCAAAGTGACAAAGCAATAATCAAAGTCAATTGGAGGCAAAAAGTCAAACCAGAATACACAACCAAATATCAAAACGGCAAAATCACAACCTCTTTCATCTTTCCCGCGTCTCTCTATATAGCGCGTTATATATGGTCGCGCTAGTCGATGACGTCACTCTCAGGGCGGAAGCGACCGTGTGGAAGGTCAGGAAGATGCCGATGTGGAGACAGTCAGAAAACCTGGAGTGGAGTCTGGAGCGGCGCGCGACCGGGACATGATACACACACGCGCATTTATACAAAGTATAATATTTTTATTATTTTAGCATTTTCATTCATTTATTTTTTATTCAGTAGCGAATATGATTTAAAATGTAGCGAATTACAATACTTCAAACAAAACGTACTTAAGTAAAAGTAAAATTACAGATTTTAAAAACTACTTAAAAAAGTAGAAAGACACAAAAAAGCTACTCAATTACAGTAACGCGAGTAAATGTAATTCGTTACTTTTCACCTCTGATTATATTTTAGGTCTGAATTATATTTTAGGTCCCCCGAGCGGATCAGCTCACCTTATAGAGGGAGAAAAAGAGTTTAAAAAATATCTAAAAATCTGAATGTTCGTGATGTTTCATGGATGTTCAACCCAAGCTTGTTTGTTTTTATTTTTACTTTTATTTTACAATTTTTTGATGTATAAGATGTTTAAAATTACATTTTCTTGGTGCGAACAATTAGAGCCGTGCAATTAAAACGATTATGCCAAAAAAAAAAAAAAAACGGTATATTCTTCTTTTGGGTTTATGTGCAATTCTTGCAATACTGCCACCTTCAGGACTGGAGAGTGGAGCAGAAACTTGGCAGGAAATGCAGATTATTGCTTTTGTATAAGACGTGGCATCTAAACATTCAAAAACACAAGTTATCCAGCATTTTTGTGTTTATTAAATTCTTCAAACTCTGTAAGAAACATACTGTACTTGAAACAAATGAGTTTTAGTAACTTTTAGTAACTTTAGTACTACTGAATCAAACGGAAAACTGCAACACATAAAAATCTCCAGTCTTCTTACGGTTCAATCCATTTTAAACCATGATGGTGTTTTTTTTTTTTTTTTTTAAACATTGACTGCACTGATGAAAATTCGGAGAACGTCCAGTGTATAGGAATAAAACATCAGCTACAACCTTTATTCTTTATTTTTTCTATTCTGTTACAATAAAAAAAAAAACATCATCATGGGATATTTTTCAAATCTTCTCAAATCTTCATAGAATGTTCTTCATAGAATGCATGGCTTTAAACTTTACTTCAGAATTATGTATAATATAATTAAAATGACACATTGTCTTGGTGTCACAATTAGAGCCGTGCGACTGAACCACATTTAAAGGCAAAAGCTTCCCGCACACAGATCGTGTATCTCATGTCATGTGTGTAATGTCACCTCTCTGTTTCATTTTCCTATTAGCGTGAGGTGCATCTCAGCTCCCAAATTAAATACGCACGTCATCAGCAGCACGCCCCCTAGTGGTCTCGGTCATCAGTTTGGTGTTAATTTGGTTTCGAAGTCGTTGTGTTAGGGGTCATTCGTTCGACGTCATCCCGTCATCAACGTCGTCGTGACGTGATAAAATGTTAAATGTTTCCTGTTAGCGGAAAACAGAAAATCATCGAGAGAAAACGAGAGAGCGAGAGAGAGAGAGCGTTCATTTACATTTATTTTGTACTTTTTTCTAAAAACTTCTGAAAAGTTAGAAAAGATCAAACCCGAAGGGGGAACCGACTCCTGCGTCAACCACTGTTTATTCTTGAGCTCTTACGTTAATGCCAGCTGCTAAAAAGCTCCAGCTATTTGTATCAAAGGCACTGCTCCCTAAAAATAACCTCCTGCACCGCTTTGGTCCTGCAGAAAAGGGAAGCGGCAGCGGCAGTGAAGAGGCCAGCGGCGGTTAGGCCTCGGTTCCAACCGAAATATTTATTTTTCTATAAAAGCTGGAGGCTTTGTCTGGCTGACAGGTGGTGGAAGTTATGAAAACATGAAGCCGAGACGAAGGCGTGTTCACGGGTCAGGAAGGGCGGGAAAAAAAGGGGTTATATTAGGCCACAAGGGATTAGCAAAATGACAATCTATCCTTTTAATTAAACGCTTCAAGGCAAATTGGAGGCGAGCCTGAAATATGAGGCGCTTTGAAAACACGAGTTGAAAACACTCACGTTCTCGGTGAAGAATGTAAGAGACAATCTTTTCTCTTCTACGATTTTGCCTCAACGTTAGGACACAATCGACACCCAGGATGCAATGCGGCTATACGGCGTCCGCGGGGCGAGATCAGGATGGAGGAATTTGCACGAACGCCGAAGCTCAGGATGTTGATCTGATTTGCGTTATTTATACTGTACGCCGGACATGAATGAATACAGAACTCTCTTTTTGACTAATCAGACATGACGGAGAGGGGTAAATCCTACTGGCGCCACAATCCTCAGGCATTGTGGGTAATGTAGGAAACTATGAGTCAAACTGAAACTACTGACAGCGGCATGCTGAGGACAGACGTTAAACCTAAAACAGTCATATTCAAATTATGTACAAAAAGAAATAAATTCATGAGGTGCGCTCTCGGCCGCGCCGTCTCTGGTAGGCCGTAAAATGAACCCTGTGGACTTTCCTCTGAGTTCAAGTTCACCTTACGATTACATCATGTCTGGTTTCCCCTGACAACCAGACTGCTCTGGACATGAGTCTCCTGGACCAGGGACGTGGTTTGCCCTTCCTTTCGCTCTTCCGTAACGTCCTCTACTGTGCGTATTTAATTTTTTTTTTCCAAACCCAAACAATCACGGTGATGTCATGAGGGACGAGGACGCTCGGCAGCCACAGCGCACGTACCGTACAGACTGCTTCTAGAATCGGGTCGATTATATATTATGTATGTCAGCAAAATGCAGCGCGCACATGCACACACACTTAACACACACACACACACACACACACACTCCTCTGTCGCATCAAACTCTCTAATCTCACCGAGGTAGACTTGCACTGGTTACTGGGCAGAGAGCACTGCAATGCAGCAGCAACGTTGCAACGTGTGGCTTAGCCTGCAGTCCTGCAGCTAACACACCACACACACACACACACACACACACACGTGTGCACATTCTCACTGAACTCTATAGCTGCACTGTAGTTACTGACCTCATTAACATACATAAATACAGTAATAAATAATCAAAGGTATATTATAAGGAATGCATTATGCATAAATGTGCGAATTAGGAATGTGAATAGGAACTCCGCTGCCTGGTCATCTCACTGATTTAAAAACACTATATACACTTTATTTTGATCATAAATTATATCCCCCTTTCAGCTCGGCATCAGTCGAACCGCATGCTCCTGTGTCACGAGACAGGATTATTGATTATCCTAAACCCGTGTGTCTAAAGGACGTGAGTGTGGAGGTGCAGTACCTGAGCCTGATACAGACTCGCAGGGTCTCGAGAGCCGATTCCTACGAAGGAGCGGTTGGCAGGTGGTGTCCCGGGAGCAGAGTATGCTGAAAGAAGGAGAGAAGCAGAGAGATTCGTTATGCTGTCATTAATCAAGCATGTGTTATGTATGACTAATGTGTCATAAGTGAACATATAGGCCTCCGGTGTCTAAACGATTGATGTTGTCTAGACGGGGCTGAGTGATGAAGCGTGCGTCCGTACGGGTTTGTGCAAACAGAACCGACGCAGCGAGCGCAAGCTGCTTCCAGACAGATGTGTTGCACGACGCAAATAAGCAATTAACAGCCTACTAAGCGTCGGATATAAAATGCTGAGCAAGGCTCAGTTAGGCTCGACTGCTGCATCAGTCTGACAGAGGGGTCATGATTAGGGGAACGACGTAGGAAAATCAAACACACATTTCTAAACCCGTACTGTAGCTACAGAATTCAATTAATTAAGAGCTTCAATTAATAATCGGGTTAATGTATAAATAATTAACGATAACACGATAGCAGAGAATAGTTCAAACAGACAGTTTTGCACGTTCGCTTCAAAAAAAAGGTTGCTACTACAAATACGCCGAATCGCCGGAGACGCAAGTGCACCCTCTTGTGGTGGACAAGTTAATTAACAGATCTGTGAACTACGGAGAAATATTACGCAAAACATTTTGGGTTAGTAAGCTTCGTAATCGGTTAAATTTTGCCAGCAGTTCTTCCATCGGTGATTCATCGGTTAAAGCTTGGCATTTGCATTTACAGTATATCTATGGGAACGAGCATAAATTAGTGTCAGAAATTTTGGTGCAAAAACTTAACAAAATCAAGAATCATTGGTCATTGGCAAAAAAAAGAAAAGATAATAAAAGACAAGACAAATGCACACTTGTCGAGGTGTTGAGGTGCAAAAATAAGAACTGCTTCATGCTAGATGTGGATCGATCTTTATCATCAGATGGGCGTGGCCTCCTCTCTTCCGCCTACAGAGCAAAAGCGCTGACTGAATGAGAAGCAAAACAACATCAATCACAAGCTGTGGCCTTCACCCTCACCACTTCACAACCCAGAATGCCTTATGGCAGATTTTGGCGTGACGTGTGTGGAGAGTTAGATCGTTTTTGTCTGTACAGTCATGATTCTGTAAGCACTACTCTATGCTGTGTGTGTGTGTGTGTGTGTATTAGTCTGCCTGCACATACAGTAAGATATCATTACGTGTCCCGTTATTGAAAAATTCGCCTTAATGTTCTCTAGACTGAGCGGAGTAATTAAAAAAAAAAGGCAGATGTGTTTATCTTGGTCTCTCTGAGGAAATCCTATATTAAATTGTGCTTTTGCACGCACACGCACGCACACTCACACACACCCATATGAAGCTTGCTTCTGCAGTCTTGCAATTTTTTCAAGAGGTTAAAACCAACACATTCGTTCACATCAGGCTGAGATTATCGGGAATCCATAACTATTACGCGGAGGATGAGCTGCACGGGCAGACAGACGCTTTAATCGTATTTAGTGAGATGAGAAGGCTGCAGGCCACATATCACTGCAGCACTGATGCTGTATGTGTGTGTGTGTGTGTGTGTGTGTTCAGCTCTCCTCAGCATTTCTTAATGAAATTACAATTAATAACAAACGGCAGCGTCTATGGCAGACCGCCTCGTCATCTAAAGTGCACGGCTGTTTGCGAATGAAGCGAATCAGATTTATTCGAATGAAGCGCACGCTGTACACACGGTGGAATCCTCTTTGATCTCTTTGATCTCTTTGATCTCGGGAGAAGTGGTTACAGATCAACATTCGTCCACTGACAAGTCGAGAAGTAGCATGATCCGGTGACCAAAGTGTATTTGTTATTTTTTTGGTTCATCTTTACTTATCGTCCACTTATTAGTATTGATATTAATATTTTAAGCCCAGCTTTAGTCTTTTGAGTTGTTATGGTATGAGATGTGAGAGAAACAATGACAAGAGCAGAAGCACCAACTCTGAGCCAACCGCCAGCATAACACATTTTTTTTTTATTGCTGCTCGATCAGGTGTTTGTTTGAAAACCTTTCTAAGATGAATTTTACAAACCTGATTTAGTGTCTTCTTACTGAAAGTCTCTAGAAATTTCTTTCATAGTCATCACTGTACAGTACATGACCCTATAGAACTGGCAATATTACGATGCATGGAAACGAGTGACAATGTTAGACCGATGTTAGATCAGTTGAAATTTTTAAAGCGCTGCAGAAGCTTTAAATGTGTTACGCCATCTAAACTGAGTGCCACTCTGGACAGGACAGGACAGGACAGGACAGGACAGGGCAGGGAGCGAGCGGGCGGGCATCACAGTGGGCCACTTACTGGGGGAGGTGGGCGAGGTGGCGGCTGCGTCTGGCGAGGTGCTGCTGGGTTTGGAGTCGGGGGGCAGCGTGAGGCGAGGCAGGGCCGGGGGAGGCGGGGGGGCCAGCATCTGAGAGGTGATGTAGTGGGGGGGGACCTTCACCTGACCACTGCCATTCAGCTGCGGGAGAAAGAGAGAGCAACGGTCAGCCAGCACCTATACGGCCCGCCCGTACGGGGGCCAAACATCGATATAACACACTCAGCTGCTCTCTCTCGCCCGCCGCCTTGCTCTTCTCCCCTCACCTCACCTCCATCCCAATTACTCTGATTTAAACTCTGGCTTATGACTGACATTATAGGCTTTGCTTGAACTGGGTCGGGTAACGTTGCTAATTCACTTGGGCGATTGATTGATTAATTGATTAATGCCCCTGCCCTGGGTAGAGTGGCACAACAAGGGGGTGAAGATTTCAAACCCCAAATTATTACCACTAGACGTGTAATGCGACGCCATTATCTTTATCTGTATTTTTTTTTTAAAATCTCTATTCTAACTTAAAACTCTAGCCTAAAATAGATAAATAGATGAATAAATAAATATTAACCCTCAATTAATCTTTCTCTGAAAACCCTCGGGGAAAAACAAAAAAAAAAGCCCAGATGTAAAAATTCCATCGCTCTATAATTCCGACACTAACAGTTCTTCGACCTCAGCTACATCACTCCAGTTCGAGATCCTACAGCGAGATATGATCTGATCTATCTATCACCTATCAGTAAAAACCTCCCGCTGACCATTCTTACCCACACCAGACTATGGGATCAGACTTGTTACATTTTTTTTTTTACATACAACATAAAATACTTTCATTTTTTCTCATGGTTTGTTCCTAGATTTCTAGCCTCCTTACATACTCACCTGGATGTTCCTGGTCGTTCTTCCGACACCCACCTGCTCTCCGTTCCTTCCCTTGGTCTTCATATCAGCTGCTCGTGTTGCACCTCCATGCTTTTTTACCTTTATACTGTATTCCTTATTTCAATACCTATCTGTAGTTTATTATTGAGTTCCTTTTGTACAGTAGAACTAAATATACATATATCTTATTTTTCTTCAAAGTTAAATTTTAAATATGAAATTCTTATACATTCTAGATTCATTACTTAGTGAAATATTTCAAGACCTTTTTTGTTTTGCTTACAAGCTCATGAATATCAAGTATCTAACAAGTTAAACATCTATTCACACAGTATAAATACCAGGTATAGTTCAGTTCACGGAAGCACAATCGTGGGGAAGACTGCTGCCTTAAGAGTTGTCCAGTAGACGATCATCGACAAGCCACTGAGGGTCTTCGCTGAAAGGGCTGTATCGAAGCATATTCATGAAAAGTTGACTAGAAAGGGAAAGCACAGTAGGGGAAAGGTACACAAGCAACATGGATGGCATGACCCCAGATTTTTTAAGATTTAAAAGGAACTTTAAAAGGAGTGGAGTGAGGCTGGAGTCAGTGCATCAAGAGCCACAATGCGTAGACGTCTTCAGGAAATGGGCTGCAACTGTTGCATTCCTAGTAAAGAAAAGAACCCGACCGGTGCTCAGTGGTCCAAAGTCATCTTTTTAGATTAAACAAATATTGTATTTTATTTGGAAAATCAATTTCCCAGAGTATGGAGACACAGAGAATTCAAGTTGCTTGAAGTCCAGCGTGAAGCTTCCACATCTCAGGATGATTTTGGTTTTAGTCCACTGTGTTTTATCATGTCCAAACTCAATAAGACAATCAACCAGAAGATTTTAGAGGATTTCATCCATCCTTCTCCTGACAAGCTTTATAAGCTTTATAAAACTACCTATAAGTCCTGCTTTGCTAACAATGATATTACTGTGCTTGACGGGTCGGCCGACTTGTCCGACCTGAACCTCGTAGAGAATCTCTGGGCTGTTGTCAAGAGGAAGATGAGAAACAACCAACCAACCAATACAGATGAGCTGAAGGCTGCTATCCAAGCGACCTGGTCATCAGTAATGCCAAAGCAGTGCCACAGTCCGATTGTCTCCATGCCATATCGCATTGATGCAGTAATTCATGCTGAAGGAGCCCAACCAAGTACTGTGTGCATAAAATAATATATTTTTCCTAAATATTTGTTTTGTAAATCCATTTTTTATTGATTTTTAGAAAATCTTAAAGATATGGTATTTTTGAAATTCATGAGCTGCCAAATTAAAGCAAAAATGCTTGAAATATTTCACTTAATGTGTAATAAATCTAGAAAATATATGAGTATGAAATAATTAAAATATGTAAAAATTTATTTTTTCCGTTGAATACAAATTTTTTGAGACGTATATATTCTTCTTACTTTCCTTCTTCTTATTATTGTGCCTGTTTTCTTTTTCTTCTTATTTGCAATGTTATTCATCTACTCCAGTTCCACTTTTGGTAAGTGTCTTGTTGGTGGTTATGTGCAGAACTATATAATTGTTGATAGAGTTAAAAGACTAATGTCTTACCACACAAGGACCTGGTTTGGAGAACTGAGTAAATGCTCAAAAAATTTCATGACAAGACACATATCTGCTGTGTGGTGACTCATTTGCAAAAACTTTGAATGTGCAAACTAAGCAGCTGGTGCAAACTCAGCTAGTATCACCTAAACACACCCTCTGAAAATGTACTAACAAGCATAAACACAAGGTTTTTTTTTTCTTCCCCCAATCAAAGCCCTGGCGGCTTGTCGGCTTAGTGGTTAGCACTGTCGCCGTGCACCTCCAGGGTCTGGGTTTGCATGTTCTCTCCATGCTTGGTGGGTTTCCTCTGGGTTCTCCGGTTTCCTCCCACAGTCTAAAGGCCTTCAGTTTAGTCTAATTGGCGTTCCCAAATTGCCTGAAGTGTGTATATGAATGTTGACTCAAGGTTCTACCATGGTTGTAAAAATGTTAATAAATACAGTGATCTCTATTGGCCTCTACGGTCCCTAGTTGAACTACAGAGTTTCCTGGATGGATGGATGGAGCACTGGTGTTTAATGGGCACTTTAGCCCAAAAAGGGGTTTTAATTCCTCTTGAGTTTGCTTTCTCCCTGCAACGTTTCTTAAGATTCACTGTAACTCCGCCTCCGAAGCCCCCCCCCCCCCCCCTCCCCATCGTCGTCTCTCTTTCACTCTCCGTCAGCAGATATACGAGAGACGGGGTAGGGGTAATGTTCTGCGCGGATGTTCTGGCAGACAGCCTCTTATCTGTCGTTCGTTCTCTATCTCTATCTCTCTCTCCGTCTGCATCCATCCATCCATCCATCCATCCATCCATCCACCTATCCTCAGGACTGCACTCTCACTCTGCTGCACAACAACATCCCGGTGCGTGAGTCAGCGACATTGTGGGCCGGTGCTGCTGTCCTTTGTGACTGGCTGGCTGCAGTCGCACTGCGGTGGGCCGAATTTCAATGAGACTGCAGGACAGGCCAAGCCTGACAAATCTCAAATCTCTCTCTGCCAACGTCAGCACTGCTGCCAGGCGCGCGCAGGAATCTCCTCGTTCAAATGCGTATTTCCTCCTGCTCTCTATTTCCCGCTCAGATCTAGTTTTCCATCTCTCTCTCTCTTTTCTTATTCTTGCCCTCATTTCTTCTTCCTCCCAGATAATGAAACAGCTTTCTGACTCAGGATTTTTTTCCCCCCTGGAGGCGAAACCTTTGAAAACACCGATTCTGTCTGACTGCAGTTATTCTATAATCAGCAGCAGCGCTATGAAACTGCAGCACAAGTGAACGTTTGGTCAACGATGGCTGTTTGAAGAAAGCAACCCAGGCCAGATCTAATCCTACCCATAATCCTGCACTGCCTTTATACTTTTATTCTTGAAAACACTACTACATGTTACTGTGATTTCACTCTTGTACTACTATTTATTTTCCACAAATACAGAACCTCAAGGCAAACGCTGCTGTAAGCTCTGGGGTCCAACCCACAACCCCGGACCTTCTCTAAAGCCTTGACCATGACATCACCACGGTGTTACCGTTGCACCAGTTTAACCTACAATACCAATTTTCTTAGCCGGTGATGCATCTATACTGTAGTATGTTTATTATTAACACTACTGCTGAGGGTTAAACAAGTTTCGCTGATGAATTAGTACAGAGAAGATCAGCACTTTTATTCAGAGAGGATTAATATGCTAGAGCAAAATGCTTAGATCTATATGTATGTGTGTGTGTGTGTGTGTGTGTGTGTGTGTGGTTGTGGTAAGAGCAAGGCGAGGAGGGAAATCGAAGCCTCCAGGTCTGTACGCGTCTAGATGTCTGTGGTTGAGTCACTTACGCTCAGGTTACGCTAAATACATTCAGCGCAAGACACCAAGACTGTATGTGCACATGCCTGATGCTCGTGCGTGTACACACACACACACACACACACACACACCTGGCTGTTCGCATACACAAACAGTGTATGTATGTGTGTCTTTATATATACAGTATATATATATATATATATATATAGATGGATGGCTCAGAATGGTGTTCTGTTCTTGTTCTACATCCTTTTATTACATTCAACTGTGCAATTTCCCAAAGTCTTTGCTATAATAATAATAATTACAAAAATAATAATAAATAATAATAATAATGCTGAGGGGCGGGACTCCAGGCTTACCGGGCTGGGTTGCTGATTGGACGGGTCGCAGGCCATGGTGACCAGATCCTTGAGCGGGTCTTGTGAGGTGAGGTGGGGCGGGTAGCGGATGGCCGTGTGGGGAAAGTAGGTGGAGGTGGGCTGGGGCAGGATGGGAGCCGTGGAAAAATGCAGCGACGACGATGGGTGCGGACTCCGGGAGATACCTGCTGGAAAACACAGACCTACATCTGTTAATCCCGGGTCAGTTCAGCTCAGGGTTGTGTCATGCATAAAAGCCGGTGATGTTGGTTTCACTAAACAGTAGAGATCGCAATTCTTGCATCGTCAATTGCATCGACTCCAAAATCAATATTTTTAAATTATTTAATAAATCAATATGTTTAATATTAGCTAAGTTTGTTTAGAATTGGTACAAAACCCAAGGAACAAATATTAATACAGTGGTACTTCAGCATACAAATGACCTGCATCATGGAAATTTGAATCGGCATACGAGTGAACAAACCGAGCCGAACCGAACCGAACGCCGGCTGAGTTGCACGTACGTTCGGGAGTCGTTTAAAACTTTTGTGCATCGGTGAAAAGGCAGTTTACGAGTTTACGTCTTTCTTCGTGGGGTATTTAGTGAAGACGTAGCACCGTGGGTCCCAAGAATGTTAGCAAGGACGGAAGCAAGAAGAAAACGGTTTGCTTTTTAACGTTTGGTTTTTAAAGCAGCCGTTGCCGAGAGGAATCATAAATTAAGGTTACGTGAGGTTTAATATCTATTTATTTCATATTTGACTTCATGTACATGTCTTTTCTAAATGTTTTTATTGTTTTCTATAATTATCGGGTTCATTCATTCATTTTCTATACCGCTTAATCCTGTGTTCAGGGTCGCGGGGGACCTGGAGCCTATCCCAGGAGACTTCGGGCACTAGGCGGGGTACACCCTGGACAGGGTGCCAATCCATCGCAGGGCACACACACACACATACACACACTCACACACCCAATCACACACTACGGGCAATTTGGGAACGCCAATTAGCCTAACCTGCATATCTTTGGACTGTGGGAGGAAACCGGAGTACCCGGAGGAAACCCACCAAGCACGGGGAGAACATGCAAACTCCATGCACACAGAGACGGGAATCGAGCCTGGCCGGGGAATCGAACCCGGACCCTGGAGGTGCAAAGCGACAGTGCTAACCACTACACCACCGCGCCGCTTATTATCGGGTTGAAAATTGGTAATATTTTTGGGTGGCTGGAACGAATTTTCTGCATTTACATTATTTCTGATGGGAAAACGCGTTTCACAAAAATTTCGCATTATGGACTCGCCTGCGGATTTAATTAGTACGCCGTGTTACCGCTACGTATGTTTGCATTTGAGGTGGTAAAATAATGCCGTACCTCAATCCTACATCCTACATCTTGTCTGATTGGAGTGAATTATTTGCTACGTTTGTTTATAATTTTAGCAAAATCGCAGAAATATTTTTTATATGGAATAAGGATTTTTTTATTTTAAAAAATAACAGTACAAATCAATTCAGCACCTAAGTATTCGCAACCCCACTACACACACCATGTCTGTTTTTCCATCCTCCTCGAGGTTCATTCATCTTCATCTTCTTCTATACCGCTTTATCCTGTGTTCAGGGTCGCGGGGGGCCTGGAGCCTATCCCAGGAGGCTTTCGGGCACAAGGCTCCTCGAGGTTGTACCTACAGTATTATGCATACTGAGATGCTCTTCGGCTCATCACGGATGTAAAGAGTGGCTACTTTAGATACCGTGGCCGCCATGTCAGCTCAAACCAATCTGGCTATTCTCTTCACACCACAGACAAAAAAAAATCACAGTTCCAGGACTTTATTCATTAAAAAATAAAAAAACGTTTAAGTAGCAGGAAAATATCGGCACGCATAACGTTACTAGACTTTTGTGGAATTCATCTGTTCGGTCGTCTGGTTGTCAGGTTTCCTCGATCTTTATTCTCCTGCTGGAACGCCCAATTTTCAGCGAGGCTGATTTTCCGTAATGCGCGAGACAGCTGTGATTCCGGTGCTAACACTCTTTTCGCGGTGACATATGGCGGCGACGCTCCACCGGTTCACTTGAACAAGCCGCGCTAATTGTTGTAGCATCGTTTGTGCGGATAGTGGAGCGTTGCCAGACTACAGATTATGCCTCATTGTTCCAGAGACAATTACTTGTCAGAGAGAGCAGTGCTGTCTGCGTGGTGCTCTCAGCTCTGCAATAAAGCGGCTCATATGGCGCGCAAAACACACACACACACACTCACACAAACGAATTGCTCTATCTGTTCCAGACAGCCTGTCAGCAGCAGTGTATTAGTCTCAATATACACTCAATACACAAGTGAGCACTTACTACACTGCTCGCACAAGGTTAGCGCCGCTAAGAGTGGAAGGGTGCGCAAATTTATAGCTATCGCAAAATCTGTATTTGCTAAAGACAATCCTGTCATATACAAGCTCTCGTTAAATGTTTATAGAGACTTCACAGTACGAATTAAAAGCTCGGAAGGATGTAGCAGGGATCTCTGGTGTGTCTAGTGAGCATACATAGTGTGCATATGCTAATCCTAATAGCATCAGCGAAGCTAGTGGGAAGCCTAGCGTAAATTGATCCAGCGGTTTTCACGCTGATTAACGTAAATATTGTATCACTTGTAGCTAACCAACATGTCTGGACAGTATTTATACTGTAGCTAGTACAATTTTGCCTTGGATGTATAAAACCGAAAGCGTTAGCCGTTAGCTGCCGCTACATGGACAGAAGAAAAAGTGACATGAGCAACTTGGCGCTAATACTGTACAGAGTTATTGTTAGCGGGAGTTTGTGTGGAGTTTCAGGTGAGCTTTAATGGGGGTTTCGTTGGTGCCAAAATTAGGTAATGTGATGTTTAAACATGAGAAGAGCAGCGAGTAGCTAACATTAGCTACTTAGAAGGGTTTTTTCATATGGAAATGAAAACGTAAGGAAATCGCAGAACGATAGAACGTGTGCTGGTTAGCTCAGTAAGTCCGCAACATGCGAGCGAGTTCCAATTCCAGTTTGTTTATAAGTCCAATTTGTTCGTAAGTCCAGTAAACATTTAAGTCTAGGTTCTAGGATACTAACACAACACTATACACAGTATTAAACTAACATGTTCCATGATCTTGTCCTTGGTCTTTGGAATCGCCCTGATGATTGAACGATTCATGTTAAAAACAAAAAACGAGCAACGTCTGCCATGCTTTCTCCCAATTATTTTCACTTTAGTCTCCATTGTTGCTGTTTGGCGCTTTTCAGCAGTACCAGCTTCATCGCCGCTGCTTTTACACGTGCCTCCAGACCTTCTACGATGCACGATGGACGCGTGTGACAGTGAACTCCAGACATGTGATCTAACCTCCGTGACTAAACATGCGCAAACTAGAATGTTCGTATGTAGGGGACGACTTATTAACGCTCTTCTTCGTCTTTTTATTTCAAAAATAAGAAACCACTTCCAGGCGGCACGGTGGTGTAGTGGTTAGCACTGTCGCCTTGCACCTCCAGGGTCTGGGTTCGATTCCCCGGCCAGGCTCGATTCCCGTCTCTGTGTGCATGGAGTTTGCATGTTCTCCCTGTGCTTGGTGGGTTTCCTCCCACAGTCCAAAGACATGCAGGTAAGGCTAATTGGCGTTCTTAAATTGCCCGTAGTGTGTGATTGGGTATGTGTGTGTGCCCTACGATGGATTGGCACCCTGTCCAGGGTGTACCCCACCTAGTGCCCGAAGTCTCCTGGGATAGGCTCCAGGTCCCCCGCGACCCTGAACACAGGATTAAGCGGTATAGAAGATGAATGAATGAATGAATGAAACCACTTCCTAGTTGGTTTTCCTACGTGTTAACTGAACTTCCTAATTTCTTTTTTCTCACGACACAGATAAACTGGATTCCTTTTACTTTTCTCCTGAACCTGTCCATGGAATCGAGGTAAAGTTCCTGTTATATGACACGCCCACGAAAGCTTGAGTTGCAACTCAGAACTCATTCATGATTGTAGATTTTCTGTGATGAATCTGGGATTTGGCGTTAACCCTTTACGTCCTTTTGTGTGATTTTATAGGTGTGTGTGTGTTTGTGTATGTGCGGGTGTGTCCATGCTCACCGCTGTGCACTGCGATGACAGGTCTGTGGTGTTGTGTGAAGCTGCCAAGGCGGGGAGAACTCTCCTGAGGAGATGGGCTATCCATCTCAGTCTTCTTCACCGGGGAGATACCTGAGAGACAGGGCAGAGGGTGAGAGAGAGAGAGAGAGAGAGAGAGTGAGAGAGAGAGGCCAGCTTGAACAACGATCACTAGGTGTACTGCCAGCGAAGACCACAGGGTGGCAGAACATATAAAAAGTACTTTAACTTTTATGATGCTGCAGAGAACTGCAGTGTGTCTGGGATAATCGTGAGTCCCGGTGGACTTACAGCAGTGTGTGTCGGACAGGAGGGAGGTTGCACCAGCAGGGGATGCAAAAGCATACACAGTTTTAAATATAATTACAAAACAAAACCGTGTCCGCATTTGCACATTATCTACAGTATATAATAAGCTTGGCGTCCAAAGTTCTATTAAGACAAGGTAAGATTCACGTGGAGGAGGAGAAATAGAAATAGAAATAATCTATCATCTCTACATACTGTATAGGACACCTGGATATTACTCTGCGATATTATCACAATGCATTTTGCAGCAGATTTTGTCTTTTGTGGTTAAACTTGTAGTTCTTGTAAAAGCTTTTTTTTAATTACGTGTCAGCTCCGAGCAGCGTCCACGTCACCCAGGGACTTATGATGAAATTTCTTGTGAATGAAGGTGTAAAAAAAAAAACGATGGAGGAATTTATGGAAGAATTCAAGCGCAGGACGGTGATGAGACTCTTAGCCGCAGTAGTAACGCATTTAAACACTTTTAAAGAAATCCGTAGGTCCGGGAATGACGATCCAGGCCGAGGTGTCTCGAAGCCCAATGCAGTCGTTCCCATGGGGGAAGAGACGCATCTGTCTATGTGAACTGTACACACAATCATTCACTCGAATAGGGGTTATTGCCACATGTCCCATACAGTCCTGACCTCACTCCAAGCCATTTCCACATGTTTGGGAGTTCCTGGGAGGCCGGAGTTTTAGTTTTAGTTTAAAGCAGGCAGTCCGATCATGGCTCCGGTGTACTGAGACATCTTCCTACCATGATGGTATCCAAGCGCTAGTGAAACGTTGAGTGCATTAGCGCTCTATTAGTGCTTTATATACTACTCTCATAACTGTGTTCTGTTATTCTGCACAATGAAAAGTGAACACCTTTTGTACATTCAGGCTTGCGTCTCTGATATCGAACTAAAGGAGCATAATTTAATCATACTTTTTATCCTTTTTCACAGACATCCTGACAGTTTTTGAGAACTCTAACTGCTGCACGCTTCATTTTATAAACCTTTGCTAACACGAAGGTTTATAAAAACGAAACAGACAGATGTGTACGTCCAGCTGCTGCTCGGCCCGCCCTCCTCTGCTTCTCTTTTCTTCTCTCACTCTCCCTTTGTCCCAAAGCAATCAGCCAAGAAGGTACCGGTAACAAAAACCTCGTTGGAACTGTCTAGACAGGAAGTGAGGTTGACGAGGCTGCTCTCACGCAGGATGTCTCATCAAGTTCATCCATTCCAGAGCAGGGCTGAATGCTAAAGTGCTAATGGCGTGCTACTAGAACGTAGTCTAGAAAGTCTTTTGCAGCCAAGGACATCTTTAACTGGAAATAAATATATATATTTTTTTTACGAATGCCATTGAAGTATGATGTTATGACTCCTATTATTGCTGGATCCATAGAGCTTTGAATTAAATCCATTATATTCAAAGAACATTGAGGTAATGAAATCGTAACATTTGCACAGGATGTAGCCAGTTTAATCAAGTGTTTAAAAATTGGCAAATTTAGGAAATAATGCCAGACACTTGAAGGATAAGCTGACCGAACCCTCATCTGCTACAATGAACCTGCAACTTTATGAAGGTCCCAAATTTAATAATTTTAAATTTCACTCCTACTCCGAATACGCCATTTCAGTGTCTATGTAAATGAGCTACTGCTGAGCCACGCCCTCCGAGACCAGCAGAGCTCAGGAAAAAGCAGGGAGGAGGTTTTTTTTTCGTGTATGAGGTCACATTAGGGGGAAAAAAATATAATTAGCTTGTTTAAAAAATGGGCCAAAATTTTGAAAAAAATAAATAAATAACTAAACAAAAAAAATTGCATGGAATGTTTTATTTTATCATATTTTTACCTCCTAATAAATGAGGAACATCTCTGTTTTGGACAAACATCATTGTGTGTTCTTGCAAAGATTTTTTTCTCTTTTCATGTTTGTTGTTTGTCCTTGAGACTCGTGTAAATGTCTAATGTTGACAATAAAGAGAATTATACTTGGTGCCCGTTAAATGCACAGCACAGTATTATTATTATTATTATTATTATTGCTATTATTATTATTATTATTATTATTAAGTAAATTTACAGCAAAAACATACATTTCAGCATGAAACATTACAGCTCACTAAAGCTGATATCCTGCAAGAAAAATTTTTATTTTTTTTTAGATCTTAATAAATGAGAAACGTTCCTGTTTTGGACAAACGTCTCCCTTTGTGTGTCACTCGTACGCAACTTCTGAATATTCCTTCAACCTAGTAAAGTTATTACTGATGTAACTGTTTAACTCGGCTCGGAAAAAAACTTTTTTTTCCCCTTGAAAAGCTATAAAAGGTAAACATGTTCCAGATGAAACATGGAGCTCCATCTTTTCGTAATTTAAGCAAAAAAAAAAAAAAGAGAGAGAAAAAATTCCCCCACACCAAATCCAATCTGGACAACTCGAACGACCCAGAATTAGACCTTTTGTTTTTTTTTAAATAAAGATCTACAACCATAACAAGACTGTCATGAATGATCGATCTTTTAAAAAATCCATTCCTAACCCCTTAAACTGCCGACTTTGTCATTCTTAGTGTGTCGACAGTGCAGACGGGAACTAAACACAGGAACGGGTTTTACATTAGTCACTGGCAAAAAACCTAAACACAACTCTGATTACACAGCAAACATTATGTTACAACCACCGCAAATATATTATAACCACATGTAAGAAAGCGCGCACACATATGCACACACACACACACACACACACTCCTGAACGAGCTCACAGTATGGTTTATATAACCACCATGTGACCTAGTTTCACTGCTGCCAGGTTTTGCCCTGCCCAGGTGTTTCAGCTCTGCTTACACTGCAATTTCACACACACATACACACACACACACACACACACACACACATCAAGAGGCTCTATTAGTGTTTTTAAATGCAGACAAATACACACCACCATGTTTAATTTGGTCTATTAACACTTATTCATCATTAAATTTAGTTTTATTGCACAATCGGTTGCATTTTTCAGACATTTTAATCACGTCACAAGAAATCACAAACACGCCCCTTTTATAAGTATTTCTTTAAAGTTTTCATCTTTTACTGAATATCTTCACTTTTAACTTTATGATTCTGGACTCAAAATGCGGTTATAAGATTACTACTGTGTCACCGTCAAGGTAGAAAGTTTTCGCCAAGCCTTGATCAGAGTTCCTGCTTCGTGTCTGAAACTCTGGCCTCCCAGGAACGTCTTTAATGGCCCCAACATGTGGAAATGGCTTGGAGCAATAATCAAGACTGTACAAGAGGTGTGGCAAATGATATAAGATTTTTGTTCGACTTTAGCTGCACAATGTGGTGGTCAATTCATGTGTGAAAATGATTCCTCATGCTCCCAGGACCAAGTTTGGTTTGGTCACCTGGTAACCTGGTCATTCGGTACATTCAGGTCGTCAGCTGACTTCATTTTATTGCCGCATAACGTTGCTGAGTCTCGACCCGACCAACTGAAGCAACACCAGATCATAACACTGTCTCCAGAGGCTCGTACAGTGGACTCTATGCATGATGGGACACTATGCACTTCGTACCCTGACGCGCTCATCGCTCTGGAATAGGGTCACTCTGGACATATTAGATCACATGACCTTTTTCCATCGCTCCAAAGTCTAATCTTTATGCTCCAAACTGAATCTTTTTGTCTTATGAATCTCACTAACAAGTGGTTTTCTTATGGACACACAGCTGTTTAGTCCCAATCCTATGAGTTCTCATATGTGTATTAAACATACATAGCTCTGATTTATACTGTACATTTTTTTTTTTTTACAAATGCAGCTTCACCGAACGTTTAAGTGATCTCCATTCATGATTTATTTCTTTCCACATTTCTTCCATGAAGTTGACGGTTCAGCCCTATTCTTCCAGGGGATAAAGAGAATTATACTTGTTGCTCTTAAAAGGCGCAGCACATAATTATACAGTAATAGTAATGATTAACCAGCCTTAATTGGCAGTCTATAGTATGTGAATATAGTAAATTTAAGTTTAAGTTTAAACACAACTAATCTACACAACTACCTCAGGGGTAGCTCAGTGGTTAAGGCATTGGACTACGGTTCGGAAGATCCCAGGTTCAAACCCCACAACCACCAAGTTGCTGCTGTTGGGCCCTTGAGCAACGCTCTTAACCCTCAACTGCTCAGATGTGTAATGAGATAAAAAATGTAAGTCGCTCTGGATAAGAGCGTCTGCCAAATGCCTAAATGTAAATGTAACCATACTAATGCCTCTTTCCCACTGCATAACGGCGCGACACGGTTCAGTTCAACTCACTTCGGTTCGGCGCAGTTTGGCTCGGTTTGCGCTTCCACTGCAGTGTAATAACGCTTTAGCGTGGGCGGGATTACTCGCGTGTCGCGGCGCCGCTACAGCCATGACGTCATCGTAAACGCGCCACAAACAAACACACAATAATGGAGCATATCGACGGCATGGTGTTCTTCATTCTCGGCATGTGGATGTTTTTAACAGCGAGACGAAGGAGTTTGTTTCAAAAGAGGCCAACGGTTAATACAAAAAGGTGCGTGCGATCCTTCTCTGGCTGTTTCTAAATATAGCGGTTCTGTTGTGTCTCGTGTCGCAAGTTCGGTGACGCAGTAATGACGATTTTCTCCGGCTAATCAGTGACCAGCGTGTTTACACGTCACGTTTTGGTAACAGTTCGGTGCGCTTGGAACCTCGGCTGAGGTGGTACTAAAAAAAGGACCAGGTACCAGATACTGTTCCCAGTGGAAAACCCCCCAAAAGTGAGTAGAACTGAAACGTGTCGTGTCGTACTATGCAGTGGAAAAGCGCCATATGATAAATGGTTCTTAGCTCAATTTCATGAGATTTCAAATCTCCTTGCTTGGTTTCTTTGCTTCTCTTTTTTTTCCTAGCTTTTTTTCCCTATAATTAGAGAAATGTAATATTGTGTCTATGATAGTAACAACGCTGCATGAATTTTTACATTATTTACACTTCTGCACTTCATTTAAAACCACTGGCACTGAAGGCAATACACAGATAAATGTAGGGAAGAAATATTTCTAATATAACTAATGGCAAAAACGTCATGCAAAAAAAGAAAAAAAAGAAAAAATTCTATTTTAAAAAATCCTTCAAACATTTAACTATAACCCTCAAACTCTAAAATAAAGTCAGTTAATTTACTGGTAGTTAAAATGGTAGTTACTTAAGACATTCTACTTAATGTTGCATGAAACCTAAACCAAATATAAAGTGTAAAGATTTCAATGTAAAGCAAATCCTCTTTATTATACAGCTCTAACCTCCTTCCATCTCGTCCTGCCAGTTTCGAGAGCTGCTAGCGGGAGAGTTGGGTGAGGTGTAGTATTCACCCCCGGGGCTGGTGTCGATGTCACCCTCGACAGAGCTGGACTTCTGCCTCTTACTCCTGCATGAGACAAACACAGTCACGGATTAGCACTCATCATTAAGGACGAGGCCAAAAGAAACATAGCAATCAGATCGCTTTAAACTCATCGCACAGCATAAACGGTGCACACAGAAAATGAGTAAAACACACACACACACACACACACACACAGACGTACACGTACACACAGATTCTGGCTACTGGATAAGTGCAGCTAAAAAAGTTTACTTTGTTTGAACTTGGCAGAGTGTTTATTGGGAAAAGAGCATTCATCAAAGCTAGCAGGGACAGTGAAGGAGAAGAGATAAATCACAGAGCCTAGGGGACTGCTGTCAACAGGGTTCTTAAACACACACACACACACAAACCAGCATTTTATAATGTCACTTTGACAAACCTACTCCTACACTATTACAAAATTATTCACACACACATACGCACACACACACACTTTATCATGTCACAATAACAATCATCACACTGAGTGATATTGCCTTGATCTTGCTCTAAACCTCTACATCTGTCATTTACTTTTTCCCAATCTGCAGATCTAAACAATTAAGAAAAGAAAATACACTATTACAGGAAATAAGGGGTCATGCTTGAGAGATAAATTAAATTAATCACTTAAAAATATTTAAAAAATTATTATTATTATTATTATTATTTTTTTTTTTACCCAATCAGAATCAGGCACTCAGCTTTCACTAGCTATGACAAGTGGATCTAGAATATGTAATATCCACCGAACGAAGGCTGTGATGGATTACGGGCGATAAACCGAAACGACGCACGGAGTACTGCAGAAAAGTAACTGGTGCAAGGTGATGCTTTAAACGAGAGTGCTTTAAAGGGCCCATGTTTTACTGTTCCTTTAAAAACTTAACACAGGGAAAACTATTTATGGAGATTTAGCATTCAGCTACAGTATGAGACCTGTCCCAAAGTATGTGAAAGTGTGGGTATGCTAAATCTCCAGCTGACATATATATCAAATAAAACATTTTTTTTACCACCTTTTTAAACTCCCTCCTCTGAATGTGCCATTTCTTAGTGTTTATGCAAATGCGTTACTCCTGAGCCCCGCCCCTCCATAGAACAAGCCAGGGTAGGGTTATCTTCTTATATGAGGTCACACTGGAGAAAAAATACGATTCGCGTGTTTAAGCATTTATGTCAATGCATAAATGGAAACAGGAAATGTATTTTATTTTCCTGGAGACCATCTAAATGTCTAACAAGTGAATAACAAGTACATTTTGCATACTAGATTCACTTAAAATGAACCTTTCAAGGTAATTAGCTATACAATTAATTAGTCTACATCAACAACACAATCAGGCTAAACAAACTGTACGTATATTAACTGGATTGTCAGGAGACAATCGAAAGATAACAAAGATTCGCCTTTTTTCTTTTTTTAAAGCATAAATACTGTACGTTATAATATCAGACGGCCACACTCTGTGTATTCCAGCAGCACATCATCAGTCAGGTGAGCACCAGCCCATGAGCTCAAGCCCATCTCTTAACCTAAAAGAGAGAACTTTTCCTGGCAGTGGCTCGTTCTTGTAGTCCTTACATAAAGCAAGCAACCAATTTTCATCTTCTTTTTGACTTATTATTTACACTGGTGGATCGTCACAATGCTGTGGACTTTGTGTAAATCATACTTTGAGTTGAACAGTGTGACGGTTAATATCTTTGTCAGGTTTTATGACATTTTGTATCATTTAGTGTCTTGATTTGTCATATTTTTCTGGTGTCTGTTATATTGTGTGAATTGTAAATTTATTACACTGTATGCTGTCAACTGAGGATTTTTGATATGTTCAATAAAACTAATATTTCTAATTTGCTTCATGCACCTCATTCATATATCTCATTATGGTCTTATACTGTATATGGCTCAATTGTTTCTCCTTCAAATGCAGTTCTGTTTCTCATACACATCTCGGATTTCTCAAATGTTTCTCAAAAGTACAGTATGTCTCCCTTTGTGTCTCTTTGTTTCTCCTAAGTGGGGTTTAGGAGAAATAGAAAAAACAAGGTCGAGCTTGTAATGAGACAGCTCAATTCATTCTCATGAGACAAGAAAAAGAGAGAAAAAAATGTGCAACTAAATTTTGCTATGGGCTGATACCATAATGAACATCCTGCTTAGCGATAATGACTCAATCAGGGATGTCACAGGGTGACAGTGTGTGTGTACTGTATGTGTACTGTATGTGTATGTGTGTGTGTGTGTGTGTGTACTGACCCGCTAGAGGAGGTGCTGGGTAGGGTTCTCCTCATGGTCACGCCTGTAGGGTTCAGATCGTAAGCCAGGTGTCCCTGCAGCTCCCCGAGTGAGAAGTTCGGCCCTGTTCCTGTCACCACCGGTGCTTTAAATGATAAAAAAAGACACACAGGTTATAATACGTAGTGCAATTTCAAATCTAAAACAGGATACACAACGATTCACGTTTACTTAATTTTGTTACCCAGCTAGCATAAACACCCAGGATAAACAATTTAAAACTCCACTTAAAACTAGTAATAAAGATTAAGACTATTTACTGTAAAAACTTGAAATGAATGTTAGCCAGCAGAATTTAGCCACATCACTCAGAAAGTATTCAAAATGACTTGCGAAATCCTGTCAGGTTGTTTACGCTAGCTATTTAGTTAGCTTTCCTCTGACAAAGATGTACACACTCAAAAAAATGAACATGGCTATCTGTTACATGTACTAAAATGTAATATGTGTTTTGTACATAATAATTTCATGTTTCCAAGCTAAACATGAATAAGTTATGTTGTATTTGCATGAAATTCAACAACTTAACATGTACTAGATTAAATCATGTTGAGATAAACCAACGAGATCTTGTCAATACTAAAACCGGAAATATTGCGAGAAGACATCGCGAGAAGAGAACACAGAGAAGACAAACGTTGGCGGATCGTGTGGAAAAGGTAAGCAGGAATTAATTCCCATCTTTCTAAATAGAAACGAAATACTGAACATAAATGTCACCTGCTGTTTAGCGATGTTTAGTCACATTATTTTAGTTTAAGTTATTTCTTGTATTTTGAATCCCACTTAAAATACCGACGGTTATATGCGCGTGCTTAATCTGCGGTTCGGTTCTGGTTCCGGTCGGTTCTCATGAGTTGTGAAGCGAGAGGAACAAAGTATAAATATTGTTCATTTGCTAAATTAAGTATCATGAATTTTAATTGAATATCTATCTCTGTATTTTTTCACAGGAGTTTGTGACTGAAAGTGTGTCTGCATCTGACTTCAGGAGTTTCCTGACCAACCGGATCTAACGGTCATATTTAAGTCATTACCTACAGTTATAAAGTACAAAACGTTTCTGTTCGTGTTTTTTTATTTTTAATTAATACTTATTTGTGGTGTTTTATGTTTTGTACATCTTTTCAAATTGAGACCTCATTTGTAAGTTGCTCCTGGTGTAAAATAAAAATATCAGTTTTATCCTCTTTGTCTGTTTCCTTCCTTCACAGAATTCTGTTGACCAGGGCTTGAAATTTAAATTTACTTGAGTTGGATCAACTTAATTTACAACTGAAAAATTTGTTGTACCAACCCTATTCATTTATGTTTCAAGTATTAAATTATGTTGGACGCAGCTGTAGTAAATAAGTTAAATGAACCTAATAACATTACTTTGACGGAACCTAAAAACATTAAGTTGGGCCAACAAAATTGCTTAATGCTGAACGAAAGCCATTAAATCAGGTGGAAATTCTTTCCATAATTTAATTATGTTCATTCAACGAGTTATTTTTTTGAGTGCAGTTACAGTATAAATACTATACATTCTTGCCAGAAATCCTTTCAGGTTAGCAAACATTTGCTACTTAACTTGTATTTGCAACAAAAAGGAATATTATTTCTGAATAATTCTCAAAGATCCTGTTAGGATTCTAATCAGATTATATTCTGTTACCTACAGTAGCTACAGTAGCTAGCTAGCCAGTACTAGCTAGAGAAAGCTTAAGATTTATAAACATTATTTCTGAGGAATCGAGTAAGGTTTGCTAGCTTGCTTAAGCAGGAAAGCTTAAAAACATTTATAAATATTGTT
The DNA here is from genome assembly GCA_030522415.1 of Channallabes apus. NCBI lineage: Eukaryota > Metazoa > Chordata > Actinopteri > Siluriformes > Clariidae > Channallabes > Channallabes apus. The sequence goes on along the minus strand of CM060115.1, from coordinate 12,737,792 downwards.
AAGAAATCTAGGATTAGCAATGAAGATGATGAATAATTCATGCTAGTTTTCACTTTTACTCGAGCTAGCTACTGTAGCTCACATGAGTTACATTTCTGAGGGATTGCTGAGGATTTTTGCTTAAATATCCTCTCAGGATTCGTTTTATGTTAGCAAGCTTACTAGCAACAGCTATAAAAAATAAAAATATATATCTTACTGTGGTACCTCGGCATACAAATTTAATCCATTCCAGAGGCAAATTCTTAGGGTTAAATTATGTATTGTGAAATGCATTTTCCCATAGGTAATCATGTAAATGCCACTCAAAAATATTACAAATATTACCAATTTTCAACACGATAATCATATTTTTTTTTGCATAAAAAAAACAATAAGACCATTTTGAAAAGGAATGTAAATGAAGTAAAATATGAAATAAAAAAGTATGCCAAAAATGGTTTCTATGTCGAGATAAATTTCTTGCAAAATTTCAGTTCTTGAAAATGTAAAAATACATTAGGTGGGACGTTTATACGCCAAGGTACCACTGTACTGTACATGTTGATGAAATCTAAAGAAATGCGGTACACAAGTGTAAAGACCAGTTGTGGGCTGTGAATTACAGAACTAAAGGCCAATACTGCAGTATACAGTACGTGACTGTCTTATAGGTTAGACCGAGTCTTTGGAGACGAGGCTACATTGTGCTGCTCTACACTACAGGTACACACACTACACTACAGGTACACACACTACACTACAGGTACACACACTACACTACAGGTACACACACTACACTACAGGTACACACACTACACTACAGGTACACGCACTACACTACAGGTACACACACTACACTACAGGTACAGTACACACTCTACACTACAGGTACACGCTCTACACTACAAGTACACGCCCTACAGTACAGGTACACGCACTACACTACAGGTACACACACTACACTACAGGTACAGTACACATTCTACACTACAGGTACACGCTCTACACTACAAGTACACGCCCTACACTACAGGTACACGCCCTACACTACAGGTACACGCTCTACACTACAGGTACACACACTACACTACAGGTACACGCTCTACACTACAGGTACACGCTCTACACTACAGGTACACGCACTACACTACAGGTACACACACTACACTACAGGTACACGCACTACACTACAGGTACACGCTCTACACTACAGGTACACGCACTACACTACAGGTACACGCTCTACACTACAGGTACACGCACTACACTGCAGGTACAGTACACACTCTACACTACAGGTACACGCTCTACACTACAAGTACACGCCCTACAGTAAAGGTACACGCACTACACTACAGGTACACGCTCTACACTACAGGTACACACACTACACTACAGGTACACGCTCTACACTACAGGTACACGCTCTACACTACAGGTACACACACTACACTACAGGTACACGCTCTACACTACAGGTACACGCACTACACTACAGGTACACGCTCTACACTACAGGTACACACACTACACTACAGGTACACGCTCTACACTACAGGTACACGCTCTACACTACAGGTACACGCACTACACTACAGGTACACGCACTACACTACAGGTACACGCTCTACACTACAGGTACACACACTACACTACAGGTACACGCTCTACACTACAGGTACACGCTCTACACTACAGGTACACGCACTACACTACAGGTACACGCTCTACACTACAGGTACACGCTCTACACTACAGGTACACGCACTACACTGCAGGTACAGTACACACTCTACACTACAGGTACACGCTCTACACTACAAGTACACGCCCTACAGTAAAGGTACACACACTACACTACAGGTACACACACTACACTACAGGTACACGCACTACACTACAGGTACACGCTCTACACTACAGGTACACGCACTACACTACAGGTACACGCTCTACACTACAGGTACACGCTCTACACTACAGGTACACGCACTACACTGCAGGTACAGTACACACTCTACACTACAGGTACACGCTCTACACTACAAGTACACGCCCTACAGTAAAGGTACACACACTACACTACAGGTACACACACTACACTACAGGTACACGCACTACACTACAGGTACACGCTCTACACTACAGGTACACGCTCTACACTACAGGTACACGCTCTACACTACAGGTACACGCACTACACTACAGGTACACGCACTACACTGCAGGTACACGCACTACACTACAGGTACACGCTCTACACTACAGGTACACGCTCTACACTACAGGTACACGCTCTACACTACAGGTACACGCTCTACACTACAGGTACACGCTCTACACTACAGGTACACGCACTACACTACAGGTACACGCTCTACACTACAGGTACACGCACTACACTACAGGTACACACACTACACTACAGGTACACGCTCTACACTACAGGTACACGCACTACACTACAGGTACAGTACACACTCTACACTACAGGTACACGCACTACACTACAGGTACACGCTCTACACTACAGGTACACGCTCTACACTACAGGTACACGCTCTACACTACAGGTACACGCTCTACACTACAAGTACACGCCCTACAGTAAAGGTACACGCACTACACTACAGGTACACACACTACACTACAGGTACACGCTCTACACTACAGGTACACGCTCTACACTACAGGTACACGCTCTACACTACAGGTACACGCACTACACTACAGGTACACGCACTACACTACAGGTACACGCACTACACTACAGGTACACGCACTACACTACAGGTACACGCACTACACTACAGGTACACGCACTACACTACAGGTACACGCTCTACACTACAGGTACACGCTCTACACTACAGGTACACACACTACACTACAGGTACACACACTACACTACAGGTACACGCTCTACACTACAGGTACACGCTCTACACTACAGGTACACGCTCTACACTACAGGTACACGCTCTACACTACAGGTACACGCACTACACTACAGGTACACGCTCTACACTACAGGTACACGCACTACACTACAGGTACACGCTCTACACTACAGGTACACGCTCTACACTACAGGTACACGCTCTACACTACAGGTACACGCACTACACTACAGGTACACGCTCTACACTACAGGTACACGCTCTACACTACAGGTACACACACTACACTACAGGTACACGCTCTACACTACAGGTACACGCTCTACACTACAGGTACACACACTACACTACAGGTACACGCTCTACACTACAGGTACACGCTCTACACTACAGGTACACGCTCTACACTACAGGTACACGCTCTACACTACAGGTACACGCACTACACTACAGGTACACGCTCTACACTACAGGTACACGCTCTACACTACAGGTACACGCTCTACACTACAGGTACACGCACTACACTACAGGTACACACACTACACTACAGGTACACGCTCTACACTACAGGTACACGCACTACACTACAGGTACACGCTCTACACTACAGGTACACGCTCTACACTACAGGTACACGCACTACACTACAGGTACACGCTCTACACTACAGGTACACGCACTACACTACAGGTACACGCTCTACACTACAGGTACACGCACTACACTACAGGTACACACCCTACAGTAAAGGTACTGTACACACAAAGTCAAACCTTTAATATGAAACAGTGCTGGACTTGAGCTATTTTATGAATTATTGCGTTAGAAGCTACTTAGCATATTAGCTATAAATAAAAGGACACAGTGTTTCGGAGGCAATTTGGAACGACTTGGAAAGTGTTATTTAAGATGACAACTTTATCAGATGTGTTTTCTTGCTGAAAGTGCGTCTGTGACTGGTTTTGAACGTGAGTTTTTGGCAGGAGGCAACTCTCCCCTCTTTCCAGTATTGCAGACCATACTGTTCTACAGGAATTTCACCTACGGTATGCTGCGACGGTTATTGTAAATAGCGATTATTATAACACGTGAGGCATGAGTGATACACTGGCCTCCCGTCCAATCAGATTGCACGGCCAGAACTACTGTAACTGTTGTATAATATAAAACAACACACATTTGAACCACACGATGTTCGTTCGAATAATTCGCCTTTACATGTCCCCTGTGTTGGTCGTTATTATTTCATTATGGCTTCACAGGGAGATTCACATATTACACAAACAATCTCGTTATGCAGATTAAATCCTCTCTAGAGAACATCACAAGAACCAGTAGTCTATATAATTAGAGACGGTTCTCAGAGTCAGCACAAATGTCAGATCCACTTCACGCCCCTCAAACAAAACCGGGTAGCACATGCTTGGCTTACTGACTCGTCTACAGATTCCTAAACAGGCCACAACTTAAACTGTAAATCACAGGATGTGTTTAGACAAATCTAAACCTCAGGTGTTTTTAATTTGCCGATTTTTTAATATATGAAAATGATTGATTTATTTTTGGGGAGGAAACACTTTCCGGCTTTGAAAATAGAGAGAAATGATTTTTAGGAGACTGATGAAGCTGATAGGTGTGTGTTTAGTGAGAACAATACACGACCATGATCAGATCAGGCTGCATTATACTGTATAGAGAGCTGACAGCAGCTTAATGAATGTTTTACTGTCACATTTTACCCTCCATCCATCAGCATTCATTCAACAGAACAACACAATTACACTGCCTGGCCAAAAACAACAAAAAAAAACAGTTACTGTAACACTAATATTTTTATTATTTCACCTTTCACTTTGATTAAGCTGTACATTCGTAATGCAAAGTAACAACATTTATTTGCGCAGTTGCGTTCGTTTTTGTCCGAGGTCTTGTACTGATGATGAGCATGTCAAACGTCTTCTCCGGGTCATCCCCAAAACTTTTTTTTTTTTTTCTAATTATTTTTTGGGATTTTTTTCAGATTTTCTCCCTAATTTAGTCGTGTCCAATTCCTCCCCCGTCACTAGGGGGCTCCTACATTAAGGCTATTACCACTCAGCCGGGAGGGCTGAAGACTATCACATGTTTCCTGCGAACCACATGACGCCAGCCGGCCGCATCTTTTCGAACTGCTCGTTGGGGGCGGCGTAACACACTCGGAGAACAGCGCTATCCACTCCTTCCGCTTGCGGGAACTCACAGACGCCCCTGATTGGCTGTAGAGCTGTGATTAATGTGGGAGCACTACAGTAAGTACCTCTCATCCCTCCCCTCTGAGAGAGCTCGGCCAATCAGCTCTCTCTAGACCTCCGGCTGTGAGAGGTTACAGCATCACCCGGGAAGCGAACTTCATTCCGAACCGAACCAGCAACCTCTGGATGATAGGGCGAGCGCTTTACCACTGCGCCACTCGGAGGCCCATCCCAAAAACTTTTAATGGGGTCACGAATCTGTGAGGCCAATTCGTAATTTGGAAACACTCTTTCACAATTTGTATCATCAGGGAAGAAAAACTGTGATAAGCTGGTCATTCAGTACATTCAGGTCGTCATCTGACTTCATTTTATTGCCACATAACGTTGCTGAGTCTCGACCTGAGCAACACCAGATCATAACACATCCTCCAGAGGCTTGTACAGTGGCCACAATGCATGATGCACTGCTTCCTTTCTTACCCTGACACGCCCATCGCCCTGGAATAGGCCTTAATCTGGGCTCATCAGGTCACATGACCTTTTCCCATTGCTCCAAAATCTTCATTCATATGATTCCTGGCAAACTGAAGCCTTTCCTTTACACCTACCCTAAAATACTTACTTCACTTTTACTCAATTCTTTACTCTTTTTCATCTCTCATTCACTCACTCCCTCTCTAACTCCACTAACGGCCAGTTTTAACCACTAACTTATTCTAATGATTCTGGTCAAAAATGTGAATTTTTTTTTTACATAATTGCAATGTACTGTATACCGTCTGACATAGAGACGTGACTCCGCCCCTTCTGCCTGAGCGCGGCGACAGTTTTGATTCTATAGCGTTTATCTCCTGGGAGCAGCATACGATTGTGCTCAGTGTGAGAGCGGCTGCATGGAGAGAGCAGAGTCTCTGGAATGAGTTGAGGATGGCTCATGTGGAAGCGTTTGAGGCCGTTCCAGCGCTTGGGCCGAGTGCAAAACTGCAGTAATGTTAGTTACATTACAGGCCACTGGCTACACATACACACACACACGTACACCCCAGCTGTGCAGAGACTCTGTGGATAAACCGGGCCGTCCCAGCTGGGAGACACATCGACTCCAATCTGAGTCAAGTGACGTGGCTCTCAGAAATGTTAACGTGCTTTGGGAATAAAGTCTCTGTGCTGGAATTCGCATGACTTTTCGCACACACGTGCCAAAAACATTTAACACACACTCGAATTCATGTTGTTACCAGCGCACAGGAATGAAGTACTGTAGAAATCTCTACAAATACGAACGAGTTTTAACCGCTAATTTTTGCATACTGTACATCTGGGGTTGATATGCCAGGCTGGCTACTGCAACATACAAAGTGCATTTTGTATGTCAACCCGGGACTTTTGGTTGCGCAGAATAACAAAACACAGTTATGAGAGTTTAAACTGCTTTTATTTCTCTATATAATCCCCGGCTACACTAATGCACTTAACCCAGCGTTTCACTAGTGCTTGGACACCATCAAGGCGAAAAGTTTTCCCAGCACGCCAGAGGATGATTGGACTGCCTGTCTGATTCATGTCTGAAACGCCGGCCTCCCAGGAACTCCTTTATCGTTCTAAACATGTCCAAATGGCTTGGATGGAGGTCAGGACTGTACTAGGGATCTGGCGATAACTGTGGTGCTGGTGATTGTGTGTACAGTTTGCCGGCGACAAATCATCTGCCGATTTCCAAGGGACAGGTTGAATGTTCTCCGGGAACGACTGCGGCGGACTCTGAGCCGCCTCGGCCGGGATCTCATTCATGGTTGTCCAGCTTTCTTTAAAACGTTTGCACCATACAAGTGTTTTTTACGATTTCACCAGAAAGTCCCGGTTTGACATGAACGCCAGTTATACTGTATATAAAATAGTCTTAAATATAATGTGGGAAACAAAACGCGGTTGTGTCTTTGTGCACCATGTCCTCTGTTCACTTTGTTCACTTTTCCTCTTATAGTGTAATGTTATCATTGGTCACTCTTTCATCACACACTCTTTGTTGATTGGCTGATGCTCCCGCCAGACTTCTTTCAAGCGTAAACTTGGAACTTACTGATGTGTAATGCTCCTGAGCTAGTCTATGACTACAGTAAGTCTTTTTTTTTCATTTTCTGGGACACAATCAATTGTTATTATGTTGCTTAATTTGGAGATGAAGAAAGAATAATGTTTAAGCTCCTTACTTCTGGACACTTGTACCAGTTCGGTCACGTTGAACACTCCCGATGTGACAAAGCTCTCCTGAAACTCGGGCCCATCTGCGAAAGAAGAAAATGGAAACAAAGGAACAATGCGGCAGTGTGTCTTAAAACTGAGCAGTGATTATATCATTATCATCATACAGAAAAAGGACACAATAGGATCACTGTTAAAGGTGTTTTTTTATTTTTATAGTTCTTCCCTACTGTCTGACCTGAAACTATTTCAAAACAAACTTCTAGGCTCTGAAACATAGAAAAGCATACGGTCATAAATAAATAAACAAATAAGGGAGGCATGGTGGCGCAGTGGTTAGCAGTGTCGCCTCGAACCTCCAGGACTGGGGTTCGAATCTCACCTCCAGTCTGTGCGTGTTTGCGTGTGGAGTTTGCATGTTCTCCCTGTGACTTGTGGGTTTCCTTTCACACTCCAAATATATGCTCTATATACTGTATATACAGTATGACTGGCGTTTCTAACTTGCCCTAAATCAAGTGACTGTGCGTGCAGACTTGTGCTCTGTGACGGGTCAGCACCCCGTTCTGGATGTACCCCATTTTGTGCCTCCCTCGAACCCTACACAGGAAACATGTTATAAATAATACAGTAGATGGATGGAAAGATAAACGGTAGACTGCTATTTAAACGCTGGTTTCAAAATTATTGGCACCCCAGCAATATCACCAAACTGAGCAACATCAGTTTGAGCGTCTCTCCCCTTTCCTTTCCAATTTCTCGTCATCACAAAAACACTTTGTTCCACGTCCAACCGTTACTAACCACGTATTACACACGACTTCCTGTTTACAGACTACATTAAGCACGACGAACGTTCGTTTTTTTGCAAGGTCTTGCCAAAAACTATTTTGGTGTAAGTTCTCAGCCTTATGCCTGACCATCGCTGTTTCGGTTTCTGCTCTTTTGTCTGCTTTCATTGCAGGTCTGTGTGAGTTTGCCTGCATTTTGATCATTATCTTGAACGTTGTTTCTTCGGAGTTTGATGTGAAACTTAAGAATATGGATTCGTTACAGTCGTACATTTGGGACGGCTGAAAGCCGTCTGACACCGATCTTTAACTTTTCAGGGAAAAGCCGGTTTAAATAGTTGGAATATCCTGTATATGAGCTGAATTCATTCTGTCATCAGTCATGGATCACACGTCCAGAACAGTCCCAAAGCATCACGATTCCACCTCCATATCCAACCATGTTTTTTTAAAGATACAGTAGGATTCGTGGGGAAAACATCGCATCTGAACATACAGTACTATAAGACATGATTCCGAGAGACCCTGTGTGAAGTTCTGGAGCTGATATGAAAGTTGATACTGTAGGTATTGTACATGATGTATTTAATGTATTTTCTTATATTACCCTTTTCCTTTTTTTTTTCCCTCGGTAACAACTGTAAGGAAATGTAACCAAAAATAAGCAATTAATAAAAATTCTCTGAATCTTGAATATTAATGCACCTGATACATCTGAATCCTTACCAATTTTCCTGACTTTTTAAATACTTTTTAAATTGTTCTTATATTATAAGGGCCCCTTAAGCGCTGCTTCTCAAATTTAAATTTTTTTGTATAAAACCAGTCTGACAGTCGTAATGTCCATGACAGGGTCATTCATTCATTCATTCATTTTCTATACCGCTTAATCCTGTGTTCAGGGTCGCGGGGGACCTGGAGCCTATCCCAGGAGACTTCGGGCACTAGGCGGGGTACACCCTGGACAGGGTGCCAATCCATCGCAGGGCACACACACTCACACACCCAATCACACACTACGGGCAATTTAGGAACGGCAATTAGCCTAACCTGCATATCTTTGGACTGTGGGAGGAAACCGGAGTACCCGGAGGAAACCCACCAAGCACGGGGAGAACATGCAAACTCCATGCACACAGAGACGGGAATCGAGCCTGGCCGGGGAATCGAACCCAGACCCTGGAGGTGCAAGGCGACAGTGCTAACCACTACACCACCGCGCCGCCTGACAGGGTTATATTAGGGTTAAGTGCTTTTATGTTATAGACTGTTGTTTCTACATATATCGCGTTTATGATTTGGTTACACATCACATCACATCCCGCACCATCATGGATAATTTTTTCTACAGCAGCACGTGTGCTAGGATGTTTGTGTTTAAAACCATTTTGCTTGTTTTTGTTTCTTCATCAGGATAAAAATCATTCATTCATCCATCACATCTAGTCAGACGTACTGTAGTATTGGACCAAAGAGAGTACTTGGGGTGAGAATATTTTTGCAGTAGACTTTTTATGGGAAAAACAATAGCATAACTAAAAAAAATAAGTAAATCAATGCTTGGATGCATGGAGTACAAACTGTGCATGTCGTTGTGCGTAAAGTTTATTTGATCCATTTTTACACGTTTCTGTCTCGGTTCTCTCATTTCAAAGGCTCCAGTAACTCCGGAGTTAACCGTGTCTGTGCTCATGATCGGGTCTGAAGGAGACATTTCGACCCCCAGATGGCGCAGTTCATCTGAACGCCGATTAAGAAACACTAAACGAAGCCACACACACAAAACACATGATGGGGAAAGAAAAAAATGCAGAAACCAGAGAATCCAGAATACGGATTGAATTACATAAAGAGTAAATAAATGAACAAAAGTCAGCGGTTCAACTTGTGATCAAGCCGTATCTAGCCTGGGGTGTTGTACTCGCGCGGCCTGATCTGTGTGCGATGTGAGCGTCGGGATTCTCTTTCCTCGCCCCGCTCCTACTTGTAAACAAACACCTATTTTTAAAATAAAAACCCTCAGCACTTTTATTGTTATGTATATTTTTGGTTTAGTGAATTTAGTGTGAGCAAGCATGTTTCGTGTGGTTTGGAAGCATGTGTGTTGGTGTCGTGAGGTGTGTGTTGGAGGTGCAGAAGGGTGTGGGTTAGCGAGCTCTATGTAGGTTGCGCTGTGTAAACAGGATGTTTGTACAGTGTGGGACCGTGCTCAGAGACCTGCGCTGCACTGTAACGCCTTCTGCTTCAAGCTTCCATACAGTCTCACCTGACCACATACACACACACGCGCACGAACACGCACGCACGCACAGACGAGGGCATGCATGAACACGCAGAGACTGCACAGATTTTGCAGGTATCACACATCCACACACCCATGCACGATACTATAAACATGATTTAAATACATACTGTACATACATGTTATATACTTTGAAAATATTATAGACGCATATACACATACAGAGTCAGGCAATAAAAAATGATATACTCTTCAGGAAAAGAAAAATAGTATGATGTATATTATCATAAACAGTATTATCAATATATAATGTATAGTATAATATTATCATATATATCAATATATAATGTATATTCATTCATTCATTCATTTTCTATACCGCTTAATCCTGTGTTCAGGGTCGCGGGGGGCCTGGAGCCTATCCCAGGAGACTTCGGGCACTAGGCGGGGTACACCCTGGACAGGGTGCCAATCCATCGCAGGGCACACACACATACACACACTCACACACCCAATCACACACTACGGGCAATTTAGGAACGCCAATTAGCCTAACCTGCATATCTTTGGACTGTGGGAGGAAACCGGAGTACCCGGAGGAAACCCACCAAGCACAGGGAGAACATGCAACCTCCATGCACACAGAGACGGGAATCGAGCCTGGCCGGGGAATCGAACCCAGACCCTGGAGGTGCAAGGCGACAGTGCTAACCACTACACCACCGCGCCGCCATATAATGTATATAATACATTTAATAAGTATTTCTTTGCCTGACTCTGTATATATAAATAAATGGTATGTGTGGGTATCCATCTAGGAACCTCTGTAGTCTGTATATCTTTGACCTGTGGGAGAAAACCGGAATACCCGGAGGAAACCCACTAAACACGGAGAGAGCATCCAAACTCCATGCACACCGCGGGAATCGAACCCAGGACCTGGAGGTGTAAGGCGACAGTGCTAAGCCACATATACAGAAATTTCTCATGAAAGGTGATCAGATTTTCAACTCATCAGTTTAAACCAACACAACACTTTTGATCTTTGTTGTCTTTATTGAACACACCCATGAACCATACAAAGTTCTGGTGGAAAAAGTGCATCAAATATTTATTTGATCCGCTTAGGCAGCGATAACCTCAAGCATGGGCTTCAACGTTCAGGAGGAATTTTGGACCATTCTTCCTTAAAGAACCGTTTAAGTTCATGCATATTCTCAGGATGTCTGGGGCGAATGGTTCTCAAGGTCGTTCCAGAGCATCGCTGTTGGGTTCAGGTCTGAGCATCGACTGGACCGCTTCGAAAAGAGGAGCCATTCTGTAGTAGATTAACTTCCATGTTGAGGTTCATTGTCCTGCTCCATCACCCAGCTTCTCCTGATTCAAGAATGCCACTAGGATAACTTGATATGGCGAGGGACTGGACCAGTGGCTTATTGTTTAGCACTGTTGCCTAGCACCTCCAGGGTTGGGGTTCGATTCCCGCCTCAGGGTCTGTGTGCACGTTCTCCCTGTTCTTGGTGGGTTTCCTCAGAGTTCTCTGGTTTCCTCCCTGGCAACCCAACTCTTGAAGGAACTGCAGTAGAAACAACTGCTATATCTCCATGGTGGGAAGTACCCATCACCCGATGTGCTGGATGGAACAAAATTCCCCAAAAAATAAAAATAAACTTGATAAACTCATAATGGCAAGCTGTCCAGGTCGAGAGCGATCAAACCGGCCTAAAATCATGATGCTTCCTGGGCACATATTTGACCGTAGGAATGATGTTTTCATATTGGTATGTGGTTCTATTCTATTTGTGTTCTTCCCAAACAATTCTTTCAAATCTTTTGTTTCCCAGGAGAGTTGCAGAACATCAAGGTGGTCCTTGGAGAACTTCAAATGTTTTTTGGAGAGCAGTGTCTTGCTTCATGGTGTCCTGCCATGGATGCCATGCCTGTTTAATGCTTTGTGTATGGTTGGCTGATGATCAGAGATGTTAACCAGCTCCAGTGAATGCTTCAGTACTGTTACTCCAGGTTTCTTTTTCACTTCATTGAACATTCTGCGTTATGCCTTTGGAGTGATCTTGGCAGGACGGCCATGTCTATGGAGTGAAGCCACAGCACCAAATCGTTTCCATTTATAGACAACGTGTCTAACTGAGAACTGAGGAAATTGCAAATAAATCATTTATTCTTTCTTCCCACTGTATAAGTACGTATACACATACTGTATATGAGGGTGAGTCAAAAATGATCCGCACTCCAGGATCAGGCTCCTGTCTTCCCAGTCAGTTGGCGACAAGTTATCGGTTGATTATAAGGATCAGGTGGTTCCACTCGCTGAATGTTCACAAGAACGACTGCAGTGGGCTACGAGCCACCTCGGCCTGGATCGACGTCCACAGATGTTTCAAATGTTTGTACTATTGAAATGTTACTGTACTGCTTATTCACCAGAAATTTCATCACAAGTCTTATACCTAGTCTTAAACCTATAAATAAATCCAGTTGTACTCTACCTGTAGTTTGGGACATTTCTCGACAGGAGTTAAGAATGACATAAAAAATTAAGAAATAAAAAAATAAGAGTACTAAAATAATATCAGTATGCAAGTCTTATTATTGTCTAACATTCACATGATGTTGAATCGATTGTAAAACCCCAACCATTAGTTCAATGAGTGTGTGTTTGAGCGTGTGAAGTCTTACCCAGGGTGGCGGCTCGACTGTCTTCTTGGTCGGAACCGATACCTGTGCGAGGACTACTGCCCTGCTCCGCTGCCTCTGAGAGAGAGAGAGAGAGAATGAAATAGAGAGATAAGTTCTCACTCAGGTGAATCATTTTTTCTTTTAACCAAAACATCGAATTCTTTAGCCGTTACGCATTAGTCGCTATTGGGTCTTTCGGAATTCTTTCTTCATTCGTCCGCTTTTTCATAAAAATCACACACTTGTGAACCTTAAGAAAAGAAATACATTAAATTAAAGCTTACCAGAAAAAATTTGCCCTAACAATGACTTGGCATAGGCAACCACTAAGTGTTTGATAAAGCACGAGTCCCCAAGTGGACGGTGATGGTACTGCAGGTGGGCCGCGAGAGTCCCTTACCTTTTATACTGTAAGTACGTATTAAAATGAAAGGTTATTAATTCTCATAGTTACCATACAATGATTATGATTATGTGTTTACTCCTAAATATTTAATCTGAACAAATAAAATAAAGCAATGGGACTTAAATAATGTGTCGCGTCTCGTTTACGACAGTCCATTATAAGAGCTGTGATCAAAGGTTTGGGTGGATTTTCCGTTAGGAGCCGTGGCATTCTTAAATTTTGGATTGGCTGCTTTGGATGAGTGTTTATTTGATTGCAAAATAAGGGACAAACAGCATGGAGGCTCCACTCACAGCTCTAGGGGAGGATTTTAATGCAGGAAGTCTTTAAAAATAAACCCAAAACAAGGCTGTAAATGTAATAAACCAGTGCTTACTGTTAACTGATACACTATTTTAAAGAGAAAGGTAAGTTATGATGTCACATTTAACCCCGCCCCTTATGATAAAAGTTGAATGTTGAGGTTATTGAGCTATCCAGTGCTAGTTTATAATCACAGATAATCGCAGATAATCACAGATACGAGAACAGTGTATCAAAGTGGGCAGGATGAGGCCTGGTCTTTTTATTTCAGGACACTCAGATTGTCTCAATATTGGACGCCCGCGGATGTGTTGGACCAGACAGAGACGTGTCTATATGATCGACAGCTGAGAGATTTACTGTATATTTGCCTGCCTGGGTTTAAACTCATCATCCCTGAATGATAAGCCAAAGTCTGAGTCAGCACTCAGGACCCACGCGTTATCATTTCTGGCATTAAAGCAAATGAGAACGCAGATGTGAACGGATATGTTTTCTATAAATCACCATGTGATACAGAGATAAAGCAGTGTTAACTCATATGGTCCATAAACCGACAAAAGGAGAACCATGCCAACAAAACACATACCAAACTCATTGTTGTTCTCTCTGACTCATTTGGCAAATCCTGACAACAAGCCAGTTGTTTTTTTCCTTTCTCTCTCTCTCTCTCTCTCTCTCTCTTTATTGGCAAAGAGACTGGATCACGTCGCCATCATCAACGCAGCATGAAAAGGACAAAGTCAGCCCAATCCGACCATAAAACCCTTTTTTATTTGCATGAACCCAGATTTTTGCGGTACACTGAGATAAAAACTCGTAGATAAACACGCCGAGTACCTCCAGAGCCGAGAGGAGTTTACTGAATGCAGAGGTGGGGGATGCAAAGTTTACCACAAGGTCTCTGGCAATGGTTCAGAGAAAAGGCTGTTAAAAAAAAAAAGAAAGAAAAAAAGTCAGATAAATAAATATAAGTGCGGCGTATCTGATAGGCCGGTCTCCACTGGCAGATCAAAGCCGAGACGAGTCTGGCCTGCTGCACATGTTTGAGTTTAGCGCCCAGAGAACGCAACGCATCATTACCGCTCACACGCTCTCGCTGACCTGCAGGTCTGAAGCTTGACCGCGATGTGACACACACACTTAACATAACTGATACAATCTATGACTTTGGTTGTACTACAAGAGACGAGAATTATTGCCTTAATCGTATTCCACTGTATAATGGCTTGTAAGTGTTT
The DNA here is from genome assembly GCA_030522415.1 of Channallabes apus. Lineage (NCBI taxonomy): Eukaryota > Metazoa > Chordata > Actinopteri > Siluriformes > Clariidae > Channallabes > Channallabes apus. Next base: position 12,722,791 of record CM060115.1, on the reverse strand, counting down.
CCATTATGCCTGCTGTCCATGTAATCAGAACGTATTTACACAAACGGACAAAAAGAGAAAAAAAAGAAAGAAATCTAGTTTGAACATGCTGAAAAGATGAATAACAGATCACTTCTGGTGGTTGAAAAGGGATATCATGATTATTGCTCTGGTTCTGCTTTTCAGGAACAGGTTTCCTGGAGGACCTTCTGCCCTGCATGTTGTAATGTTTCCCAGCTCCCAACGCGCCATAGTCAAGGGTGTAAGGGCTTCTCTCCTCTCTCCTTCCACCCTCCCTGCAACCGTCTCCCCTTCGATTTCAAACACCTGCTACACTGTTGAGTGTTTCACAGAGGGAAGGCGACTCATGCAAAAACAGTGGAGACACATAATAGTCATGCTACTCACTCATTCACTCATCATCTATACCACCAAATTCTGTATTCATGGTTGAAGGAGGCCTGGAGCCTATCCAAGGAGGCAGGGTACACCCTGGACAGGGTGCCAATACATCGCAGGGCACAGATGCATACACACGCTAAAGGCAATTTGGGAACGCCAGTTACAGTAGCCTTCCTTATCTGTAGGTCTTCAGGAGGAAAACCCACCAGCTAGGGGAGAACATGCAAACTCCATGCACACTGAGACGGGAATCGAATACGAACCCATATCCAGAGGAACTTTAATTCATTTATATCATTCTACACCTGAGCAGGTGAGGGTTAAGGGCCGTGCTCAAGGGCACAACAGAGGCAGTTTGGCGGTGCTGGAATGCCAGTCTGTCACCGTCAAATCACAAATCCAATATCATAAACACTGAACCAGCCCCATCCAACCACACTGATGTCATCACATCATTGTTTCCTGAACAAAAGCATTGATTCTGGATGGAACTGTCTGCATATGGAGTGTTTCTCTCAGCGTAGGGAATAAACACTCAATCAGAACCAATAAAGCAGACCATGGTGCGGATGGAAAAATCAGTATCAATCTCAGACACTATCGAAGTCTTCTGCTGAGTCAAAATCAACTGCTAAGAAAGCAGAAATGCACCGTTGGGCTCAGGAACGCTTAGCCATCTGCTAGACCACATGAGTGGATGACAAAAGCCTGCGCATGCAGTACTGTATATGTGTCAAGCGCTGCTCTAGGCACAAGAAAACACCAGCATGACCTCACAGGCTTTAACCACATGTTACAAACAACTGGTGAGCCTCAAGCACCCAAAAAAAGAAGCCAAGTCGTTATTTGCTAAGCATGAATAAAAAAAACAAGCGTGCACAGCTCCAGGACTAAGTCCTCTTGACAGTTAAGAGGAAGATTAACGAAGTGAGGAAAGCGAGGAGGAAATAACGGAACTGTGCACGACCCAAAGCATCTCACCACATCTGGAGTTGACTCACTTCTCTTTATTGATGACGTGATGGCCAATAACAGGCTGAATCATGACACGTACAGAAGCGTGTACACGGCGTAGATCCATATAACTGCCACCTAACCCTCCCGCAGGACGGTGAGCTGTCGGCCAGCTGGGCTTCTGCGGCCAGCTCTACTAGGAAAAATAAGTTAACAGGAATAACGGCCTCAAAGGTACTGTACTGAGGAGAACGAGGCACTGTGAGAGCTCCACTCCATCGCAGCACACTGTAACTGATTACTTTTTTGTTCATAATAAAAAAAAGTTGATACTCATAATCCTGTTGAAAGGTTTTCCGATATTGTGAAACTTTCCCATGCTTCTCTGACCATAAAACAACCCCCTTGCTGATTCCTTATAAGGGAATACTTCCTATAGTCCAGACGAGTATAAGTACAAATAGCTCATGTCTGTCTCCTGGTCTCTCTAGGACTTACATGTTAATAACTGGTTCTTTTAATGTATTGGACATATGTGACAAAGGGCACCTGGCCAAAGGCTTAAATACAGTAAGTCCCTAACATACGAACGTGTTCCGTTCTGAGAGCTTGTTCGTAAGTCTGATTTGTTCATAAGTCTAACAAACAGTGTCTAGGTGCTAGGATACTAACATAATTGGCTATCCACAGTATATTTCAGTAGAGCATCCTTTAGAATTGTGCCAATCATTGAACGATTCATGCTAAAACGGCGAGTCTCTATAGTTATTGCTTTGTGCTTCTTAGCAGCACCAGCGTCATCGCCGCTGCTTTTACACTCACTTCCGGACATCCTGTGATGTACGCTGCACTCATGTGACAATATACGCCGGACATGTGATTTACCTTTTTTTTTTACTTCCACAATTGAACATTCGTGAACGCATGTTTACGTCTGTTCGCATCTTATAAAGTTCGTAACTTGAACGTTCGTATGTACAGTAGGAGACTTTCTGTATGCTCTCTTTGCTGATAATAAACAGAGAACTTCAGACTCTTCATGTGTTTCCAAGTGTTTTCCCTTTCCCAGTTCGGAGGTCCAGCAAGCGCTTTCAAGCAATAACTCTTCCTTTTGTTCCATTTCAGAAATAACAAGTTGAACACTCACCCTAAACCGAACATCCTAAACAATCTCCTGTGAGATTCTGTCATAATCCTAGTGTGAGATAATGACAAAACCTTATTTACCAAAGCTGCCAATATCTCTGGAACTGGCTGCCTATGTAGCGTAACAGTAAAAGTTTGAATGTTGAGGCTTTGATTGTGTGCTAATGTAAACAGACACACAAACACGGATGCACCCACACCAAAACTGCGCCCGTCATCGCTGCTTCTGTGGCTAAGATGCACCAGTGCCAACGCCATAGGCCTCACTCCAACAGTGTGTGTGTGTGTGTGTGTGTTTCTCTGTCAGCTATCTTCAAACTCCAAAACCACTTCTGCCAAAAGCTGCAGCAGTTAGTAGGCAAGCCGCCCTCACACTAAACCCCTGGCATGGCTCATTGAAAGACAGAAATAATAATAAAACCAGGGCTCATGAAGGGCGCACACACTCATCCCTGCTCAGTCTGAAAAATGTTTTCTTAAATAAATATATAAAGCACTCTTAAAAAGTCCACATAAAAACATGAAATGCGTGAGGAAATTTCTCGGAACGGAAAACCTTGTGGCTTTTTCTTTTCTTTTTTATATATTCACTTTTTGGCGCCACGACACTCGAACAGAAAAATAGAAAAGCCAGAATGGAAAGTATGATGTAATGAAATACGCTCGAGCAACTCTCCGCCGTCCATTTTCTCTCGGCTGCACACGGCCGCCATTTCGTAAAAAACGTTCCTTCCTACAAGGCTATCGCTGGTTTCATCCGCAGGGAGGAAAAGAAAAAAAAAAAAAAAACTTTTCCCTGCGAATACTTAGTAACGTTCTTACAAAACAGACGAGCGCGCCGCCGGTTCTCGCTGCACGTCTGGCTGTGCGTTTTTATTTATTTATTTATTTTCCAAATCATCTTTCATCACGGTTAGTTTCTATCGGGATTCAGAAATAATATGAAACGGCTTTGGACGGGACTCTGAGCGATTTCGGCGCTCGGCGTTTCCTGTGCGTGTCTCCGAGTCTTCTGAGGATAACGTCCACGTTGTTGATGCTTCTTTTCAACTTTTTTTTTTTTCTTCTTCTTCTTCTTCCACAGTCAGGAATCGTTCATCGACTCAGGCCTTCAGCTTGTTTTTTTTTTTTTTTTTTGGCAGACATTTCATGTGCAGAGGAGTTTGCTCGCTTTTGGCAGCCATTTTAGGCCCTTCTCACCGTGCCAACGCGCAAACTAAAGTACGAAGAACCCGACCACGCAGTGCCAGCGTGAGGACAGAGAGAGGCGCAGAGATAAAGAGAATCGAAAAACTGGAAAGGGCTATCTGGATTCAAGAAATGTGTGTGTGTGTGTGTGTGTGTGTGTGTGTGTGTGTGTGAAAGAGCTATAAATGGTGTAACATTCTGTGTGTGAGTGAGTGAGAGAGAAAGTTTTCGCTGTGGAAATGACCTAATGAGAAAGACATTCCTTGAGCTTAGCTCAGCTTTAGAACCGAGTAACAGCTAAACAACAACTCGCGGAGAGATTACATAAACAGGACAGGTTGAGAGACATCGAAGAAGAGTTTTCTCTCTCTCTCTCTTTCTCTCTTTTTCTGAAGGGCCGAAAAAAAAAAAAGGCAGTAAATCATCACAATGCCGCTCACAAACGCATAAAGCACATAATAAGAACCATGAGTTAAACTGGCGCCGGTACAACATGTGTCACTTGTGTTTATTTCTGTGGCGAGCCTGACATGAAACACGCCTTGGCACGAAGACAACGAGTCAGCTACGATTCCGCCGTACGTCCATGACGACCGCCATCGCTCGTTTTCACGAGAAGACGTCATTCGAGTCCGTTTCCAACACGCTCCAGACTCTCGGAGGCCCCCGGATCCGTCCAGCAGGGGGCGCCGAAGCCGGCGTCAGCGCAACGCTGAACCGACTACTAACTCTGTCTACGCTACGCGAATGGAATTTCATACAGATCTCTTTTGAGGCCGTACGACATGATCGCTAAAACACAAGTCCCCACGACCGCATCCTGCTCTCTCTCTCTTTCTGCTCCAAGGCTACTTCATGACTTTAATCTGTTTCTGTATCTGTAAAATGTCATGCTAGGGCTACGCTAAAGCTTAAAAATTGGCAGGATATTCACAACACGATGACTGTCACTATATAACTCACAACCTGATCCAAAATCAGATGTATAATGTAAGAGGATACAAGGCAGGGAGAGAGGTGGAAACAAAAGGAAGCTGGAATGGGATCTGGTCAAGGTAAGAAATTGACCAAGTGGGATCAGGATGAAATCAGAAAAAATTATGTCAGTTAGTTCAGTCTGTTAAAGTTAAAGCCTGAAATAAGTTTTCCTGCATCTTCAAATATACGTTTTGTACTGTAGTTTTGTTCACTGAAGTTACTAACAAGTGGAAGAAAAAGCAACGGGTTTAGCGCACGTGCCTCCAAACGTGTTGGACTCATGGTGGTGCCTTAGGACATTCATCCATCCATCTAGAAAACTCAGTAGTCCAACTAGGGACCGTGGAGGCCAATGGTGACCATTGTATTTATTCCCATTTTTACAACCGTGGTAGAACCTCCAGTCAACATTCACAAACTCCGGGCAATTTGGGAACGCCAGTTAGCCTAATCTCCATGTCTTGGGACTGAGGGAGGAAACCGGAGTACTCGGAAGAAACCCACCAAACATGGGGAGAACATACAAACTGCATGCACACGGACCCCAAGGCGGGAATCGAACCCAGACCCTGGAAGTGCGAGGCGACAGAGCTAATCTCTACGCCGCTGTGCTGGGTTCGTACTGCACTTGCAGAAGATGCACGCTGCACACATATGACACAACGTACGCCGGACATGCGATCTAACTTCCGCGATTGTTCATCCACATGCTCATATCTTTCAATCTTCGAACTTGAATGAGGGCTTACTGTACAAGATCAAATCCTTAAAAACATGCTGCAAAAACATGCACGCGTATATCTGACTAGCCAGTCCTCATGGACGCTAGCGCTGCTTGTGTTTGGCTTCACTGTGGCCTCCCCCCAGTGCAGTCCCAGACATAAACCTGAGCGTTCGATCCAAACGTAATTTAGAGCCAACGGCATCAGAGACAGCACTGCGCTCCTCACTGGTATGAATGATGAGGTGTCTGTTCCTCCTCAATGGAGGTGTTACTCAAAGCCTGGCGTTACAGATGTCCTGCAGGAGCGCGGTGCGATCCTCATCGGATTCGGCTTCTCATGCAGTCCTGCAGCACGCCCAGAGAATGCTTAGGAACAGAGGGTGAAGCGTTTACTAAAGAATGAATGAATGATGGTCATAGTTTGCAGCTTTTTTTAGTTCTGGAGTCTATTGTCCTTGTATAATAGACTAGAAAAGAGATGTATTAATGAATCGTGATTCTTTTGTGTGGCAGTGCAGGTATCACCATAGCTTCTCCAAAACCAATGTTTTTCTTTTATTTCATGGCACGGTATGTTCTCCGTGCACTTGGTGTCTTTTCTCCAGGTATTCCAGCTTCCTCCCACAGTCCAAAGACACGCAGATTAGGCTAATTAGCATCCCCAAATTGCTTGTAGTGTGTGAATGAGTGTGTGAGCCCTGCATGAGATTGGCGTCCCGTACAGGATGTACCCCACCTCATGCTCTAAGCCTCCGGGGACAGGCTATAGACCCCCCGCGACCCTGAACACAGGATAAATCGGTATAGGCGATGAGTGAATACGTTTATAAAATCATGATACTTACTGAATCGCAATTCAAACACATGTCGAGACTAGAACAATGACGGCTACTGTCACGTGACCTGATTAAAATCATGAACCGGTGCTTTTAGGACGTTTCTCACCGTGTCCATTGTTGACGAAGGAGGGCGGGTCCAGAGTTATGGATATGACTCATATTGATAAACAAAAAGCCTCAGAGCATGGACAAGCTTAGCTTTAGTGAATTTTAATCTAGTTAAAAATCAATCATCCTCAAAATTCATAGAAACATTACGGACATTATGTGTCCGAATCATCCCTTCACAAACTACAAGGGGCTGTTCAAGTCAAACTGGGACCTGTGATGAAAGTTCTGATGAATGAAGACATGAAAGCGATTAACATTTACAGAAGACTCGAAGCGCAGTACAGTGATGAGACTCTCAGCCGCAGTAAAACATATAAAGGTTTACAGACGCTTTAAAAAAGGCAGTACCAACTCACTGCAGTCGCTCACGTGAACATTCAAGGAGTGGAACGCCAACTTGTGGAAGCGATGCATCCACCAACACCACCTGCATATCACAGGTACTCGGCTGGGAGTTATTGCCACGTCACACCGTACAATCCTGACCTCGCTCCAAGCCATTTCCACATGTTTGTGGGGAAAGGAGTTCCTGGGAGGCCGGCGTATCATACATGAATCAGACAGGCAGTCTGGTCATGGCTCCAGTTTACTGAGAAAACGTTCTACCTTGATGGTGTCCAAGCACAAGAGAAACACTGGGATAAGTTCATTAGAGCAGCAGGAGATTATATAGAGACATAAAGGGAGTTTTTATTCTCAGGATTGTCATTCTGCGTGATCAAAGCCCCAGTTTGACTTGAACACACCTAGTATATAAAGAACACACTACGACACACGAAGAAATTTTCTTCTGGCACTCTCACTTTCTTTTCCTCTCTTTTAATTTGCAGTTTTTATCATTTTCTGTGCTTTTTGATGCTCAGCATCAGACGTCAGTGTTTAATTTACAAGTTGTAAGTCTCGTATCTTTAGTGTATCTATATTCATTCATTCATTCATTCATTCATTAATTTTCTATACCGCTTAATCCTGTGTTCAGGGTCGCGGGGGGCCTGGAGCCTATCCCAGGAGACTTCGGGCACTAGGCGGGGTACACCCTGGACAGGGTGCCAATCCATCGCAGGGCACACACACATACACACACTCACACACACACTACGGGCAATTTAGGAACGCCAATTAGCCCACCCTGCATATCTTTGGACTGTGGGAGGAAACCGGAGTACCCGGAGGAAACCCACCAAGCACGGGGAGAACATGCAAACTCCATGCACACAGAGACGGGAATCGAGCCTGGCCGGGGAATCGAACCCAGACCCTGGAGGTGCAAGGCGACAGTGCTAACTGCATCTATATGATGTGGGATAAAACTCTGCCTACTTTCCATGGATTTGTGTGATGCAGTTATAAAAGTGCCTGAGTCCCCGCGTCCGAGTCCCCGCGTCCGAGTCCCCGTATCCAAGCGGTTACTAAAGAAACGATCAAATATTCTTGCGCAATCACGTAATTTGTTATTGCGTTCCCGTCAGAGCTGCTGTTCTAGGAAATTAATCAACACCTGCCGTCCAATCAGATTACAGAATCCGACGGCGCAGTTAGATAATTTGTCTTAATCTTTAAACTTTATCTTTTTCTGCTGACTGACTCGGGTTTAACATGACTGTATATTCAGCAGAATCTCTCTCTTATTCCTTTTCCGCGCTCCGTTCAGGATCCTAATCAATCTCTCATCTATAGTTAAATATTTCTTCCTGAAAGTAAAAAAAAAAAAAAAAAACTCAAAGAACAACATTTTGTTTCTACCACTTTTAGTTTCGAAGTTGTGTTTAATCTCACACTCTCTCTCTCTCTCTCTCTCTCCCTCTTTTTCCTCTCTCTTTCACTCCTTCTGGTTTCTGCGTCCCCGAGGGGAACGCCGTCTGCGCTAGGAGTTATCGATCCACCCCAGAACGAGAGGAGGAAAGAGAAGGAGAGGATGAGAAAGAGAGAAAGACAATGAATGGAAGACGGAAGGGAAAACAGAAATAAAGAGACGGAGAGAGAGAGAGGCGTCTGGGTGCATTAAGCCGGGTGAAGGAGCGCTCGAGCCTGCAGGCCGTGACTGATCCGAGAGCAGCAGGAACGCTTTAATGGCCAATCGTCGTATCTAATGACCATCAGCGCGCTGTTAAATTTAGTGCAAACACTATCAGTCACGGGGAACGAGGTTAAAAGTGAGCTCGGAGCACTTTCTCTTTCAAAGCAGACGAGTGTGTAAACAACCGGCACTGCGCGGCACGGCTGCGGGCCTTCTGCCTGCTTGAAAGAGAAAAAATCAAGACATCATCGAGCCGAGGAGAGAGAAACTGAGAAGCAACAGCAGGGCTCTGGCCCGAAGGAGTCCTGTGTTTGCACAAAGATACAGTGAGAGAGAGAGAGAGAGAGAGAGAGAGAGAGAGAGAGAGAGAGGAGAGAGAGAGAGCTTTCTGCTTTTAAAAGTTGCTGAGCTTAGGAGAAAGCGAGAGGGAGATGCCGCAGAGCTCCACAATGCGGTCTTCTTTTTTTTTTTTTTCTTTTCTTTTTTCGCCCTGCCAAACCCGGTGTCCTACTGTATATGAAGACGGGAAAAGAAAACACACAAATGAAACAGAAAAATAAAAATATGGAGTTTATTGGACCAGAACAAGGTGTTGGATATGAGGCAAGAATGACTTTTATTTGATGTTAACAAACAAACAAAATAAATACTTAAAGTAAATAAAAGTAGTAAAGTAAAATAAACTTAATTCTTGATTTATTGATTTTTTTTGTATTTTTTCCGCTTTACACCTTTCTTTTTTAAACCCAGCTACATAACAATTACAGACACAAAGGCAAGTGAGTTTTTATTTCAGGTGCAAATTATAATAGTTTAATCTACCGGGATTGCACTAGGAGTTGCACGTTTTTCTTAATCCGTAGTCGAACATGTTAAGAATCAATAATCAATTAATCGCTAATAATTCATGATAACCGGACGCACAATTTCCCTCTCAGTTTAAGTTTTATTTAAACACACACACACACAAACCTAGTGACATAGTGCATGATAGCATCAACATTGATCTCCACGCAGAGTATAGATTGGCTCAGCCACTCTTTCTCTCTCTCTCTCTCTCTCACACACACACACACACACACACACACACACACACACACTCAGACCTGTCTGTGACAGCCCTGCCCCACCTTGCACGTGACACACTTACAAATCGCGTATTGTGAGATACGGCAGCTACGGCGACAGAACCTGCTGTGATAATAAAGACGGTGGAAAGGAAGCTTCAAATAAGTTAATCCCTGCGAGGACGGATAGGAATCTTAAGCTGGATTGTGGTGGTTACTACCGCATACAAAACAAACCTTATCATCAGTCAATACATTTTAAATCACTTCAATTATTAAAGCCAGTAATCAATAACATCTCCAGTAGGCATGATGTCATCCTTTTGCCATTAAATAACCTCACCGTTCAATACTACATTTTATAATAATACAGCGCTACCCTGGAATATGAACGTCTCGCAAATTTTCGTCTTAAGAAGTCAAATTTTGCAAGAGTTAAACGAGTTGCAAAACTTGTTTGCGTCAGTGGAAACCCCCAAAAAAGTGAGGTTTTTTTTTTGCATTTTGTGCAAGATTTAGCTGAGATTAGCACCATGAGTCGCAAGAATGTTATCAAGGACGGTAGCAAGAAGAAAAGGGAGGAAGAGGAATCATAAATTAATGTTAAGTGAGGTTTATTGTCTATTTATTTCATATTTTACTTAATTTACATATCTTTTCTAAATGTTTTGATTGTTTTTCTATTCAAAATATATGATTATAGTGTTGGAAATTGGTAATATCTTTGGGTGGCTGGAACGGATTATCTACATTTACATTATTTCCTATGGGAAAACACGTTTCACAATACGGTATCTCCTTAAGAACATTAACAACTTGCCTCCGGAATTAAATTCGGATGAATCGATGCATATTTGCAGAATCGCTAGGAATCAGGAATCATATTTCTAACCAAGGATAGGAAAAAAAAGTCACAGTATTGCTACAGTATGTGAGCGATTGTCTTTTCGCACTTTCTGATGCTAACAGAGATACGTGCTAACACAAGGTCATGGCGTGTGGTCGACCACTAGAGTAAGATCAGATTTGCGACCAAGATTGATAAATATTACAAAGATACAGTACAAAAGATGCAGAAGAGCAACTAATAAGGCGAGCGGGTTCGGCTGTAACCTGGTTTAACAAAGGTTTGAACGCAAATCAGCGTTGAAAAATATTTCTAGCTAGCATGACAACGTTACAGTAAGCCTGTTAGCAAGCATGTCAGATTAAAAAATGGTTGACGTTTAAGTTGTTTGCTTCAAGGCGCATGAATCAAACACAACGACCGTGAACACACCAGCTGCTAGTGAGAGTCACAAGTTTATGCACCCGCTTAAGTCTACATTTTACGATGCTACATCTGGTGTAAACTACTGTACATGTTGTACTACATGATTTTTTTTCGCTGAAAAATTACAGAATATTATTACAAATAAAGATTTTATGTTACAATTTTTATTAGCAGATTTTAGGTTATATAATTTTAGGTGTAATAATTTGCTCCTTAATTTTTAAAAGTATTTTCTAATAGTAACATTAAAATTTTATTCGTTTGACACAAGTAAGGAGCGCAAAACAGACCTGACTCTCCTCTAATATACATTGATGGAAAAACCTGGTTATTGGGTTCAAATCCAGCAACAGCAGTCTGTGATGCCCAGCAGACGGCGGTAACCCTTCCCTTTCAGACTATTGAAGGTGACAGTGCAGAGAGAGGAGACCCGACTCAATGACAGGAATACAGGAAGAGAAAAAGGAAAATGAAATATGAACAGACCAGTCCTCTGGCGTTGGGTCCCATCTGTCAAACAAGCCGCCTCACACAGGTGTAAGACACACGCCAGACCACGAGACGTAAAGAGGACGAAAGCGACATATCGCACCCTAGATACGTGTACGGAGTGCGCATAAACACTCTGAAGATGCGTAAGAGAGACGGATGATGATGACGTCTTTGTATAGAGAGCTCGCAGGAAACGGAACGCATAATAATAATAATAAAAAAAAAACTTGTCTGTCCTGAAGAGCTTCTCAGACACTGGAGACTCCTTCCAAAAAAAAAGGGGGGGTTTCGGTGGATCCGGAATTTATTTAGGAATCTTATGCCGCTTTTACGTTCACAAGAACGACTGTTTTCCCAAATTAGTCTCCGTACTCGGGTCCACTAGCGTATTTTCACTCTCCAATACAGCAGGTGGCAGTAGGAAGCAATTTGATTGATTTTGAACGTTCATTTGTTCACACCTCTGTATCAGCAGAGTAAATAAGGTGAAGGACAAATAAAGTGCCAGAGTTTCAGTTCAGTTCTGCCTCCATCCAGCTCCTCGTACCCTTAACCGTGTCCCGTTCCCACTGCGAGAGCCCTGATCTCCCCTCTACCACCACCACCACCGCCGCCGCCACCCCCTTTCTGTTTCTCCTGCTTTTTCCACAAGCCGCAGGATAAAAACCAGATGCGAAACGCAGCGCTCGTTTCAAGTTATTCCTGGACGCATTTCATAGGGATATTAAAACATATATTTATATGAAAAAAGGGGGCCGAGCAGGCCGGCGTAGCCTTTGGACGCGCTATAAAGCTCTTTCCCTGCAATTTGAGCTCAACATGTCATTTGCGCGGACCCGTGCAGGGGGAAGACGCGGCAAATCCGCCGGGATGAATCACGGCGCTGAGCGATTATGCACACACCGGTACACATCGGCCGAAAAACATTTACGAACAGTACACGCTGCACACCGCATCCCGTAGCGCCGTTAGTCTCCAAAGCAAGCTGCACCGCTCACTCCGACCCTAAATAACCCCCTCCTACCCCCTCGACCCATGCGCCCCCCCCCCCCCAACCCCACGGCCCCTGTCTCATCTGCGCTGCCAATTCGGCAACTTTCCCCACAAGTTTGTCCTGATAAACGTTGATCCAAATGAATCTCAACAAAATTAGAAAGACTCGCTTAGATAATACGTCTAGAACGATGAACGACTTATTATTTAATTCACGATTAATGTACGTTACGCCTCATTCTCTTAGAGGAAGTGGGTCCTCGAGAGATCTTCGGGTAGACATAGGGTTCTCCTTAGACTCAAATCACACACACACAAATGACACCTTGATATAAAAGCACGGTTAATCAAGTGTTCTTTATAAGAAGGTTCCCGCTCCTGGAAGAACTGGGTTCTGCATGGAACCTGTAAGGATTCCTTCACTCTCCACCAAGCTGCCGATTTTAACCAGGCTCTTCACTCCGTCTGCTCCAGGGACGCCATCTGATGTCCATCAGATCCTGTGAGCTGACCTCAGCGACAAGAATTTCACTCTGCATTAGTGTCTATGCGGCGAATCAGGGCTTTAAGTTAACATGCAGAGAGCGACGCTGTTATTCCTAAGAGACTAGTTATCCTGGATGAACTAAATAATCTGTACTCCAGTCTGTACAGGGTTCTCTGGATGGATAACGCTCATAGCGTACTAAAGGAATTCTACTTGGAGCCTTATGGAAAATGTAAAACCCACTGTTGTAAAGTTCTGCACAGAACCGTTTGGGGTTCTAGAACCTGCTAGGAAAGGTTCTAGATTTAAACTGTTCCCCCTAATAGCTTTATTTTCCCCATGTCTTCGAAGTGCAACCTTTACAGAACGTACGGAAAATCTTTACAATTTCTAGGGTTCTGCGTCAGGACCAAGTCGGGCCGAATTCGCAAACCAGAGGACCTTTCGTGGTTCTTGAACCTTCACCTTTCGCTTCTGACAACATCATCAGAAACAAGGTTCCTCACGACTTCTTTGGAAGGTTTTTATTTTTTAATTTATTGCTTTTCAGGAACGCACACACACACACACACACACACACACACACACACACACACGCTCCCTGGATCATCAGAACCCTTCCCCAAGAAGCCGAGCTTTCTTCTGGACTCCAGACGTCTGTGAGGTGCATGTGTCCCCGCGGAGGCCTCTTGGTCTACGAGCCTGCAGTATATGTGTGTGTGTGTGTGTGTGAGTGTGTGTGCGTGTGTGTGTGTCTGTGATGAATATTTCCGGGCTGCATGGGTGGCCGCCGGGAGTCTGTTTGCTTTGGAGAAAGTTCCAAGGCCAGGAGTCGGTCTCACACAGTCGTCCGCTGCCCACGAACTCCCATTCTGGCGAAAACACTTCCACTTCACAGACGGACGCTCTCCCACGATCACGGCGACCCTTCTCTTCCACATGTTCATCCGATCCGAGTCTAGTCTGATCCGTTACACCAACACACTAAACACTGATATGAATGCTACAATGATGTAAATAATAATAAAATAAATAAATAAATATATATATATATATATATATAAAAAAAAAAAAAAATAAAATAAAAAAAAAAATATATATATATATATATTATTTTTTTACATTCACTTTTATATGTATTCCTGTCCTGACCGTTGTGGCCATCAGGGGGCGATGTAGGAGATTCTGCCACACACTGCTCACTCTGGAGCGTGGAACTTTCCAGAAGCAATGTTTAGTAAACCACTCGTCATCGCAATCACAGAATAAAAGCCTTGTGAGGAAACTGATAGTGTGTGTCGAACTTCAAAGTTAGATGATCCTGGAGGCTGTCATGGTTTAAATAATGTGATGCAAATGAAGTGAGTTAAAAGTACCCATGCAACCTCAACGTTATTTGTTTGATTTTAAAATTTGATAAAAAAAAAAAAAAAAAAGCCATTTTTTTATTTAAGCTAGACTTTCAGATCATTTGATGTTATGCGAGTATTTGGTTCGTGTGTGGCCTCACAGGAGGCCTGGAAACTGGAGCGACCGGAGCACCCGGAGGAAACCCAACAAGCCGCACAGAGAACACACACACACACACACACACGTTTTGTGTGTGTGTGTGTGTGTGTTTTATACAGTTGAATTCTACTCAAATTGAAAAATGAAACTGTTTTATTTTATGTCTGTGTGCCCTGTGCTACAGTATATTCTTTCTCCTTCTGGATGTGAAACCACAAGCCGTGAGTGTATCATGGACGGAAATGTTCAGAGACAGAAAATGAATCCCAAATGTCTCCATATCTAACACGTATCTGACTGTTTGATCCCGTTTCGGTGATTCGTCACTAAGGCGTTTTTTGAAGGAAAACATTTCAAAAGCACTGATTTGATAATTTAATATAACTGACTATGGCGTATTCCTTATAAGCAACGAGCAATCCCATGTGGACGTCCCAGGCTAGGACAGAAACCTGGCTCGGCTCGGTATTAGCAGAAAAGCGAATCTGTTTCAGCACATTTGTAGGGCTTTATTCTTAAGAAACGTCCTGCTAAGTCATAGTCTGTACTACTGTACATTTCATCAGGTCATGTTTGTCTGCTTTGTGTAGGTCAGGGGTAGCTCAGTGGTTAAGGTGTTGGACTACGGTTCGGAAGATCCCAGGTTCAAATCCCACAACCACCAAGTTGCCACTGTGGGGCCCTTGAGCAAGGCCCTTAAGTCGCTCTGGATAAGAGCGTCTGCCTAAATGTAAATATAAAAATGTAGTCCAAGGGGGTGTTGCTTGTCGTCATGACTACGCCATCCAAACAAATGAAAAAAAACTTGAATCCATGATTCCACAGCTACAAAGACAGCAACATCTAATCGAACCTCTTATTAGTATTAATAATCTTAATTAATAATAGACTGTAGTAAGTTATTTAAAATAACTTATATACAATAATGATGCAATTTCTGATGAATGACCAAAAGACTTTAAGCATAGTACGGTCCTGACATCACTCCAAGCCATTTCCACATGTCTGGGTCATGAAAGGAGTTCCTTGGAAGAACAATGTTTTCAGACGCGAAGCAGCTGGTCTAATCATACAAAGGAAAACGTTCTACCTTGATGATGTACAAGCACTAGTGAAACACTGGGTTAAGTGCATTACTGTAGCCGGGGATTATATAGAGAAATAAAGTGAGTTTTTAACTTTCAGAACAATTTTCTGTTATTCTGCGAAATCAAAAGTCCCGCTTTGACATGAACGCCCCTTGTATGTACAATTACATAAAAGCGAATAACGTCATGGCATCAAGCACTAATCTGATGTTCTTCACTACTACGGCTTTAGTTACCAGGGTTTATTCTGGTGGTTTATAACCACGCTGTCACAGATTCCTCGTCTTTAAGCACATCGTCCATCCCGCCCGGTCTCAGCCACGCGTCCCATCATTGGTGTGTATCATCGGTTGATCGGTTTATTCTTATACACCGTGCTTTGATTTTACGGGAAAGATTTTATGAAACCTCTGAGCCGGTACTGGATTCATTCATTCATTCATTCATTCATCTTCTATACCGCTTTATCCTGTATTTAGTGTCGCGGGGACCTGGAGCCTATCCCAGGAGACTCAGGGTACGAGGCGGGGTACACCCTGGACAGGGTGCCAATCCATCGCAGAGCACACACACACACACACACACACTCATTCACACACTATGGTCAATTTAGGAACGCCAATTAGCCTAACCTGCATATCTTTGGACTGTGGGAGGAAACCGGAGTACCCGGAGGAAACCCACCAAGCACGGGGAGAACATGCAAACTCCACGCACACAGACACGGGAATCGAGCCTGGCCGGGGAATCGAACCCAGACCCTGGAGGTGCAAGGCGACAGTGCTAACCACTACACCACCGCGCCGCCCCGGTACTGGATTATTATTATTATTTTTTTACGATTATGGTTTGTTTTTTTCGCCGTCTGCGTTTATGATGCCGATTATTCGATCGCCCCATCTGTCTCATCTTCCAACCGCATCTTTGAACCCACTTCATCTTCTCATTGGCTTTTTAATAAAATGAGCAATGGAGGGTGAGAAGAATGAGGATATCATCGACAGCACTTGAACTTACACCGCTGTGGGTGAAATTGAAAACTAAAAAAGTTAAAATAGAACATAATCGAAAACTAAACAAAACAAAACAAAAAAAAATATGTCTGAACCCATATCATAGACTGAGGTAGAGGGCTAAAAAAAAGCAAAATGGTGTTACGTGGTTCATTCACACACACAGATACACACACACACACACACACACACACACACACACACACACACACACACATACAGTACAGTGTAGACTTCCTTGGTCTAGAGCTAAGAGGCGAATTCAAAGCCCTGGGGAAATTGAAACTCTCAGGCCCACAAAACATCCACTTCAATAAGGTTTAAAAACAACATCTACTTTAAAATGTTTATCACATTTCTGCAACATGTAGCTCCGGGGTTCTGGCAGGAGCTCAACTCGAAGGCTTCTCAGCGGTTTCTGCAGAAAACCACAGAATTTTAATGAAGCCGTCGTCTTCAGAGAGAGAGAGAGAGAGAGAGAGAGAGGGTCGCGTCTCTCCAAGCTGACAGTTAACTCTCGACTCCTCCACCCACAACACTCTGCCCGCGCTCGCCTTCTTTCTGTTTTTTTTCCCCCCCTTTTTATTTCTTAGGGGCGTATGTGTCGTGATGTGCAGGACGAGGGCGCGGTGATTATCAGGGCACGCAGGACAATGCTCCAGGAGCCTGCGCTCACCCTGATTACACCGGCGTGACGTTGCTGCCTCGCTCGCTATCTGATTTAGGGGAAGCCATCTGATTTAGCAGAATTAACCGCCTTCTATGATGTCACTCAGGCTACACTAGGGGACTCGGGAGGAAATTGTTTTTTGTTTTTTATTCTTCATTCCGGTTGCACAGAAGGTGATGATAAATGCCCTGCCAGGCAAATCACAGGTTTCTAGGAACGCAGTTATTCATGCAAACGTCTTGCTGTACCTTCTTTGTCGCCATAGTAACAACTTAAAAAGGTTACTGTATAACAAAAATGAATTTATTCATGAATCTGGAGATGTTTATGTAAGGAGTCTCCAGTTTCAGAGCTTATTATAGAATGTTGTCTAATGTCGTTAGTTCTATTTTGTGATATATATAATACATCTGAAAATCAGCAAGAAAATACATCTGATAATATTACAGTATGTCATCCAAAACAACACTCCTTAATAATCGCTTCTAAGTCGGTCTGAAACCCTCCTGAATTGTCTAACACTCACTACAGAGCTCGCTCGCTTCTAACACAAGGCTGAATCCCGAATCCCTCTCTACCTCCTGATCGAGGACACTGCTTGATGTGTGGAACAAGGCATTTTACACCCTACGTAGCGCACTACCTTTCCATTAAACACTTATTTGGGATTCAACCTCAGAACATTCTAAAGCAAAATAAGTGGAAAATTTGAACGTAAATCTCGTAAGTTTCTCAGGACTGTCTCATGGTTACCTTTTGGCTACATACTGTAGTACCGGTAAGAGTGTAAAGGTACTTTAATTAATTTAGTTAATTACACTAACTCCCAGTCGCCAGCTCTGTCAGTCGCGGATGGTTAGTTCCGCCAGGTGTGGAAGGATATGTGTTGGTGTAAGAAAATAACTTGGATAATAAATGATGTTTGTATAAAGGCGATATCACACTTTTGTCATGCTGTTGTACTGAATATCATATATACCTGTACATAAAACATGCATTTAAAAAGTCTCTCCATAGAGTAGGTTATATATACAGTACATACTATATATATATATCAGGGTTTGACATTGGCACCCGCCCACCCGCCAAATTTTTCCAACCCGCGGGTCCCGCTTTTATGAAATTATTTGGCCCGCCCCATCCCGCCCCACACCACTGTATCTATTTTTTAGAGATGTTCCGATACCACTTTTCCCCTCCCGATACCGATTCCGATACTTGGGCTCAGGGTATCGGCCGATACCGAGTACTGATCCCATACCTGGGTGTGTATCTGTACAGTATATATATATTTATATATATATAGAGAGAGAGAGAGAGAGAGAGCATTTCTTTTTTTTTTAAGTAAAATACTACTAGCCCTGTGTAACGGGTTCGACCCTAAGTGCACGGGCGACACCATGAAACACGGACACGAGGCGAGGTCTTACAGGAAAAAGGGTAATTTATTTAGAAAAATGGGGAAGGAAAGGGTTAAAGGCTCTCTGCGGCCTTTTACACTTCGGCGGCAGGGATGCGAAGGCGGGCTCTACGCGGAAGTGAAGGTGCCGCGGGAGCTCGTGCAGCTCGTTCACGCGCTCCTCTCGCGGAGATCAAAGGCGCCCCCCTTTTTAAAGTCTCTGGGGCGCATCACATCGCCCCGCTCTTGTGCCACTGTCTCTCATAAAATCCACCGCGTCGCAAAGTCCAGCTTCCCAACAGTCAGACCCCGAGCTACACTCCCCGCTGTGTTTTATAGCTCCGGGATCATTAGCGGCGATAGCTCCTGGTTGCCTGATTCTGTGGCCCTGCTCCTTCACATACCTAAAGAGGGGGGAGGCCGCCTAACTAGTGAGCGAGGAGCGATATCAATTTGGGCGCACGCCCATCACAGGCGCACGCTGTGACACTCTGTAAGTAAGCTAAGCTAGCAAAGCTAGCGGGCATAAATAGGTTATGTTTAGGAAAATGGTACCGGATCGGTACGTGGACTCAAATACTCGTCGATTCCGATGCTAGATTTTTTTGTGGTATCGGTGGCATTTCCGATACCAGTATCGGAATCGGAACAACCCTACGATTTTTACAACCCGCTCCGCACCCGTTAAATGATGTAAATTCCAGACCTCAATTTCTCCCTCACCTCGTCTTCACTTTTATTTCTTTGTTTTTGTTGTGACTGGCAGTGGAATTGCACGCAACATACATGGATTTTTTTTATTTAATTTAGTTTTTAATGACCCGCCCCAACCCGCCCCGCAATTAAAGTGACAATTTCTTTACCCGCCCCAACCCGACCCGCGGGTTACCAGACGACCCGCGCATCACTAACACACACACACTTTTACTTCCTGTTTGGTGTGTGTGTGTATCATTTCCATAAAGGGCTATTGCTTCCCAACAGGATGAGAATGTTTTGCCCCTTTCGCGTAAGTTATTTACTGATTATATAAAAAAGTAATCACTATTAAAATTTAGATTTCATGTTGAATGATAGAAAATTCATAAATTGATTGAATGACCTCACACTATAAAGAGTCAACACAACAAGATAGACCAGAGTCCATTGTCCTAACTCAGAATTCTGATATAATAATACATAATGAATAATAATACCTGATAATAGGCCACATAATAACTAAAATGATAAATGTTCTGAGTTGCTGTATTTTAAATATCAGAATGAGTTCAATTGTACTGAATCTGTTATTTTTCAATGTCATGTGGTAAGAAGCTTGAATTTAAGTTCAATAAGCAGAATATACTGTTCATGTTTGCATGTTTTTATATTGGGAGCTATCTTAACAGTACTGAATACTTGACTACTACTATAGTGATACAGTGTATGCTGTCATTTCTAAGTAAATCTAGATATAACAAACATTAACGTATCATGGGGAAGAAAAAACTGCGATTTTCTGGTAACAAAATTGTGGCGAGTAAAAAGGCTGAATGGCGAGTGACTCCGGAAATCCACTAGTCACATCGGCCAGTGAGCAAAAAAGTTAATGTCAAGCCCTACTATATATATATATGATTGCACTTCTGTAGCCACAACCATTTCAAAAACATGTCCTGGCATCAGCAAAATGAGGTCTATTATAGATCAAAGACCCGCGGTAGCAGTATTATTATCACCTCAAGCCTCAAGGTGTAGTCGTGCCAAATGCTGCAAAAGGTCATGCTGTGAAGCGTGGAACAAGGGCAGAACGATCGAGACGCCTGGTGTGCACAAACAGCTTCGGATTACGCTCTGTATGTGACAGGAGCGCGTTATTGCATCATAACCCTTCAGAGCCAATCGCACGCGAGAAATGATTACACCAGTGTGTGTGTGTGTGTGTGTGTGTGTGTGGATCTGATTTGATTTGCAGTCAGAGAATTTGGATTTGAAAATGTACTAAAAGATGGTTTGAAACTGTTTCATGGATCATTTTTGATCGATGTTCGATTTCACAATTCAAGGTATTAAGGGAGGTTACTGCACGAGAGAGAGAGAGAGAGAGAGAGAGGGAGAGGGGTGTTGAGTAAGCAGAGCAATCATGAGCATGACGTTGTACTCTTGTCCTTAAATGCCCTCAACTTTACTACCTCCCCACCCTACACCATTTCCAAATCCGCTCTATGATACTCTCTCTCTCTCTCTCTCTCTCTCTCTCTCACACACACAGTGTTCCTGCTCCCTCCCTCGATCACTTGCGTATTGACTCCACTTCAATCCCTCGCTTCACTTTTATGATATACTCTCCACTACAATGCAGCAATGTGGCAAACATTAAGATTAACCTCAAGCCATCTGGACGGCTCGTTATGAAAGAGCAATATCTGCTTCCCTTCACTCATTCGCTCTTTCCCTCGCAGTCATTTTTTCCCCCCCTTAAACTCCCTCCAGTCACATTAACGTTCGATGGCAGTTTCCTGACTTTGTTCCAAGGGAACACCACAACTGATGAAAAATGCAGCATTAAACAGAGCTGCGATTCTGCTGCCAGATTTGTTTTTTTTCCCCCTTAACATGAGCGCGGGGAACATAAACACGGAGTATTGAAGATCAGTTTCCTAGACGTGCCCTTAGTACTGTACGTGGCTGACAAAGTGTACTTAGGTCACATGACCCACAGTGCAATTTACTATTAACCCAAGCATTAGGATGCCCGCATTGTGAAAAAGCAAACAGTACAACCCGTTATGACCTTCGCACTGGTTTACTTGTTTTATATATATATATATATATATATATATATATATATATATATATATATATATATATATATATTTTTTTTTTTTTTTATAAAGCAAAGCAAGCCCTGGAAGGGGTGAGTGGAAATTTTCCACTGGTGGTGCCGTGTGTGTCCTCGCCGTGAGTCATGAGGCGTCTCGGTGGAGCCGATCCTGCAGAGCGCTTCGGCCCGCAAAGCGCTATTAATAACCCGGAAAACCCTGATCGATATTAGACAGGCAGACAGACAGAGGCAGCCAAGAAACCCAATCTATCTGCCTCGGAGCCGCGTCTGGGGCGATTTACTTCACCTGCCTGAGAAGCCTCACACACACACACACACATATATATATATATATATATATATATATATATATATATATATATATATATATATATATACATACACACACACACAAAGGCACACTCACACACACACACACAGGCCTATGATATTTTCTAGGTACTGTATTGTGTATTTTCAGTTTTTAATTCTGTAAATTCTGTATTGAAGAGAGATTTTAAAAACAAAAACATTCAAATTCATAATAATGAAATTTACAAACTTCTGAATTCATAGCAATAGATTTTTTTCGGATAGAACAATGTTTTCTTTTTAAATACCCTACTTTAAATTCACAGTGCGCAAACAAAACATTTTAGAATTCACGTTTTTGTTTATTACAATTTTTTTTTTTTTATTATTATAATTTTTTTCAATCTCAAAAGAAATTAAAACTCAAATATCACCAGAACCTTCAGCATGAGTGAGGTTCAAGCCCGAGTCGCAGAGCGAAATAACTCAAAATAATGCGTCTCAAACGCAAACGTAACAAATCTTCGGCTTAAACACTAGAGCTGTGAACGGTAGAGTTATTTTCCATTTAATTTGACTCAACTAGCAATAATGTTTATTGTCTGAGAGCTTATAAATCACCGGCTCAAAATAGTGCTCAATTTCATAGTCTCAAATTGAATAAAAACTTAAATAACTCGAAATATATTCAACTTTTCCGCTCAATTCCAACTGTGAAAACAACAGAAAACTCAAATTACTCAATAAGTTCCAGCTCAAATGAGTGCTCAAGTTCGAGTCTCCAAACGAATTAAAAACTCAAATAACTCAAGAACTTTCAGCTTGAAAAGTGACTCAAAACTCAAATAATGTTGTCTTTTCTTGTTGTTGTTGTTGTTGTTGTTGTGATAGTAAGTGTGTTACACTTCCTCTGACTGTATTCTGAGTCTGGGTTTTCATTGATGTATAAACTTGTATCCATAGAAATTTTGCATTATTTTGCAAAGTACTTAAAAAAAAATTTTTTAAAAACCCAGCGGAAATAAAGAAGAAGTTGCTTTAAGTTGAAAAACTGAATAATAAGCTGAAACTTAAAGCTCGAAGCTAAATGCAGGTGCCAAGGAATGCATCATTGACACTGTCAAAATTGTCAACACACGCACACACACACACACACACACACACACACACACACACACTGTAGCTACAGTTGAGCTGTTTGTGAGGGAACGACACACCTGGCGCAGAGCAGTTTGTACCGACGCTCTCGCGCTGCGCGGAGATAAACGACAAAACAAATAACATCAATCCGTCCCGCGCACTGCAGCGCACATCAAACAATGAACTTTCAATTAAACTAGTCAAACGCGTTTATGGTTTATTTCATTTACAAGAACAATGTTTCAAGTTGATTTCCTTAACAAAATGCACTGGAGCAGTTTTTACGTAAAAACATGTAGATTCAACTTAATCTGAGCAAGTTTTTACATTATTTTACAATGAATTAACCGCCATTTCATGTTAACAATCAATAATCGATTAATCATTACCTGATTAAAATGATTATACATAATTACAATGATTGCACATTTTTCTTTTTACATTTTTATTTAAACAGATCCAGCAGTACATTGTCAACAAATTAGTCATGTGAGACAAATCGCTGAAGCTTAAACAAACAGAATTCAAATAAATAAATAGATCGTTATTTTATTACCGCCGCTGGTTCCAAAACATCTTGTAAATGCATCTTCCTGAGGTGTACAGAAGTTAAAATATACAGGGAAATCTCTACGGAGAAATATTATGCAAAACCATTTAACATGATTGGTTAATAAACTTTTAATCAGTTAAAATCTTATCATCAATTAATCGTTAACATCCCTTATCATTAAGGGAATTTTATGGAACTCTATATCGCGAGGTGCCCATGGCGGGATGCTTGTCGATGGACACTCCTTCAAACATTCAAGCATTATTAAGAGTCGATCAAAGTATGGAGAAGAACTGGGAGAAAACTGGATACAGCCACAGGTTATTGTTTATATTTATACAAAAATATTATTCTCAAATGATAGGAAATTGTAAAAACAAGGATAAATACTATGACCGGGATTGTGAACCCAAAGCTCGACCAATCAAATGGGGTTAAAAAGCACAGGGCAGGATTTAGAAACTGATCTCGACTTGTTCCGGCGGCGTAGGTGGAAATATTCTCCAAATTGGTGAATAAAAAAACGGAATCAGTACTTTTCAGCTGAAATGTCTGATAGTTGTAGCAGGTCAGAGATACAGCCATGAAGAGAAAAGGAAGAAAAAACTACAGCCAGGCCCACTCTCTGCTAATCCCACTCGCAAAGCCTTACAGAAAATCTTGGAGCATTTAGGAGACACACGCCGATCTATCACTGTCTTGAACGGTGTTTATGCAAACCCAACACGGAGAGCTAACAAGCATCACATCTGGGTGTTTCGAACGAATCCAGAGCGCGTGCTGTCCAATGAACGCATCGCTGATCTGAACTCCAAACCCCGCTGTTACGCCCCCGAGGCCTGATCACCCGCTTTCCCTTTTTTTAAATGTCTCTACGGCTTCACCCGCAGTCTTTGTGATTCTAAAAGGACAAAAAAAAATGTCTGCAAGTGTCTCTCCGTTCCCAGAGCAAGCATAAAGCAGGGTCTGTCTTTCGAGACGTTGTTTTTTTTCCCCCCTCTCAGATCAGAAATCTCGAGAATGGGTTTCTGGGGAGCTGACGAGGGCGGAGGGGTCACGCCAGGTCGCAGCTGTGTAACTCGAACCCGTCACACAGCTGGTGCCAGCAGTTTCGCTCACTGTCTAATCCTAAAGCCCAGCCACCCACCCATCGGCGTGCTCTGCCAAATCGACACATTGCTCAAATATTCGGTATTTTTCAGCAGGGTCGGGTGGGAGTCTGGGACGGAGCCGCGAGTTACAGCAAAGAAGCGAAACATGGACGAGTCTGTGGGCTTGGATAAATGTGTGAACTTCACTACCCTTTTGGCTCAATATAAAATAATAGCATGCTTTCTTTCCATAATCACACACTTTTACTTTTATGGGAACTGTAGCCGTGCTACAATTAAAGGAATCAAGTTTCAGATGAAAATGTGTCTTTTGTGCCAAAATGTATTTAACTGCAAATCATGCACAATCTCAAATATCTATATTATATAACTCTTTCTACCATCAAGAAAAGAGTATATATAAAAAAAAAAATTTTTTTTTAATATGCCACTAAGTCGCAACAGAAAAGGTAAACATGTGATGTGCGCTTTGATCTGATCTTATTAAACCAGATCTTATCAAGCACTTCGTCAGCTTGCTAATTATCCTGTCTCTCCCACGAGACGCTGTTCTAAATATTCATTTATAGCTACATTTACAGTTATGGAAGGTTTATGACACAAGTTGGTTCATGTTAAATACAGAGACACACACTCACAGACACACAATGTGCAGCTGAAGCCTTGTCTCGCAATCCATTTTATCAAATGATTTAATAGATAATTGTGTTGAATTGATTATAAACAAATAATTAGGCTACTTTCTAGAAACAAGGGCTTAAAATTAACACGATTATTAGTAAAAATGTCTGGAAATCACTTCAATTATCTCATAATTAGGGCTGGAAATATTACCGTGTTAACCCATGTGATTAATTTAGAAATTTTCATGCCTTACTATTTTTTTAAATACATATTTATCATATGACCCACTTTGATCCTAAAGGCTTCCCATAACTGCAGCGCTGTAACCCAGCTGTATGTGGTAAAGGCTTGTTTAATGTGCATAATAAGATGACCAAAAAAACGTCACCAGGTGTGCTGAAGTTCATTATAAAAATCTTCTAAATGTGCATAAAACCAAAGACAATAAAACCCTGCTGTCGGTGGGTTGCCACACCCCAAACTACCCACCCCCACACTACCCACACCCCAAACTACCCACCCCCACACTACCCACCCCCCAAACTACCCACCCCCCAAACTACCCACACCCCAAACTACCCACACCCCAAACTACCCACTACCCACACTACCCACTACCCACACTACCCACACCACACTACCCACACCCCAAACTACCCACACCCCAAACTACCCACCCCCAAACTACCCACCCCCCAAACTACCCACACCCCAAACTACCCACACCCCAAACTACCCACTACCCACACTACCCACTACCCACACTACCCACACCACACTACCCACACCCCAAACTACCCACACCCCAAACTACCCACCCCCACACTACCCACACCCCAAACTACCCACCCCCCAAACTACCCACCCCCACACTACCCACCCCCACACTACCCACACCCCAAACTACCCACCCCCACACTACCCACACCCCAAACTACCCACACCCCAAACTACCCACTACCCACACCACACTACCCACACCCACACTACCCACACCCCAAACTACCCACACCCCAAACTACCCACACCACACACTACCCACACCCCATACTACAACCCACACCCACACTACCCACACCCACACTACCCACACCCCAAACTACCCACACCCCAAACTACCCACACCCACACTACCCACACCCCATACTACAACCCACACCCACACTACCCACACCACACACTACCCACACCCCAAACTACCCACCCCCACACTACCCACACCCCAAACTACCCACCCCCACACGACCCACCCCCCAAACTACCCACACCCCAAACTACCCACACCCCAAACTACCCACACCCCAAACTACCCACTACCCACACTACCCACTACCCACACTACCCACACCACACTACCCACACCCCAAACTACCCACACCCCAAACTACCCACCCCCAAACTACCCACCCCCCAAACTACCCACACCCCAAACTACCCACACCTCAAACTACCCACTACCCACACTACCCACTACCCACACTACCCACACCACACTACCCACACCCCAAACTACCCACACCCCAAACTACCCACCCCCACACTACCCACACCCCAAACTACCCACCCCCCAAACTACCCACCCCCACACTACCCACCCCCACACTACCCACACCCCAAACTACCCACCCCCACACTACCCACACCCCAAACTACCCACACCCCAAACTACCCACTACCCACACCACACTACCCACACCCACACTACCCACACCCCAAACTACCCACACCCCAAACTACCCACACCACACACTACCCACACCCCATACTACTACCCACACCCACACTACCCACACCCACACTACCCACACCCCAAACTACCCACACCCCAAACTACCCACACCCACACTACCCACACCCCATACTACAACCCACACCCACACTACCCACACCACACACTACCCACACCCCAAACTACCCACACACACTACCCACACCCCAAACTACCCACACCACACACTACCCACACCCCAAACTACCCGCACCACACTACCCACACCCACACTACCCAGACCCACACTACCCACCCCCACACTACCTACACCCCATACTACCCACACCCACACTACACACTACCCACACCACACACTATCCACACCCCATACTACCCTCACCCCAAACTACCCACACCACACACTACCCACCCGCATACTACTCACACCACACACTATCCACACCCCACACTTCCCACACCCCAAACTACCCAAACCCCACATGACCCACACCCCAAACTACCCACCACCATACTACCCACACCCCACACCGCAAACTACCCACACCCCACACTACCCACCCCCAAACTACCCACCCCAATAATACCCACACCCCAATCTACCCACCTCCATAAACTGTGTTTAATCGTCAATTTCAATCGATCGACAACAGTACTTATAATAGAAAATACTAAATAAATTTGATGATATTCAAGATCTCTCTACTTGCTACTCTCTACTTGATGTCATTTACACTTCCTTTTTTTCTGCTTTGGTCACTTTTCTGTCTAACTAGTTTCCTCTCTCTCTCTCTCTCTCTCTCTCTCTCTCTCTCTGTCCATCTGTCCAGTAGTTGGTGGTGAGCTCCAAATTGCTCTTAAATGTTCAGTCACAGCTCTGGCACAAACACACACACACAGACACGCACACACACGTCATACATCGGTCACAACTTACGACACATGACAACCAAGGGTTAGTGCTATTGTATCTAATACTGTACCACCGCACCGTTTCATTCGAGCAAATGTGACACCATCCGCAGCTGCAGACCACAGTGTTATATTAATGCTATATAATTCACGTTATTCTTTACTATACAGTACGTCTCCAGCTCACAGCAAGTTAATCTAAGAATACAACTTTATATCAACATACAGTATGTGGAGGTCTGTCTAACGGCCACTGTTTATTTAACATTTATGGAAGGAGTCTCCAGTGTCAGCACTTTATAATGTGACCACAGTTGTAAAATGTGAATAAATACTAACCCTAACCCTAACCCTCTGGTCTCCACAGCCCCTGGTTGGACTAGAGAGGTTCCTAAATGGATGGAGTGATATTTATAAGAGAAAATAAAGCTAGATGCTACAGTACAACCCTAGGGAGAGGTGTAATCACTTTGTGTACAAAAGACATGAGACAGTACGTCTCCTACGTCCAGATCTTCAATCAGGACGTCTGACGCTATTATGGGACCACAGACAATACCGTATGTGGTTTGTTGAGGACTGACTGGACAATGTACTCCTCTACTATGATACCAAAGTGTTGTACACAAAACCTTTTTAATCACACGGCTTGGTAAAATTAAAACTCAACATTATTTTCAAAAACGCAAAGAGAGCATGAGTTTGTAATTAAATCTTAACCAACACTGTTATTGACCCTAAATTGCATATTTACATGGCCACAATAACAACTGCAGGCTGATTAGTGGCAAACGTGTAGGAAGTGGAAATATAGCATTTTGCAAAATCATCCAAAACTCACCTTGATAACACTAAAACAATACTTTTGCCATTTCTGCTTTTTAAAACCCTTGTGATTTAAAGAAACAATGCACAAATATTTTTCATTCATTCATTTTCTATACCGCTTAATCCTGTGTTCAGGGTCGCGGGGGACCTGGAGCCTATCCCAGGAGACTTCGGGCACTAGGCGGGGTACACCCTGGACAGGGTGCCAATCCATCGCAGGGCACACACACATACACACACTCACACACCCAATCACACACTACGGGCAATTTAGGAACGCCAATTAGCCTAACCTGCATATCTTTGGACTGTGGGAGGAAACCGGAGTACCCGGAGGAAACCCACCAAGCACGGGGAGAACATGCAAACTCCATGCACACAGAGACGGGAATCGAGCCTGGCCGGGGAATCGAACCCAGACCCTGGAGGTGCAAGGCGACAGTGCTAACCACTACACCACCGCGCCACAAATATTTTTAAATGCCTGTAATACATCTTGCATATTTTGAGAAAGAAAGACAAAACGGAGATATCTCATTTTGCCGTCAAACTGTTGAAATAGACAATTTTATCCAATAAAAGCTTAACTCTATTAAATGAACATAATAACGTAAAAAAAAAATAAAGTGTCGTCTTTGAGTTGTGTTAAAGTATTAAATGATTTGATTAAACTGACAATTTCTACGTCAGCACAATGTTTTTGTATTTGTAGTGGTTAGCACCGTGACCTCGCACCTCCGGGGTCGAGATTTCGATCCCCCGTCTCGATCCCCGTCCCGTCGGTGTGCGTGGACTTTGTGTTTTCGCCATGTGTTTGGTTGGTTTCCTCCCACAGTCCAAACACGTGCAGATTAGGCTAATTAGCGTTACCGAATAGTGTGTTTTTCTTTCCTTCTTCAACAGCTATGTGACAAAATAGAAAAATTCTATCAGTTGCTGCATGAATGGCCTCCCTCATTATCATCCTCAGAGTCTGCTTTCTGACTCAAATCATATTTTATTTCTCTCGGTTTTCACTTCCACATTTTTTTCCCCTGCGGTTAATATCTTGCCGAGGTGGCATTAATTCGGGCGAATCTCCCCTAAATGCCCCCTTTCAGCACTTAAACGCACACTTTCCGCTCCAAAGTTCAATTTGTGTCTGAGATTTACGGCGCGGTGTTATGTTTTACTGCAATTAACATGCCAGCGGATCTCATAGGGGACACCTGCGGTCTGTTCGCAAACTTTCAGCGCTGTCTCTCACAGCTCTCGTCGCAGTAATTTGCAGTCGTCTGGGTTCACATTATCGGCCCCGGGAAAACAACGCGTCCATTCACGGCAGCCGTGCAGAGCCTCTCCCTCCGGCAATAAACATAATCATGATTAAAGATGACAAAAAAAAAAAAAAAAAGTGCTTGGCTTCTGAAAGGATGAAGCATGAGGCTCGCTAAAAAGCGACCGGGCCGTAATTATCCCTTGAAATTCTCTTTCTTTCTCTCAGCAGCTGTAGCTGTGAGCCCTCAATTAGGGCTCTGCTAATTAGGACCGGGTCAGAGTGATGAGAAGAGGAGGAAAAGGAAGGGAAAGAGAGATGAGTAAACCTAAATAACTGTATAATAGCCTCTTCTTTATTCTGTTCTGTGAATGGGATGAAAAGAAGAATGCACCGGCTGGGTCTCCTCCTCTCTTTATCTCCTCTTTTT
Organism: Channallabes apus; assembly: GCA_030522415.1. Classification (NCBI taxonomy): domain Eukaryota; kingdom Metazoa; phylum Chordata; class Actinopteri; order Siluriformes; family Clariidae; genus Channallabes; species Channallabes apus. The sequence continues at coordinate 12,692,764 of CM060115.1, read as the reverse complement.
CCCCAATCCCCCACCCCCCCTACGATGGGACGGACGGGCAGCGTGCCAGGCATGCCATCAGAGCCAGCGGCGTCATTGTCTCAGTGCCACTCGTGGTACCAGCTGCTAGCCCTGGCACTGATCCATGTGACCAATAAGCAGCTGGCGCTGGGCGAGTGAGAACAGAGGGAGGGAAGTAAAAATCTGGCGAGAGGCCCATACAAAAGAATTACAGCTGAGTGCAAAAGTCTGCACACCCTCAGGGTAAACATAGGAATGAGCCTTTATTAGATTTTGTAATGTTATAACCTGTAAATGTAATAAATGTAATTTGTGGATATTCAGAACAAATAGTGTATAATATTAAAGCATCGCATAAGTACATACAGTATGCACATCCTAATTTAGTCCTCAACCTGAAGTGATCTAAGTAATCGAATGGAATCGACTTGTGTGCAATTAAACGATCATGTGATATCGGTATCGATTTTCTTTTATTAGAGAACGTACCGAACCAAACTGTGCCTTGAACGGCTATCAAACTTGATAAGAGTAATTTGGTTGTAAAACAATACACCATCTACGTTTAATATTGCTTATTGTAGATATGAATTAATTATGTGCCGTTTTCATGACATATAATCCCAAAGGGGGGTGAAAACTTATGAAAGACATAATGTGAACACATATGAACACATAAATGTTCTGTATTATAACAATTTAACATAAGCCGTAAACATCTCCAAAATGTGCCTGTTAACATTACAGCTGAAGCACCACTTTCCTTATGTGTCACTCCTTTTCCAAACGTGGTGTTTTAGTGTCACATTTTTTTTTAAAACAGACATAATGCAAAAATGGGACCATCCTGAAAAACTGCAGCACAGGAGGACAACAACAAAAGTGGACTTCATATTAACTTAAACATCCTTTCCGATTATACTGAACGGCACCCAAACGAGAATGGGATCCCTGTTGAGTCTGGTTCCTCTCCAGGTTTCTTCCTGTTGTCATCTCTGGAAGGTTTCCTTGGCTCACTCATCAGAGACAAGCTGATAAGTATAATTTATGCCTATTTTGTTTTTATTACATCTTGTGAACTTATTTACAAATTTTTTTTGCATTCTGTAAAGCTGATTTGCGACTATAATTTTTTTTTATCCTTCCTCCTTTTTTTTCTTATGAAAACTACAGTATGATGTCATACCAGCCAGAAAATTTGAACGGTGTGTTCAGGGACATTTCCCGAAAATGAAAATGGAAAAAGGGTGGGTGGGATGCTTTTTTATTTTATTTTATATATTTTATCTGACACAAACACACACACATACACACATACAAAAGTGATGCTCAAAAAGTGAATTTGGCTTAAATGTCATTTATGATCGATGTGTCAGAACTTAAAGATTCATGGATTTATTTTACGAATATCAGAAAATAGAAAGGTCCTTCTCCAACATAAAGTTTAAAAATACATAAACGTAAACTTTTCTCAATGTGGCGCATTGGTGGCTCAGTGTTCGGTTTCTCGCCTGCCATTCAGAAGGCCTGGGTTCGATTCCCACCTGTGGTCCAAACCCCACCCCCTAGACGCAGTGTCGATCCCAAGCCCGAATAAAAACGGGGGGATTGCATCAGCAAGGGGCATCTGGTGTGAAAACCTGTGCCAAGTTGCTGTTGGGCTGTGGCGACCCCTCGACTGGAGCAGCCAACAAACTAACAACCTTTCCTACTGTTATCTGAATATCTTCTAATGACTTGTGACATTTCTTTCCCCACCCCAATACAGACATTACTTTTGTAATGTTTTGTTTAGTCATGTTGTAATGTTTGTTCACTGTAATCATTTTGTAAGAAAAGGGTTGCTAGGCAACTAAGAAATGCCATATGCTTGCTGAACGAGCTAGCGAACAAGTGTGGCTAATGACTTAGCCAATAAAAGTCTTTTATTTAGATGACATGACGGTAAAATGAGCGTGGACATGAGATTAAACTCTCAGGAATCCCAACATTTGCGCCAACTTCTATGAAAAGGTCTCAGTATGGCTACAATTAGCCTGGAATTGCAGCTAGCACTGACCATTAGCTTAATTTCTACCATGCTAAGAAGCGTTAACCTCGTGTCACGCAAGTTGGTTCTGAGGATTACTGGGTCACAAGTCCTTTTGGTTTCAGTGGAAGATGTTAGCGAGGAGCGTTCGGGAGTTTATTTATCCTGAGGGAGGAAACAAAAACAATGCTAAACTCCCTTACTAGCAGGAAAACCAACAGATCAGGAGTTTTTTTTTTTTTTACTGCTTAATTAATCTATTTAAATAAAAGAAATGCTTTTTGTGTATGTTGGTCAGAACTCGCTCTTTCAATGAGCTCCTTACGTTTCATACACTGGAGGACCCCAAACCAGTCTGTCTGTCTGTCCAGTCAGATTTAGTCACAGCATCACGCAAAACTGGCTGGATAGAATTTAACGAAACTTTGCCAGTCTACAGGTGAAGCCTGAAGTTAAACCTGCGCCATAAAAGAAATCAAAATGTAGGGTAGATGGGAAGCTATGAGCAATTTTGTTCCAGATTACAAACCGTAAGTTTATAATGCGACAAACTGTGGACGCGTCTTAAATCGACATGTTGACAGAATTTAATGAAACTTTTGCAGTACTTAGATATCAGGGTGCCAATCGATCGCAGGGCACACACACATACACACACTCACACACCCAATCACACACTACGGGCAATTTAGGAACGCCAATTAGCCTAACCTGCATATCTTTGGACTGTGGGAGGAAACCGGAGTACCCGGAGGAAACCCACCAAGCACGGGGAGAACATGCAAACTCCATGCACACAGAGACGGGAATCGAGCCTGGCCGGGGAATCGAACCCAGACCCTGGAGGTGCAAGGCGACAGTGCTAACCACTACACCACCGCGCCGCCAACTACTAATAATCTACCTGCTCAATGTAAACAAACACCTGGACCAATAGATACAGCATTAATTAGAAAAGCTAAACTGAATATGTTTACTGGGATTAGTTCATATTTTTATATCTGAAAAAAAAAACAAAAAAAAAACATGGGTGGCATAAGTGAATTTAAAACTTTTTCCATTTCTCGCCTGTGATTCTCTCTCCGATTACCGAACAGGGAGTGTACAGTATTTGGCTGACGATGAAAGAAGTACGACAAATGTTAATAAGTTAGACAGAGAGTTCTGCCGTACAGAAAGACGGACAGACACACAGACATGTACGTGAGCTTCAAGCTGAAATAATGATATCACTGATTACATTAAGGTTCATATACGTAAAATATACAGTACATTCCACCTACAGTACTGTACATGCTTTGTAGACTTTCTCCGAGAAACTCCGGGAATCATTTCACCACATCTCCCCTGGGGTAAAAGTCATTCATTCCGACCTGCACTTTATACTTTCATACGTTGAAAATGATGATTTCAAATCACAAGAAATGTACAGATCAATGAAAATAAGAGGACACACAGAAGGCAGGGAACATGCAATACGCTTTAGCAGCGAGCCAGCGCCCCTACTTGCCCCTACATGCCCCTTCATGCCCCCATTACTCTTCAGATTGGTAGCAGCGTTGCCAGATTGAGCTTCTAGCAGTTTAAATTGCATTTTGCCTGTCACAAAATTGTGTGTGTAATATCCCCTGTGCTTTACACAGGATAATATAGTGGTATATATATATAGAACCTGGATGGAAACAATCCCTCCAATCTGGCAACCCTGATCGTTAGTGTTCATCAAGCTCTGAGAAAGGAGGAATGAATGAACAGACTTCTCGCCAGCTACAGTACGAGTGATAAATGAGTGACAGGTGGGAGGCGGAGCTGCAGTGATCATGCCCAATCTCCCTTTGCCAGTTTGTTTGACAGCTGGTTTGATGCCAATCGTTCCTCCAACCCATTCCAGTCCCTTCATTAGCACCCCACGCCAACTTCATGCTCTGTTAGCGTGAACGGCCATTCTGCTCATCTGAACGCCTTTCCTTTTTTTAGGTCACGTCCGACCATCACACCATGTTTTCCTCGCCACACGCAATCAACGATTCGATATCTAGCGAAGAAATGGATTTCAATGAGGCGTTGCAACGCAAATATGGAAATATGTACACGCACACACATATACACATACCCACACACATAAGTGATGGCACAACCAGCGGATTTTCATCCAAGACCATGAGAATATTTTTCTTCGTTTTACCGGCATTGTTATGTTTGACTCGAACTCCATGTTTTTCTTGCCTAGTTTAAAATCAATATTGACAACGTATCGCCTGGTAGCAATGAAAAATAAGCCGGGACGAGAAAAAAATAGCGAGGGGGAAAAAATGAATAAAACAACACCGAATTTGTACTTCAGTTAGACCGCAGTCTCTCCTGCAGACTCAGAGAGAGAGAGAGAGAGAGAGAGAGAGAGAGAGCAGAAGAAGAAAGTAAAGACGGAGCCCTGAAAAAAAAAGAAGAAAAAACTTTCTTTTTCTTTTTTTTTTCTTTAGCGACCCGAGCAGACAGGATGCTGAGAGCGGGTTTGGCATGCGTGAAAAACACACATAAGGATGGAAGTTAACAGAGGAAAGAATCACAAACAGTACAGAGGGCAATGAAAATGGGATCAAAGCCTTTCAAGCCACGTTTTTTTTTCCTTCTTTTTTTTCCCTTTCCCCCAAGCAGACGTGCCCGCTGCCTGAACCCGAGCCTGGTGTTGCCAGGGTGGCAGCGCTCTGACTCGAGGTTACATCGAGCCAACAGAACTGAATTGGAGGAGAGCAGACGAGGAGAGCCGTCAATCATTCTTATACTGAGCCAAGGAAAGATGTGGAACGGGTCATTTAAGTACGTAAGAGATCGCTAATGCGGCGCTCAACATAGAGTACATAGCAAATTATTTCTATTATGATATATTTCTATATCAGGTCTGATTGAGGTTTTTATTAATTTTATATAACAGCACCTCTATAACGGCTGCTAGGCAAATCGCTGATTTACATTAATGTACTCATCATTCTAATACATTATTAATGTTTCTATGGTCACAGGTTCACAAAGATAATAAATAAACGTTACTTAACAAAAAAACTTTTCTGTAACATTTATGAGATGAATTTCCAGTATCAGCACTTCATAATCATAACCGTGCTCCGTTAATCTGTACAATCCTGTGCAAGTCCCGGTTTGACTTGAACACCCGTCGTCTTTTAAAGCCTGTTATAATGTAAGTGAACTACAGAATTCAGGCCGAGCTCGTCAAATAAAAACGCATGCTTTGATATTAGAACCTTGAAGCGGTTGCTAGGCAACCGAGAAACTTTAACGCTGAGAATAAGCTAGAGTTGATGATTTAGCTACAGTACGATATGAAGGATGTACAGAGGTGTCAAGTAACGAAGTACAAATACTTCGTTACCTTACTTAAGTAGAAATTTTGGGTATCTACACTTTACTGGAGTAATTATTTTTCAGCCGACTTTTTACTTCTACTCCTTACATTTTTAAGCAATTATCTGTACTTTCTACTCCTTACTTTTTAAAACAGCCTCGTTACTCTATTTTTATGATCAGAACGCGCAACCCCCCCCGGTCGCATGATAAGAACGCGCACAACGCCCCCCCGTTGCATGATCAGAAAGCGAGACCTTACTGCTTTTGTCGTCCCTCACGGTACTTTTACTTTTATACTTTAAGTAGTTTTGAAACCAGTACTTTTACACTTTTACTTAAGTAAAATGCTTGGGTTGATACTTCAACTTCTAAAGTAGTATTTTTGAACCCTAGTATCTATACTTCTACTCAAGTAATGAATGTGAATACTTTTGACACCACTGAGGACGTATATATATATGGGCACGACAGTGGAGATGAGACTAAATTATCCAGAGTGCAAACTTACTGAGGAAAAAAAGGTATCATCCAGAAATGTCAAAGTAGTAAATCTGACCTATGCGTTATCCTTGTACACCCGGTGATGACGTGACCCTATGTGTGATACTGCGTATAATAATAAAATGCTGATTCTGTGTGTGGAAATGAAGGTATTACACCGCGCAAGCCTCCGCAGAGTTCCTTAAATTTATTCAAGAGGCATTTGGACTTCTTCAAACTCTCAGTCAGCATGTTTTTTCAGGCCGATATAAATCCACGTAACTCGAAGCGGCCCGACCACTGGAGATTAGAATCTGCTCCTACATGAATAATGGCGGATCACAAATCTGTTCGCAACAAATAAATCAAAGACGCAGAGAAACATCAAGAAAAGGCCACCTAACTGTAACCTTCGGGATGAGGCTAATTGCTAAAACAAAATCGGCTCTGGGGCCTTAAATTCTCTTTCCAAAAAAATAAGATGAAATAAAATATTCTGCGCACGTTTCTCAGATGCTATGCCTCCATGCCAAGCTGGATCAGCTCCTGGCTTTTTGAGGATTACTAAAGTCATTATTTTCATCATGGCATGTGGATTAAAAAGAACATACAGGTTTTTTTTTTTTTTTTTTTTTTACGTCTCAGTCTCAGTCATTTGCACATAATAAGGCATGTAGAATTTCTGTTACAGTAAAGGATCTTACTAATGCTATGGCATCCACATCAAACCAACCGGAGCGATCACATTTGATTTTAGGCTACACACTTTAGGCTACAGTACTCAGTGCTGTGCTTCTGCAGTGTGATCCGGGTTGCCAGGTGTTAAATAATAATTTTCAATTATTGTAATAAAAATGTAATTAAATAAAAATCTTGTGGCTTCTTTATTTCTCTCTTCGAAATGTTTACAGGTTTGCACGTGTAAACATTTCACATCCATCTCCTAGTTTTTACGATACGTCCAAAGAAATGTGCAGCACACGTACTCTGTCTGCACTTTGTTTGCCCTAGCCTACATTTGCAGAAATTGATTGAATTGTTTGTTTCCGTTTCCATTAAAAACACGATCTTTGGTATGTTTTCTTTCAAAAACAGTTCGTGCAGACTCGTTTTTTCCACCTGCAACGCCGATTTAGCGTAAAAACCACGACCTTGACTGGAACTGATGTGCAGCGAGGCCGCACCTCATTCGTTGCTCGCAGGCCACGCCTTCTGTGCCTTTAGTTACGCTGTATATGAATATACACAGTGGTGGCCAAAAGTGTCAAGAAAACATATGCCAGTTCTCCCTGTGCACAAAACAGATGATGGTAGGGATGTAACGGTATCAAAACTTGACGGTACGGTAATACCTCGGGATGAATGGCACGGTACGGTATTTATTGAATCATTTACAGGAAAAACAAAACTAATGAAGAGACTCGAAAAAAGTGCCAGAAGTGTTTATTAAACAGTATACATGAACGCTGAACATATCAATGGCAGACAAATTAGCCATCTATCTGTAAACTTTGAAACAGAAACTAAAATTTTTCAATTTTAATAACAAAAAATTATTAAACCATGTAAAAAAATAAAGTTTAAATTTAGTATTCTTGAAAACTCAGAAAAAATATAAATAGCAGCCTACTTACTGCAGCTGTCCCATGTGCTGAATGAGTATTTGAGAACACTCACCTCATTCACTCACTTATTCAGACAGAGACAGGATTTTTTTTCCTTTCTCGTTTCTTTGTCAGAGAGAAACCGAAATGACTTGATTAAACTATAGGTCTTCTGAGAAAAGTTTGCTCAGGCGAATGGAGCGAACGGGAGGTAGCGGGAACTACGATTCCCATCAGCCCCGGCGTGACCATCATCCTTTGCGGTCTGTTGTCGCTACAGATCCAGTAATGCGGAAATGGCGGGTGCTGCTATTAGCGGCGAAGGAAAAGAGATGGAAAGAGTAATTAATCATTACGGAGTAAGCGGGTTTTAAATCGGATGTGTGCATTACTGGATCTGTAGTGACAACAGACCGCGAAGGATGATGGTCCCGCCTGGGCTGATGGGAATTGTAGTTCCCGCTACCTCCTGTTCGCTCCATTCGCCTGAGCAAACGTTTCTCAGAAGACCCATCATTTTACCATCATGCTACCACGGTATTATCGAAATAAATTGTTATTGCGGTACGACGGTATTTACAATACCGTTACATCCCTAAATGATGGCACTAATTAGTTCGAGTCAATTAGCTAATTACAAGCTGGTTTAGTTAATGGACTTCTGAAGCCAGGGTGTCCACCTCTTGGCAAAAAGCACTAAAATTAAAAGTTCATGAGAAGTGTTAACTTCCGCGGCTAATTTATTTCCGCACATCATCTTCAGGAAGCGATCAAGCAGGCATGGATAGAGCGGGCGACACCAGAGAACAATAGATGTCTTTTTTGACTCCAGCAGGTTTTGAAGAATAAAGGACTTTATACTAAATAATGTTTATTGTAAACATATTTTATTGCATCAAATAACAAATGATTCTTATTTTATTGATTGTCATTATTTAAGTGACGTGGCTTTGAGTTCCTGATCAGAAGGTCAGTGATTCAAGCCCCAGCACCACCAAGCTGCCACTTGAGCAAGACCCTTAACCCTACCTACTCCAGGGGTTTTGTATCCTGACTGACCCTGCGCTCGGACCCCGGCTTCCTAACTGTGAAAAAATCAAGATACATGCGGCAGATAATTTTCTTATAATAATCTTAAAACAATGAATCTCACTTTTGTCTCAATACTTTAAGCCACAACTGTAGGTAGTTGCAGAAACCATCCCGAGTTCCCAAACTGACGTGTTTTCTTGCCTATACCGTCTATACCCATCGTCTATACCACTTTATACCAGATATATAGGGTCACGGTGGTCCTGGGGCCTATCCCAGGAGACTTAGGGCACAAGGTTCCAATCCATCGCAGGGTACCTGGAGGAAACCCACCAAAGAGCATGCAAGCTCATGTTAACAAAGACCAGACGCGGGTATCGAACCTCGACCCTGGAGGTGCGAGGAAAACACCCGTGGGGTCGGTGCTAGGGTGGTAACACTATGTCTAAGTGCCTATGATAATTAAGCGCATGGTATAGTCGATTGAAGACGCATGCGTACACCTGAGCCTCAGTGCTGAGTCAGTGCACCGAGAGCAATAAGAAAAGTGTTTAATAATGAGTGCATGCAGCAGACTGACAGCTCGCTGTAACTACCAGTGATGGAAAAAATATGAATACCCAGAACAAATTCCTGTGCAGCGCAGCTCAGTCATGCTGACGCTACAAACTGATTCATCACCAGAGAAAAGCTGACTGACTGGAAGAGCGCGGCGGTGCGAGCGTTCGCGCCGTGATCAGAAGCGCCGATGGTGACGATAAAAGAGAGGAGGATGAAGAAGACCACATCTGCGTGGGCCATCGTGTTTACGCATCTTAATGCTGTGGGTGAGGTGTGATTCAGCAACAGTGCAGTCTTTGATCAGACAGAGGTCGGACAAACAACAAACCTGTGAACGCTGCTGAGAACACAGCAACCGCAGAAGAAGAAGAAGAAGAAGAAGAAGAAGAAGCAACCATCCATGAGTTCATGTGTGCGGTCACAGGAAGTGAGAGAGGAAGGATAAGAAGTATGGCAAGGCCAATAATGAAAAATAATATAAATAAGGATTAAAAACACTTTAAGCATGATGTCATAGGAACGTAAACAACAATATGGTTCGCGCGAGAGAGAGAGAGAGAGAGAGAGACTTACAGATGTTGAGAAAGTAGAGCAAAGTAGAAGTAAAGAAAAACAGACAATAATAAATAAAATGTATATTCAAATATATAATAAAGCAATATAGTCTAATAAAAAAAATAAAAATACTAGTTATTATTACTATAATTATTATTATTATTATTATTATTATTATTATTGGCACCTGTCCCTGTCTCATATCTCTCTCTCTCTCTCTCTCTTTATATTACTGTATACACCAGTCAGCTGTAACATTACATCACCCAGTACTGTGTAGGTTCCGCTTGTGCCGTCTGGGCAGCTCTGCCCGCTTGGCACATGACTCGGTGCAAGACCTCTGGGGTGTGCCATGGTGTCTGGCTCCAGACCGTTGGCTGCAGATCCTTTGGGGGTTGGAGGTTACGTGGTGGAGCCTCCACAGATCGGACTTGTTTGTCCGGTGCATCCCATGGGTGCTCGATCGAACTGGGATCTGGGGAGTTTGGGTTCTTTGGGTACAGGTTTCTTATTCTTCAATGTATAAGATGCATAAGAACTGCTGCACTTGTGTTAGTTCTAATTTGAAATAAAAAAATTGCCGTTTGGAATGAAACAAGGAAATAAGGAAACCCGAGGCCGCGTCCCGTATTCAGCTTGTGTTTTGTGCAGACCTGCGTTTTTTAGAAAAGCCGCAGTAAAGCATTTTTTTTTTATTCCTGTACAGCCTACTAACGTACAGTATGAAGCATTTTTCAGTTACTCAGATATGATGTGCTGCATTACACGCAAACAGCAGATATACAGTAAAGAAGCCAAGCCAAATAAGCATATTAAAGCCAGACATCGTAATAATATTCTGCTGACGTGGCATTTCATTTTCCGCCAGGCAGCTCAGAAACGAGTGGATCCGAGAAGACTTCTCAGAGTGATCCGGGTCAGAGAGACGACGCGCATCCAGCGGAGAGGACGTCAAAGCCGTCTGACTCATCAATGGATTACCAACGTGGGTCAAAGTGGGAAACGCTGAAGGCGACAGCGCGTTGTGTGAGTTGTATTTTTCGCAATAACAGGCCACATTAAAAGAGGGTAAAGTCAGAAAGAAACCCGCCATTTCCCAACTGCAGGTGTTTGCGTCAAAGAACAGTAAAAACAAGCATTTCTAAAGGTTCATACCGCGTGGAAGAAGAGTTTCGGTTGTTGCACATGGTCGGGGTTAATCACGCTGCCAGGTCAAGGCTTAAAGGAAAGAGAAAGAGTGACACTTCCTGTTTGAGGACGAGCCTTCCGTTGTCGTCATTTCAGGCATCGGGTTGAGTCAAGAAGGAAACCGATACCAATTTAATTTCCCATTTGTGGTGAGAAAAAAAAAAGTGTCTTTACACACCGTCAAAGAAACACAAATGTCGAGGGGATTTTGGTTCGTGTTGCTCTTTAATAGACGTCTTTAACAGACGTATGTCTGCTATCTCAATCGGAATCTGTTTATTTCTTTTGCATCTTATCTTATGTGTGTCTCACTGACAGTTCCTCAACCTCAGCTACATCAATCTCAATCCTAACTAGAGATTGTTTTTTTTTAAAATCCTGTTCAAGTTATTCTCAAAGTATAAAAACCGAACGTAACCGAACCTAAACTGACCAGGGATACATTAATGATGAACAAACTGTGCGAGAGTTGTTCGAGTCAAACCCGGACTTGTGATGCCATTTATAGTGAATGAGGGCGTAAAAGCGTTCAACATTTACAGACGACTCCTGATATGGTCATACTTCTGAGAATGATGATCGCAGTCTTTCCCGTGAACATTTAGTGAGTGGAACACCTGCTCCTTGGAATTTGACAGATAACTTGCCGCTAACTTGCTCAAGAGACGCATCTGTCTGTGGGAACTGTACACGCAATCATTCACCAACAACACTTTACACTTTACAGGAAATCCCAGGAGCTGGGTGTTATTGCCACATACCCCTATACAGTGCTGACCTCACTCTGAGCCATTTCCACATATTTGGTTTCAGATCGGAGGAAACTTTCTACCTCGATGGAGTCCAGGCACTAGTGAAACCCTGGCATAAGCGCATAATTAGTGGAGCTGGGGATTAATATATAGAGAAATAAAGGGAGGTCATTCACTTAGAACTTGGGTTCTGTTATTCGGCACAATCGAAAGTCCCGGTTTGACTTGAACGCCCCTTGTATATAACATTCTCTGTGGAGTACTACTATTAAAGAAAGACATTTACAGTTTCGAATCTGAATTTAATGAACAAATCGCACGACACCTGCCTTCCCGACACAGCAGCGTTCCTCGTTTACTTTAACAGCCAGACGGGTTTACAAACCTGGTGCTTGTATAAGTCGCACCTGGGCTTTTTGGATTGTTTTGTGGCCCTCGGTTTGTCGCTCCATTTACCGGTGCGCGCGTGTATCTGGCGTGAAGCCGAACATCCGAGCTGCTCTTTGCTCGTGCTGCTGGAGCCATGTGGCTAACGTAGCTCATGGCTACCGGATTAGCATGATTAATCATCACAGACTCGTTATAGTAATGCAGAGTTAATCGTAAGAGTCCAAAAGGTTTACAGCTAAAAAGATAAATCTTCAAATCAGGTACAAAGAACTGCTGGCGGGGAGGGGGGGGGGGGGGGGGCGGGGACAAGTGATTCTGATCGGAGGTTAAACTTTAATTAGCTACGAATACGGCTAATTAATACCGCAGCTCATGCTAATCAATTGCAAGATGAAAAAGCGAATTACTGTCTAATTGTGGTTTTGCAATAATAATAATAATAATAATAATAAATATAATAATTATATAAAAACGTATATGCTTAGCTAGCATGCTTTCAACAGTGGCCTGCAGCTGTTCCACTGAAGACATTGAAGATCAGATCTCACACACACACACACACACACACACACACACACACACACAATTACAGTATGATGAGGTGGATATGTCTATCTACACTACGACAGATGTCAGAATATTTCTTTCGTGACCTTCGTGAGTAGGAACGTTCTCTATCTCTCTCTCTCTCTCTCAATCTTTCTCTGACACACACACACACACACACAAAGATGATTAACAACCCAAGATTTGTGCCAAGCATGACAACACACAGGATTAAAAAAATTTAATAATAATAATAATAATAAAAACAACACTCCTACATGCTTTTTTAAGGTGCAGATGTGTGTGCCACATGTTAGGAAGGAGTCTCCAGTATCAGAGCTTTGAACATCAGTCTGAATTCGGGGACTTAAAAACAGATTAGGAGTTTTTAAACAGTAACTTGTGGCCTGTGAATATGATGGAAATTGCAATACAATTGCGTCTAACAGCTCTGAGATAGAGGCAGTTTACAAAGAAGCAGCAGTCAAGACACAGATCGGGGTGAGCGTAAGTAATGGAACGTCATTCATGGCTTCTTGCTCTAGGACACGGCGGAGTGTTCGCACTAATGGGACGATTTTACGGCCACCCGCCAAGACAAACACACACACACACACACACACACACACACACACACCAAATACACCGGGGCACGGACGATTCTTAAAATCCCAATAAGGAACGACGTGATTGATTTTAAACTGACCACATCAATAATTTAATATCGGAGTTGATCTCTGTGTGGACTCGTTGCCCTGAAGTGCAGTAATGCCACTGAGCTTATCGTACTCAGCTGCGGCGTAATCAGTGAGGTTTCGTGTCTTCTTATCATGCAGAGACAGGGCACAAGGTGACGTTAGGACACACAGGCATTTTTGTCCGGGTTTTCTCGTACATGCAACAACTGGCTTTTACAAAGCTTCAGCAATAAAATGAGCATAAAATAATACAACGTACAGTAACATGTAGCCTTATATAATATAGACACTGTAAATATGCTCAGGTGCGTTCCTTTTTGTTGTTAGTAGCCGTACTGATAAACCTGTTAACATCCCATGATGCACCTTACTGTACAGTTTCTTCAGAATAGTCAAAAGTCTACACTTCATGTATACGATCATATACATTCTTCGACTTTGATAAATATCATTTTCTCACTGATGCGCCTTAATGTACAGTTATTAAAAATATCCGTCTGTACATATGATCATTGTGTACATAGAATCTGTGTATTATTTGTTAATATGCAACTAGCGTTCACCTTATAAGCGGTATAAACTATTACTAATTAGCCTAATCTGCATGACTTTAGGAGGAAACCCACCAAGGGGAGAACATACACACAGACCTGAGGCGGAACTCGAACCATTGACCCTGGAAGTCTGAGTCCTCAGTTCTAACTACTATAGCATAGCGCAGACTCTCTCTCACTCATCTTCTATACCGTTTTATCCTGTATTCAGGGTCGCGGGCACCTGGACCCTATCCCAGGAGGCTTAGGGCATGAGGCAGGGTGCAAATCCATCGCAGGGCACACATACATACACACACCCACACACTCATTCACACACTACGGGCAATTTGGGAACGCCAATTAGCCTAATCTGCATATCTTTGGACTGTGGGAGGAAACCGGAGTACCCGGAGGAAACCCACCAAGCACGGGGAGAACATGCAAACTCCATGCACACAGAGACGGGAATCGAGCCTGGCCAGGGAATCGAACCCGGACCCAGGAGGTGCAAGGCGACAGTGCTAACCACTACACCACCGCGCCGCCCTATAGCGCAGACTTATAATTTAAAATAAAACACAAGATAATATAATATAACCATACATACCAAAACATAGAAAAATACAATTACCTAAAATAACATAAAATAGCTTAATCTAACATAAAACATAACAAACATAACAACACATAACAATATACAGTACATAAAAAACTAAATAATCTTAAAAGTATTAACATTAATAACATTAAATAAAATATAACGGAACAACATAAAACATAGCATCATATAATAAAATATTAATATGAAAACAAACTATACCTTGATAATTTTCACCTAAAAATTAATAAGTTAAATAAAATAAGTGTTTTGTCTTAAGATTTACTTTCTGCGAATATTACAGTCAAACATATTAATTACAACAGATATCGAACACAGCTATGAAGGCCATTATAAAAGAAAACACAAAGACTGCGTAAAAAAATACTTTAAAAGTTGGCAATGCTACTTAGACAACAAAACAAAATGTAATGAAATATTGCCAAATGAAATGTGATGACAGAAATTACAGCACTACCACCCACTAGCGTTTCACTTTTTCATAAAATATCATACAAAAACACAAGCAATGATGTTTTGACTATGTATGATGAAAAAGCACATTGGCGCTCGCATTAATAAGAAAATTATAAAATACAGCTGGACGTACTTATTAAAGAACAAAGGATTTTCTAGGTACAGTGTTGTACATCAACAATTGCTTTTCCCATAACTGTACATCCCAGCATGTTTTATTCCTTATTTAAAAGTTATCGCGCTGCCGTCTGGCTTAGCAGCGGTCGAACTTATGACCTGCTGATAACAATATGTTTATTTCTAAAGGCATGCAGACAGACGAGCATGCTTTAGACATTTCCAAAAACTCCACTGCGTGTTTTTCTTTCCATTCATATTATCTTTACGTGTCCGGCTTTGACATTGCTCACTGCCCTGAACCGTAGGGACCGAGACGCGAGAGGAGGCGCCAGAGCCGGTACAGGAATCCCAGACCCATTAAGTTATTGAACGTGGACAGACGAGGCATGTGGGCGGGAACGCTGCGGCTCTATAGATCTCTCCTAAGGCAGACAGGCTACGAGACGCGAGCTCCATATCAGAGCTGTTTCAATGAGAAGCAATAAGAAGCGATAGAGGGAGAGTGAATGAAAAAGAGAGACAGAAGGAAACTGAGATAGAGAAAGAAAGACTGAGACAGCGACAGCCAGGTCAGGGAGAGGTCACCTCATGCTGCGAAACGTTACCACGATATTGTTCCGGGTACATTCATACCGATAATGCTTTCTCAATTTGATTTGAACTGAACCGAAAGAAAAACAAAAAGTAAGAAAAGGAGTAATAGAGAGATGACAGAAAGAGATAATAAACATGTGAAAGTGGGCAAAAGCACAAATGTGCATATTACACAGGCAGTCATACTCGTACATGTACGTTCATCATTTAAAGCATCTCACCCAAGTAAGGACCCCTTTCATAGACATGCACAAATGTTCTCCCCTGAGTCGTGCCATTTTCTTGAAGAATTAAATGCTACTGTATGTTATTTTGTGCAGAACATCTAATTATGCTTGAGTCTGTATCTTACTGTAACATGTAGTTTCTTAGAAAATCATTTCATCTGGTGTGCTGACTCTAGCGGTACAGTAGATAGATACGGTTTAGTGCAAAAATAAGATATATTAATATAAACACCTAAATATAATGATTTTTTTTTTAAATATATGATGAAATTTGGGTCAATATTATATTATGAGATGATTTTACTGTGTAATAAGCAAAGGCCAGATTTACAGTAATCTAAAATATAACATATTTAAAATGTTTAAATAAATACAGTATTTATAAAATCCATGAGAGATTTACGTATGATCATAAATTCACTCTGGCTACAACAGTATTAAATAAATATAAATATTTTACAGTAGTATAGTGTTTTTAGTTTTAGTATAGTGAAAAATGTCCACTATACTAAAACTGAAAACACTATACTAAAATATTTCTAACCTAAAATATTAAACAATGTGACTATTGTTTAATATGTTTAATATAGACAATCATATATGAAATGCTAATGTGTTTTATAAAAATTTCCTTAAACATCTAAATAAGTAAAAGATGTTTTGTCTGTCTGTCTGTCTATATGTCTGTCCAGACAGAGTTTGTCACAGCATCGCGCAAAACTGGCTGGACAAAATTTTCAAAAACTTTTAAATTGGACCATAAATGAAGCCACAAATGTTGCATAGAACTGAAGTTATGAGCAGTTATATGGCGGATTAAGTAATCTACTTTAAAATAAGATAAACTCAATATTTTTACTGGGATTATATTAACAGCGCTAAATTGGTATAAGTGAATTTTAACACGCTGGAGTCGTTCTGAGACAAAACTTCATCTTTACCACGTCTACTTTTTCGATTTCTCATCCGTTATTCACTCTCAGATTACTGAACAGGGAGTGTATTTGGCTGACAACTAAAGGAGTACGACTTAGTGTAAACAAAGTGTAAGAAACTCAACCTTTTTTTATTAATAAGTTAGGCAGTTGTGCTTTATTTTTAGGTTTAACCTTCTTGTCAACAACAGGTACTTCAGCTAGTTTTATATATGATATATTTAAGTATAGTGTAATTCTGAATGTTTCACTAGTTTGCTCATTAGCTATGCTAATTAGTCAATTGTTTCACATTACAAATCGTACACAGCAATGTCAACTCACAATATAATATTGACACTTTTGCTAGTAATGCTAACGTTCACAACTAGCTAACTTATGTAACTCTCTTAACTCTGTCTTTCCCTTTTTAAAAAAAAGTGTGCATTTGCAAAAAAAATATACATATATAATAATTCAAATTTTATTTAAAACAGTTTTGTAGGCTACCTTTAGGTCTGAATGTTAGGTCATAGCAACCTTAGCACACAATTTAGGAGAATTAAAAACTGAGTTTTAGGCTACGTACTGTACTGTACCTTTAAGTCTGAATGTGCTAGCTAACAAAAGCAAACCTAGCAAAAACAGCTAGCATGGTCGTATTGTTGTGTTTTTACTATTATTTGGCGGGCTTTAAGGGGTTAATTTTCTTCAGGGACTAATATTTCACAAGTAATTTATTTATATAAGTCAGTTTTATTGGTACCACAAGTTAGCATTTTTAACTCTCTGCTAGCATTTCTAACTCTAACTCTAACTCATTTTTTTCTGGGAATATTTTTGCAAACTTTGCAAACTGAAAGGTGTTTTGGACCAATTTTTCTGTGTATTGAATTTGTGTGTGTGTGTGTGTGTGTGTGTGTGTGTGTCTTTAAAATATATACAAAAATATGGTTGAAATTAGGACACTGCGCCTTTAAGAGAAGTGCCTGTGGAACACCTCCCCCTACTGGAGACAGACGAGTGTCTGAACTTGACCTGAACTGACCCTCGTCCTCCCACCCCTCCCAAATTTCCGCTGCCGGAGCACTGGAGCACATTCCTGCCTCGCTGTGTTTACTGTGTGTGTGTGTGTGTGTGTGTGTGTGTGTGTAGGAACGCCCTGCTCTACTGACTAACGGCGTATGTGAAGTGACCAGAGAGATATGTGTGCATGTGGGTTTTTTTTATTTGTCCCTCGCTGCACATCGTAGAAAGAGAGAAGGAGAGACAGGAGAAGGAAGGAAGTGAGAGGAAGGACGAATCCCGCAGGACGAGTGCAAGCAGTCTATCCCTCCAGCCTGGTGTCGCTCTTTAGTCAAACCACCATGCCATTTGTTTTGACATAACTTCATGCCAGATTTATTCCCGTGATTGAGAACTTAAAGCAGTAGAGAGAGAGAGAGAGAGAGAGAGAGAGAGAATGGAAAGTGATCCAGATCACATGGCCAGAATATAATCATCAATTTAATCCTTTAAGAAAACTAAACAAAACAAAAGAAAGCAAACACACGACACACTGCGCCGTGACGTACAGATCATCATTGTGTTTGCGTGATTGATGTGACACTTTTTTGGAAGAAATGAGACACTCTGGAGGCCGCTCCCGCTCTGTGTGTGTGTGTGTGTGTGTGTGTGTGTGTGTGTTTAGGAGGTAACGGTGTTGAGTCAGGGTGAAAGGGAGAGCAGCGCGGTTAACGCTTCATTAGCAAACATACCAAAAAACAGAGAGACACAACACAGGACTGAACCACAACACACACACACACACACACACACACACACACACACACCCAGATGCATACTGATACAAGAGTGAAGGTGAGAGAAAAAAAGAGAGAGGGAATACAGGAATGAACCACAACATCGAAAAAGGGAGAATAAAAGACACCAAGAGAGGACGAGAGAGTGAGAGAGTAAAAGAGAGACAGAACGAGCTATTGAGAGAAGAAGAGAGAGAGAGAGAGAGAGAGAGAGAGAGAGGAGGGGATGGGAAAAGATATAAGAAGACAGCGATAGAGAGAGAGAGAGACAGAAAATAATAGGAAGACAATAAGAAGGAGAGAAGGAGAAGGAAAAAAGAGAAATAGAAATACAGAGAGGGAGGTAGACAGAGCGATACAACATAAAGAGAGAGAAGGAGAGAGTGAGAGACAGAGAGAGATTGAGTGCACGACGGAACCACAACACAGAAAGAGAGACAGAACGATACAGACGCAGATATAAAGCGAGAGACTGAAAAAGAGCGATAGAAAGACAGCGAGAGGAAGAGAGAAACATACAGAGGAAAAGAGGTTTAAAAAATACGGTTGTCTCTATCGTGCTCAGTGCGACAGTGTGTTCAGTCAGGAATGAGACACTAAAGTTACGCTGTTATAGACAAAGAATGGAGGGATTATTACAGCCGCACTTCCTGTTCTCACCTGAGGCTGATTATTTTCCCAGAACAGTGTGTCCTGCTGTGTTTTATTCACCTCGGGTGTACGTTTTAACCGGTTTGACACGGAATATCATGTACCGTCTATGCATCAGGCTCTCACGACACGCTGTTAAGTTCATCATGTTACAGTACACAAGACGAGACACTGGAACTGGAGACTCCTTCCACAAGCATTAACATAAATGCAAAGTAAGCATTATTGGAATCGGGTTATTGTAAGTATTTAAGTCGAACATTCCTCTGTTATTATAATACCATGTGAATGAGCCACTTTTTTTTAGAAAAGTCCTGACCAATCGGAATGGAGAATACAACAAGTTGTTCACGGAAGTAAAAGAGGCACTGCAGCTTTAAGAATGAGTCCCGAATGCTTGCTCCCCCCCCCTCACCCCTCTCTCTCTCTCTATCTCTCTCTCTCTCGGAGTGGAAAGCTCCTTATCTTTGATTTTACAGCCAAGGCTTTGTAGGCTATTTGGCGGGTCAGGTGACTCTCGGGCCGCCCGCTCTGACCCAGACAAGTGCGGCTGAAGGTCGCGAGGGAGGAACAGAAGTAAAGATGGAGGGAGGTAGACTTTTTTTTCCCTCTCTCTCCCCCCCTCCCCCTTTCTCCTCAGCAGACATTCTCCCAGCTGGTCATGAACCTGCGACCAACCAAATATTGACGCTTCACGAAGCTGTGTGTGTGTGTGTGTGTGTGTGTGTAGTAGTCCACTGATTCGGCCCTTTGTGTCACATTTGACTTATGTGTTCTTTTTCTCTCTCTTTCACACACACACTCGCTTTGGGAGTCCGTTCTGTTACGTGGGATATCCTGGCACAGTGGAGGGAGGTTCGCTAGAGCTGGCAGAGCGTAGGGAAAGAAACAAAAAACAAAAACAACTTCGGAGACGAAGACGGCATTTTATCAGTGGGGGGAATTCAACAAACACTCTTGTTCACCACATAGTGAGTCACTCCTGCCGCTGCTACTCTCTCACACACTCGCACACAAACCATCATTCTGAAACGCAGACCACTCTTGCTACTGCTGCACTCAGGCATGCAAACTGCGGCTGCACGACGCAACACTTGTTCCTTGTAATATCAGACCTGCGTTAGATATGCAAATGAGCCAAACTATCTCGAATTAATGTATGACAGCATTTAACCACATACACTCACACACACCAACACAACTTGAAACATCTCAGTTCTTGACTTGATTCTGAATGATATAACAGCTGGACAGATGTGCACGCCCTGCCAGCTCACCCGGAGAACCCTCAATCAAAAGCATCTTTTGTAAAAAAAAAGACAAAAAATAATAATAAACCTCGTCCATGATAATACCGAGCAACGTAAAAATACTGTAAAGTGCTTAAACTGGAGACTCCTTCCTTATCGCAAAAAAACGTTACCACCACGACAGTTATAAGCACGACACGAGAGTTACTACTACTAGTCCTACTACTACTTATAATAATAATAATAATAATAATAATAATTCCCATCCATCTTGGAACCTCTGTTTTTGTGGAGACTATGGAGACTAAAGGTGACTGGGAATATTGTACTTATTCCCATTTTACGACCGTGTTAGGACCTCCGGTCAACAGTCAGACATGACGGATAATGCGGGAACAACATTTAGCCTAACCTGCATATCTTTGGACTGTGGGAGAAAACCGGAGTACCCAGAGGAACCCCACCAACCATGGGGAGAACATGCAAACTCCATGCACACAGACCCTGAGGCGGGAATCAGACCCAGACCATGGAGGTGCAAGGCGATGGTGATAACCACTCTATTGTGTTATTGTGTATAACTCTATACATTATTGTGTATAATAATAATAATACCCTACACAAAAATTACACCTTAGTAAGTGAAATATTCTTTAATCTATCCAGACCTATCTATAATTTCCTAAAGTGAGATTAGAACAAACCAGATTATTAAGATTAATTTGTCATCTGTTACTTAAATGTTTTGCCATTTTTTCATTTAACATTTGTCTAGATTAAATTAATTGACTCTGATTAGACCTGGTAAAAAGATATGTTTAACACTCAAGTCTTTTAACACGTGAAATATGCCATGATAGTTTGCGTGTGTGTGTGTGTGTGTGTGATCTGAGTACAGATTCTGTTCATTAGCTCACTCCCAGCCCTGCTAGCCGACACCGGTTTATACCGCACTGTAAATTTTAGCACCTCTCCCCAGCCTGTCGGGGTGAGCGGCCCTCGTTGGATATGATTTACAGCCTCGGCTCTGCCTGATCCCTGCCTACCCGCAATCCTCTGTTTTTAATGCTAAACCTGAATATCAGCCTTTCTGTATTACTTAGGTGTGGTTTAGGGGCGCTGCTTAACTTCCCTCGCTCTGTCTCCTCTCTCACCATGTCCTGCGCAAGGGCAGAGATGACTGAGACGGGGTTTTTCCTTTTTATTCTTTTTTCTCAGAAGGGCATCGTCAATGATTTACACCGAAGTGTCAAAGACGCGTGTCTGTCTCCTAACAGCTATACGGGGGATGTGTGAGCTTTACACATTAGCAACAATTCTTGTTAAAGTGTGTACACACAAGGAGGTGAGGTCGGTTTCCTAGAATCTCTTTCCATCCTTAAGTCGAAAGACGACTCACCTCTCTCCTGCACGAAGTAGGCCAGGTAGAGATCCAGCTCCTTGACGGAGACACTGATGTGGTGCGGCTGTACACACAGGACGTGGTTGGAGCACTGCGTCCCCTTCACCAGGCGCTCCCCGTCCGTGCTTTCCAGAGGAATCCCTTTGAACAGGATCACCATGACCAAGTCGAGTCTCCACACCTTGTCAGCCTGTCTCAGGCAGTCGATCCTTCTCATCTTGCCCTTCTGGTCGGGATTAGAGAGCACGCAGCACGGCGCTTTCTTGCCTGTTATAGACAGCACAAAGTCCTCGCGGCACTCGGGCCGGATGTCCTTGCGCAGCTTGGCGAGCAGGCGCGACGCCCACTTCTGCTTGACCTCGGGCTTCTCGCCCAGCAGCTCGTCCTTGACGGCACGCTCCTCGTCTTTGGTCATGCGCTTCTCATGCTTTTTGAAGTACTTGCGTTTACGCGCCTGAAGGTTGAACCAAGTGTAGGCGAAGGCGCGGACATGCGGCAGCAGGGCCTCGATGAACGGATGGAACTCATCCTGAAGGGAAGAAGAAGAAGACAGAAATTGAGTTAAGGTCGGAAACAGAAGGGATTCTATTCATTTTGCGTAAATTTCAGGGTACAAATCAATCACTTGACACTGGTGGTGGTACCCTCAAGTGAACATCTTTACTCAGTGTACATGGAGATATGGAATTATATATATGTGAATTTATGAAGCAATATGTAATTTCTTGCTTTATAGAAATGATCTGGGTGGCACGGCGGCGTAGCTGTGCCCCGCACCTCCAGGGTCGAATTCCCTGGCTCAGGTCTGTATGGGTGGAGTTTACATGTTCTCCCTGTGCTTGGTGGATTTTCTCCAGGTACTTTGGTTTCCAAAGACATGCAGATTTTGGGTTAATTGGCGTGTGTTTGTGTGGGTGTGTGTGGCCTATGGTGAATTGGCTCCCTGTCCAGGTTGTACACCACCTCATACCCTGAGTCCCCTAGGATAGGGTCCAGGCATTCTGTGACCCTGTACCAGATAAACGCTAATGAGAAACTGAAACAAGCCCCCATCATAATCACATTCCCGACTCATCAAGAGTTTCCTGGGGTAGACCTCGGATTCAGCACAATCCTGATCAGGATAGAGCGCTTAGTGAGCCTAAGTTAACAAATAAGTTTCTTTTTTTTGGGGGGGATAAAAAGGCATAAGTCAGGAGTTCCTCTTGATCTGGGGGCGGAGCCTGTTTCAGGGGCAGAAATATTAAAACAGTGATTTACTCTACAGAGTTATAGTGATTTAAATGTATTTCCAAATGAGTCTTGGAAATGATATGATTATATATAACTATAACTTGCCTCCTCCTGCCCCTGTCCTGGGGAGAACATGCAAACTCCACACATACTGTACAGACCTGAGCCAGGGAAATCGACCCTAGAGGTCCAGGGCACTGCTACTGTACGCCGCCGTGCCACCCAGATAATTTCAATAAAGCAAGGAATACTCAACTTGGAGAACTTTCGATATATGAGGGCCGTAAAATATTTTAAGAAACACATTAGCACAAAAAGTATCGTAAATCATGATAATTATAGAGCCATAAATCGTCAGATGATATCGGCACAGGCTTATTATCTATCTCCAATTTCGGTCTCGCTATTTCCTGAAATGTTTGTTTTCCGCCAAGTCCTGGCAGAGCCGCTTCTTTTGCGTAAGCGGGATTTTCAGCGAAAAACATCACAGCCCGCAGCAGTTCATTGTCACAGCATAACCACAGCCAGTCCTCATTTATCCAATTAGCTTTTGTTGACTATTTTCCTTCTTAGTGGTGAGTTTCGACAACAATACACATGTGTGCGTCTCCCAGGCTGCTCACAGACCGCAGTTCCTCCTGTGTTTAGAGCGGCAGCATTACGTTCGGCATTGCTAATCGCTTCCAGTCTCTGTGCAGCTGCATCGCTAAATGCCAGCACGGTGGTGTGCCATTAAAAAAAATAAATAAAAAATTGGAAAAAGCGCTGACTGAACATGCATGTAGATCTGTTTAGCAAAACAAGCAGCACATGCATCTGAAACTCTGTGTGTTTGTGCAGTCATAACGAGAGAGATGCTCTCGAAAAAAAAATTCCACATAACAGTAATCTGTAGAACGGCTGCGAGGTCATGATAAGTCATGGGAAACTATTATTCGATTATTCAAGATATCATCGAAGGAGAGAAACAAAAAAAAAAAAAGTCATCATCATTGCCAGAAAAATAAAGTGGTGGATTAATATTAAATGAAGAAAAATGAACATATGAAATGAAGTGGCTTGCATACTCCAACTAACGGAACAGATTGGAAAAAAGGATCAACAAACTGGCCTCATGAAACTGACATGACTCAAGTAAACACTCTATACACCCAGGGGGAGAAGAAAAGCATCTCATAATGCATAACACATGCATAACACCCTGAGGTGCATGTGGCACACCCTGAGGCTACAGCAGCGATCAGGGGACCAGACGCTCACCCATAGAAAAAGGCAATATGGTTTGCTTTCTAATCCCCAGGTGATGAATTTGGGCGATCTGAGAGCATGGTAGCGTCAGATCCGTGCTCTTGCTGGAATCTGAAGCGGTGGTGCTTTTGGTTTAACAGTGATAAAGAGTGATGATATAACGTATTATATCTGTAATCGGACCAATCCGGCCATTTGACTCTGACCTCTCTCAAGAACAATGCTTTTACACCCACAGAACTGCTGCTCTCTCACTGTTTCAGCAGTTCCTCCAATACTCAAACCAGCCCATTTGAAACCAACAACCGTGCCAGGAAATAGTGTAAACTTCCAGAGTTTACACACGGTCCCCATTCTGATGTCCGATATGAAGATTACCTGGAGCTCATGACCTGTTCCTGCATGACTTTCTGTACTGTGCTGCAGCCACACGGTTGGCTAATTTGATAACTCGTGAGTGTGTGGGTGTAGAGGTGTTCCTGATCTCTGGATAAGAGGGTCAAAAACAGAAGAGAGAGAGAGATCTACAGACCAAACCAAATCCAATTCCTGCCCCTCCTCAATCCCCGACTGTCCAACGACTAATGTTTCACATTATTAATATTGTTACGTACCCGAATACACTGGCGTATTTATGCTCTCCGATACAGCAGGGGAAATAAACACACAGAGGAGAAAAGTACAAGACAAACAACCTTTGCATTATCTCAAAAGTGATAGATATTCTGGAAAAAATTACTCACTCATCATCTATACTGCTTTATTCTGTATTCAGGGTTGATGGGGTCCTGGAGCCTATCCCAGGAGACTTAAGGCACGAGATGAGGTACACCTTGAATAGGATGCCAATCCAACATAGGGCACACACACTAATTCACACACTACGGGCAATCTGGGAACGCCAATTAACATGTCTTTGGACTGTGGGAGGAAACCAGAGTACCTGGAGGAAGCCCACTAAGCACAGGGAGAACATGCAAACTGCTACACAGACCCCGTGGCAGGACTCGAACCCAGACCCAAGATGACTAACACTATCACGTCACCAGTTCCCAAATTACTCTACTGTAATATGGTATTTTGGGTACATCAACAGCATGTCCCCTAGTGGTCCAGTACTACAGTATCTCTGCAGGTCGAGTACTGCTCATGCCATCGGGTTGGTATTAATACTGTTTTGAAGTCATTTTTGCTACATTGTGTCAGGGGTCGTTCGTTTAACGTTATCCTGTCGTCATGTAATCAACGTTGTTATAACTTTTATTAAAAGTTATTCTTACCTAAGGAAAAAAAAAAACAGCCTCCTACTAACATTGTCCCAACATCCGCAATGTTGCCAAATTAACGTCCCCACAACGTTTTAAAAACCAAAAACTGTTTATTTTAATGGAAATCTACAAAAAGTCTCATTTTTGTCTGTGTTTGTAAGACACTGCAGATAATTCTTAATTCTCAACATTAAAAATGCTCAAGTAGTTTTCCTAAAGTGATAATGAATAAAACTCTAGTGTCAGCACGTTCCAAGTCATAGTCATGATTTCAAGCGCTGCCTGCTGACGATGCCAACATCATAAAACCAGTACAGACATGAGAGCGAGAGAGAGAGAGAGGGAGAGGGAGAGAGAGAGAAGGAGAAGGATGACTGAGAGAAACAGAGAAAGACTGAGAAAGCTAAAGACAGACAAACAAAAAGGTCAAGAGATTAAGGGACAAAGTGAACTCAACAGTGAGCGGAAGAAAAAAAAGAAAAAGGGAATTAAAAAGGGGGACAGACAAAGCCAAAGAGAAAGATTCATTGAGAAAAACGAGAGATACAAAGTGCAAGAGAGACAGGGAGAGAGATTTAGAGAGAGAAAGATGGAGAATAAAGAGAGAGACAGACAGGAGAATCAGACCAAGAGCTAGAAAGATAGAAAACAGACAGTCAAAATGAGAGAGAGAGAAAGAGAGAGAGGGAGACAGACAGACAGAAAAGAGATGAAAACCGAAATAGAGATAAGAGAAAAGACAGACAGAGGGAGGAAGACTGATAATAAGTCTCAGACAGAAAGAATGATATTAAAAAAACAGAGACCTAGTCAGTCCTAAAGAGAGAGAGAGAGAGAGAGAGAGAGAGAGATCAGGTGAGAACGAGAAAGATCGGGAGATATTCTGTATAGTCAGACAGAAGAAAAGTACACTACACAACAGCACAACGTCACTCAAAGGACCCTCTCGTAACTCCTCCGTGTGTGTAAAGGAACCTCAGCTCACAACCAAACACGTCTCAGAAGGTACAGAGCGAAGGAACCCCAACACACTTAACAAATAACATGATCGAAACTGTTCCAGCTGCAAAGCAACACCGAACCCCCCACCCAACACAACACAGATCCACGTACGAAATCGAAAGATCTGACATTCACCTCATGAACCAATCTGACGTCATTACGGAGGAATATGTATGCGTGCTGACGTCTGGCCGTAAAGACCAAAGCATTTAAAACTGGTTCGAGAGAAACCTGTTTCACTTCGATCTCACTCTCTATATACACACACATATACTATATACTTTCGAACTTCTACCAGGGACATCTTCCAGAGTAAAATCTTTTTCCAAGGAACACTCTGTCATCATTACGGTCACATGATGTTAGAGAAAAAAAGGAAGAGAGTCAGGAATCCCCTGGATAAACACAATGGACATCTGTGAGTCCCTGGACTTCACTTCGAAAGCAGTGGCTCAACACCGCACATTAGAGGAAAGGATGACTGCTGGTCAGATACGATTTGGGTGGCGCCCACATTAATGGTCTGGTGGTGCGTTGCTCTAGTCTGCGTTTTTTAGATGCGGTAACGTTCCTGGGGTTTTAAACACATTAATGTCAGTGCTAGGTTGCAAGCCGGTCCATCAAGTGAAAATCCTCAACCAACAGCAGTGCGGTGTTTAAAAACTGACATTGATGAATGAGAGATGATTAACATAATATGTACGTGGGAAAAAAATGAGAGTCAGTCTATAATAGTTTGCCTGCAAAGTAAAGAGTCTGAACGTTGTATCATTGAGACGCTGATGTCATAGTGGTTCACCAAGAAGATTTGCCCAAATGATTGGCATGCTGTATTTACATTAGGTAACTGCAAGTATTCTAAGGACCTCCTTCATAAACTAGGAACTTGAAATATAAATAGCACCTGCTGCATACTCGACATTATGTCACCATCTTATATTCAAAACAGGAAACCATCAAGATTTATTCAAGCAAGCAATGTATTCACAAACAATTAACGTAACCTGGCAGTTCCTCACAAGGCCATAAGAAAGCGAGTTTAAAATATGATGTGCTTTTATGTTCAGTTATATTTGGACTCTTTCCCACATAGTCCAAGTTCAAAGCAATCAGCGCATGGGTAATTGGATTGTTTGAGAGGCCCTGTCCAGGACTAATCACAGCACTGTCCAGGATCCCGGCCTGGAAAACCAAGCAAGAGTGCTACAATTACTACATAAACTTTCCAAGGCTTGAGTGAAAAAGATCTGGAAAAAGCAAGAGAGGGAGAGAGAGAAAGAGATAAGGAGGGTGGCTGCAAAAGAGACTGATGGAAACCAGGGATCCGGTCTGGAGTGCAGAGACAATAGGCAAAAATGTGAATGGATAAGATTAAGCTAACTGAGTCTTTTTTCTTTCTTATTGCAAAACAACCTCGAACCAGAAGTTCTTGAGGCCAAACACACCTCAAATTTGATGTCACCAATCTCAAACATCGGAGTCGAGCATGCTCAGAGAAGCACGAAGACGAGTTACAGTCTCTAAAGTGCTTAATTTCGCTGGAGGGCCACAGGGAAATCAAAGCTCCTAAAATGGAGCGTGAGTTTACAGACAGGCCCGAGTCCCAACAGATGGCCATGTGTGTACGTTCTCCGTGTCCGGATAGAACTGCTCTCATTACACCAACTCCAGCAAATGCAAGCCCACTGAGCACTCCTCTCATGAAAATAAACATTCATTAGGGTTTCCTCCACCTAGCAGCCTCAAATGCTACAGCTGGGACCACTTCGAGCTTAGCCAAGTCACGAGACAGACCTTGATACAGGATGAGCCCAGCAAAAATTACCAACCAAAACCAACCAAAAACTAAAGGATATGGAAAGCTGATTAGTTTGGCTCTAAAGTTGCAGTGCTTAAAGTGCAGAAGGCAAGACAGTAAAGACAAACCTAATATTGGTGAGAAACTTAAGTAAGGAGGGTGCTGGATTTATCAAACACTGTAATAAGAAGGGATCCGAGCCAAACCCTGGCTTCAAAGGGGTATTAGAATTAGGAGGGAAGTGAATTTACCATACCTGAGGTTGGCGAGGTACTCAAGTAAGGACAGTACTAGATTTACCAAACAGTGAATTAGGAGGGAACTGGATATACCAAAATCTGGTGTTGGCAAGATACTTGCGTAAAAAGGGTACTAGATATTCCAAAGACAGTGAGTGGTTTAGGATGACAATGGATTAGTCCTGCAGTATATTTATAAGGTTTACCACACAGGAGTTCTCAAGGTACTGCATTTAGAGGAGCATTGATTCACTACCACATTGGAACGTTTACACATTTACTGTTGCACTACCATTGGACAGTTTAAAGAATCCAGGATGCTACAGGAATAACTGCCACGCTGGAGTTGATGGGGTGCTAACTTTAAAAGGTCCTGAACTCAATACCATGTTAGAGATGGCAGGGCATTGATTTTAAAAGGCACTGAATTTATCACACTGCAGGTAGAGGTTTGGGAGATCCTGAATTCATTACCACACTGGGTCCTGGATTTAGAAGGTCCTGAATTAGTGTTACATTGGAGTTGGCAAGGTGCAAGATTTAGAAGGCTTTGAATTTATCACACTGAAGTTGGCAGAGTGCTGGATTTTTAGAAGGTCCTACTCAAGTGATTTACAGCCATGCTGAAATGTAAGCAGAGTTCTAGAGGCAGTAGATTTCTCCAAGTGTTGAAGTTAGAGAGGTAATTTTTTTTAAATTGCAGGTCCCCTCCCTTCCTCGTAATACTCCGTCTGGTTCCATTATTCTCCGTTGTTTTCCTAACACCCTCCCCGTCAACCCCCACCATCCCCCGGCCTACAGTCACCTCTACACTCTTGCTTCTGTACAACTTCCATCTGGGCAAACCCAAATTTTACAAGCATCTGAGGACAACCACACAAACCTCATTCTCGTTTTCTCACTCTCCCTTTCTCTCTCCCTCGATCAACCTTACCACCACCCATGCATTTCTCAACTCTTTAAACCAGCTCTGTCCCTCATTAGGGCTTTTCATGATTCAGGAAGATCAGGTTTCGATGGTGATCATTTTCCTTGAGGTAAACCAGCTGAGAATGTGCTGCTGGAGCAACACGAAGGCGCAAATCCCTTCCAAAGGAAGCCTTCTCTTTCTCACCGTTCTCCCGCTTTCTTTAGTTCTTTCTTCCTTTCCCTCCATATTAGACCTGGCCATGCTCCAATGCAACACTTTGCTTCCCCTATGGCCCTTCTGAGGTCAGGCAGGAACACTGATGTATGTTGAAGATGCACAGAGGAGATGGATAGGCTCAAAAGGGGCTATAAAAGATTTCAACTGGTTCCTTGCAGTCCTATTTTTGAGACTACAGGCATCAAGCTCATCGAGTTCTAGAATTCTCCGCGCAAAATGCATTGAGAAACAAAGGGTTTAGGGTATGGCATCACCAAAAATGTGACGTGACGTTATTCAATCAAGTGCTTGTGGCGTAATTAGTGAAATTTTTCAAAAATTAATGAAGTTCCCCACTCCCTTCACCAAAGGAGAACTTACACAACATCACTCTAAAGGACAGTGAATTGTCCTAGGTTGGACCACCTAAGCCACAAGTGCCGATAGTCAGACATTTTAGACATTAAACATAAATTAGAAATTGAACATAAATTCCTTGGCAATGCTAAAGAATATACTGTAATTACCAAGGAATATTAATGGCAGATCACCGCATAAGCACCTAATTTGCAATACTTTTACAGTATATGTCATAGCCTTTGATGCCAGCTATAGATGAAGATCAATAATCAGTTACACAACATTAAATGAGTTATTTGTATTGGTTGGACAGCCTGATGGCTAAAGTGGTTAGCTTGGTGCTTTCCCTCCAGTTACTCTGCTTTCCTCCCACAGGCCAAAGACATGTGGTCTAAAATGGCTAGCATTTCGTAACAACCCATACCATATGACTGGGTGTGTACAGGTATGTGTGCTTGTACCCTGCACCACATTCAGGTTCTACCCCATTTTGTGCCCTAAGTTCCGGGACAGACTCCAGGCCCTCCATGACCCTACTGGATGGATAGACAGACTATTGGTTGGGTTCAACATTTAATACTTTTGCTAATATAAAACATTGCCTTGCTAAACTCCATAACACATCTGCTCATGTCCGTCAATCTAAAGATATCTGTGATTCATCAAAGCTACAAGTAAGAGGCTTCTTCTGCTCATTGAAGGTTTCTTCTCAAACTCATGGATCAATTAAGAATATAAAACATGGAAGGTGTGCAAAGTGTGCTGTTACAGAAAAGAAATCAATGACTGGTGGCACGGTGGCGCAGCGGATAGCATTCTGGCCTCGCACCTCAAGGATCGAGAGTTTGATTTCCGCCTCAAGTCAGTTTGCATGCTCTCTCCCAACTTGGTGGGTTTCTTTGGGTACGCAGGTTTTCTCCCACAGTCCAACGACACTCAGACTAAATACAGGCAATTTGGGAATGCCAGGTTAATTTGCGTTCCCAAATTGCCTGTAGTGTGTATGTGTGTGCGCCCTGCGATGAATTGCCACCCTTTCCAGGATGTACAGTTCTCAGCCTTGTTTCCAAAGTCTCCTGGGATAGGTTCCAGCCCCCTGGGACCTTGCACAGGATAAATGACACAGTGGAAATGTTCTTATTTAACTGTGTATACGCATCCCAAAGTTGCAGGGCGATTTGCCAATACTATTGTACTATATGTAATGCGCAATACCTTAAAAACTTTATCACATAGATATTTACAAAGTACCGACACTGGAGACTCCGTCCAAAAATAAGAAGTGAAATTTAGACAATTTGGACCTTAGGGATAAACCATGGGCTGGAAGAGGATGAGGAAAATAACAGCGGTAGTGATGAAGCTGTTTTGCTTTACTGCTGGTTTCAAACCTTCGACACACGCATCGCACACAAAGAAAGTCTGGTTGTGTGATCTTGTTAGGGAATACACACACTCTTAATAAGTCATAGATAGTAAGACACATTCATGCATTTACACACCGAAGCAAAGCCTGGACATGGTACTGTAGCTTGTTAGTGCATACACGCATACCCACTCACACTCATTACAGATGTACACACACACACATACACACACACATATACACAAAACATGCACCAGAGCAGAGTGGTGGACCGTCCCAGCCATAGTGGAACAGTAATCGAATCATTTTGTTATTGCAGAGATGGAAATGTGTTTTTATTCAGGCCTGTTGCCAGGATACCATTTTTATTATGGCTAACACAGAGAATTGTGATTTCTTTTTCGTTCATGTGGATCTCTTTCTGAACATAAACACTCATGCGGTGTGTGTGTGTGTGTGTGTGTGTGTGTGAGAATGTCTTGGGGGTTGGCTAAAAGGTTGGTAGGGTAACTGAAGGCTGTGGTCACACACACACACACACACACACACACACACACACACACAGAGCGTTGCCACAGCAACCAGTTGGTGGCCAGCACGTGTCGCAGCCGGAGCTTTCCCCGGCGGTCTTCCCGAAAAAACTTTCCCTGCAGAAACTCAAGTCAGGAAAGACTTACTTCAGCTCTGAAAAATGCGGCCGTTTTTTTTCTTCTTCTTCTTCTTCTTTTTTCCCCCTCAAGCCACATCATTACCAATCAAAATAGCTTCGCAGACATTTCAAAACTACAATTTGTAGCGGAGCCACGTTAACCGTTCCATTAAAGAACCACAAAAAAGAAGCGCTGTCTTTTCTCTTTTCCCGCTTTTATGAAGTTGTTATTACTGCTTGCGTAAGCTGGGTCAGAACTCAACGTTCTGGAGCAACACAAGCGAGGAATACCTGTGCCGGTGTTCTTCATCCTGAAGATCTCTGAAAGCATTAGTGCCTAAAATCCTCCCACTCTGGGCGTGGACTCAGTTTGTCTTTTATCTAACACTCACTTTCTCTTAGTCCCGCTTGCCCTTCTTTCCATATTCCTTATCTAACATCTAATCACACAAAAACGGAAATGTACACAATTTTCTCCTTATCGAAAGCGTACTTGACTGGACCAGCCTCTGTGTCTGAATCTGTGCTATTTCATTGGCTCTACGTGGCTAGTGTTGCTAAGGAAAACGAACACATCCTGTACCGGTTAAAGTTACGCAAACCATACACTCAAATAATCACACGTTCACCTCGAACCATGTTGAGTCTTGCTGATGTGGTTCCTGACATATCACGCTCTCAGGAAGGAGATACTCCTGATTTAAAATACCAAAAAGAAAACCATAAGAAAACCCGTTAGCAGTTTGCAACAAGCCATGTAGAACCGCAAACACTCCTTCTCAATTGCTTTCTTTCAACAATGACTTTTTCAAGACCAGATTTGTGGAGTCTTCCACATACAGTATGGACATATTCTCCCACCTGAACTGTGGATCTCGGCAGCTCCTCCAGAGTTACCATGGGCCTCTTAGCTGCTTCTCTGATTAACACTCTCATGGCCGTCCACTCTCAGTTTAGGTGGACGGCCATGTCTTGTTAGGTTTGCAGTTGTGCCGTACTCTTTCCATTTTCAGATGATGGATTGAACAGTGCTCTGTGGATAATTTTTAATAACCTAACCCTGCTTTAACCTAACTTCTCCACAACTTTATCCCTGACCGGTCTGGTGGGTTCCTTGGGCTTCATGATGCTGTTTGTTCCAAAATGTTCACTAACAAACCTCTGAGGGCTTCACAGAACAGCTGTATTTTTACTGAGATTAAATTACACACAGGTGGACTCTCTTTACTAATTAGGAGACTTCTGAAGGCAATTGTTTCGACTGGATTTTAGTTCAGGTATCAGAGTAAAGGGGGTGAATACAAATGCATGCCACTTTTTTCAGATTTTTTTTTTTTTTTAATAATTTTTCTTCTACTTCACAATTATGTGTCACTTTGGTTAGGTCTATCACATAACGTCCCAAAATATATTTACATTTGTGGTTGTAACATGACAAAATGTGAAGGTGTATAAATAGTTTTGCAAGGCACTGTATGGAAAGAAGTGCTTTTCTACGTAAACACCAGAGGTGTAAGCATTGACCTGGACCACAAACAGTGGTAGCCTTTTATTCAAGCATCTAACGACAGACTGTTATCCATAAAAATAGACAAAATGACCTTAAAGAGCTGAACGCTTCTCCTTCGTGAAGCTGAATCACCTTCTCCCTGACCAAGTACTGTAGGGGAGGTGTGCCTAAAATCAAACGACTTGGATGAACATACAGTATAGTTCCATTAATACTAATTCATATTTGTACAAATTGTACACTTCGCCTAAATCACTTTACTGTAGATATTCAGCTTAACTATTAGCCTTAAACTTCTCCTACTTTTTGTTAGTCTCAGTCGTAAAGCTTCAAAGAAGCTAACTACACATATACAGTAATAATAATAATTATAAAAAGAAAACGATTTTAAGTTGAAAGCTTTTTGCCTGATCTTTATATTTGGGGTTTCCCACATTCCTGAAATGTTTGCCAGAGTGTGCTCATCCACCGAATTCAAATTCCTTACAGTTCTTGGTTGCTACCTAGGTAATGTTAAGATGTACTTATGAATCAGCTACGATTCCACTATGAACTGAACCAAACTGTCCAAGAACTGTCACAATTTACCTACCAACTGTTACAAGGTACATATTACACCTGAATAGTCCAAACCTGTTAAGACCTGCTGTGATATTCTACCAGTTAACAGCCACCTGGATGCCGGTGTTTTGTATACTGATGACTACAGAAGCTATAAACCTGGTGTGCGCTTCCGTAATAACCATCACTGGTATTATCTATACGAGTGGACTGTTTAGTAGTTCAGTACACAGGATGGGATTTAGCCGTGGATTTAGTATCTATTAGAGTATCTATTCCAGGACTTGTTAGTAGGGTGGGGTTGTCTAGGATATGTGCACTCCAGTAGTGAGCGCTCAAAGCTGTCCACATCAACACTAAACAAGGAATTTGATATATTTTGAAGTGGCACAAACCATCTACTGTATAAAGTCTACAAACCATCCACTAACATTCGTACAACATAAGACCTGCTATTTCTGGGTGATGACTACAGTTCATTCAATCACCCATGATTTCTAGCATGACGCACCTTACTGAAGTCTGACTAACGTCCTGAAGAAGGCACATTTTCGAGTTCAGTTGCATATTAAATTTGGGAGGCCCAAATAAAACATGCCACTACAAATCTGCCAAAGTGAAAATGCCTGGATTCTTCTGCCTTTATATGAATGATGTTAAGTTCATTCTCTGTACCGCTTAATCCTTATATACAGGGTCGCGGGGGGCCTGGAGCCTATCCCAGGAAACTTAGGGCACAAGGCGGGGTACACCCTGGACAGGGTGCCAATCCATCACAGGGCACACACACATACACATTCACGTACTCATTCACACACTACGGACAATTTGGAATGTTAATTAACCTTACCTACATGTCTTTGGACTGTGGGAGGAAACCGGAGTACCCGGAGGAAACCCACCAAGCACGGGGAGAACATGCAAACTCCATGCGCACAGAGACGGGAATCGAGCCTGGCCGGGGAATTGATGTTAAGTTTTGTAGTTTAATTACATAATCCTCAAATTGCACTTTATGGATCAAATGTGTGTGTGTCGGGTTTCAAATAAAATTTCGTAACAACTGTGTATTATAAATTCTTTATAATTAAATTCAGTTAAATTGGTCTGAAAATGACGCTTGGATTTGATCGTCATCATTTCAGCCACGTGCCAATGATTTACAAATCATCAAAATCATTGAAAAAATAAAAAATTTGAAATATTGATGCACAGGAGCAGCCGAAAGACCAAAAAATTACTTTTTTTTTTAAAAATGATGCAAAATAAAAAATTATTCTTATTCGAAAGCTGTAACTGCTGACATAGTGTTGTTAATTTATGAATAATTTTACTTATTATGAATTCAATTTTAAACTTTAAGCCAATGGTTTATGGTAGGGATGTTAATGATTAAATGTCAAGTTTTTAAACTGATAAGGTTTGTTTTTGCATAATAATTTTTTAAAGCACTATCGTATATGTGTGGATTCACATAATGTATACCGAGCATGGATTTGATCGTCATCGTTTTAGCCACGTGCCAATGATTTACAAATGATTTGGATTTCAGATTGAGTTTGATGTAATTCATACATCAAATAAAACCTTAATTAAAAAAAAAATTTACTGAAGTGACACATATCTATGTCCTTACAGCAATTATTTCTTTAGCCTACATCATGAGTGATGAAAAGGATGACGAGGAAACGCAGCATTACTCGCACTGCCTCAACACTCCGGCCTCGGATTTGAGGTGGAACTTAATCAGGGATTACGTCCCGGAAAAACCAGATCGGCAGAGATTTCCATAAAGTCTTGAGACGAGAGCGAATGAGACAAGACATGGAAAAAAAAAAAAAAAGCTTATTTGTAAATGCCGTAGTATGTCGTAATGAGAAAAAGTGAAGATGAAACAATTGGAGAAGCCAAACAATTGGAGAAGACTACTGTATGACACAAGATCAGGAACACAGCGGCGTGAGATTATTATTTTTATTATTATTACTATATTTAGTATTATTATTATTGTTGTTGATTAGAAAAAGAGGAAAGTTGAACTTGGCTCCAGTGTGCGAAATATGGTGTCAGCATAGACGGAGGAATTCTGTACCAGAGACATGACATTTGTGCTTTTGTGATTATGTGTATGAAATATTTTCACAAAATTAACAAGTCTGTCTTATTGCAAACAAACTGTGTCAAAGGTTATGTTCTCTTCCAACAGTGAGTCACCGAACTCTCTCTATTTCTCACTTCTGCAGAAGCTGAGTCAACCATCGTCTCTATAATAGCTAAAGAGAGCGCGAAATAAAGAGAAAGGGGGGGGAGGTATCAACGAGGAAAGACTGCGGTGTAAATGTTTGCTCGTGGCCCTGCTCTCTCTCCCCCATTTCCTGCCATATTTTTTCCCCTCCGACTGTAAAGAAATCGCAGGATCTGAATTCCTGAGTATCAGGGCTTAAAATCTTTGGCACAGCACTCGCTTCCTCACTTCCGTACCTGCAACTTAACGGACGCGGCTTGAGCTTTGCGGCGAAAGTTGCGACTCACACACCGATGCGCAGGAATAAAGTCTCTTGGACACACTTGAAGGAAAATCAAGAACGGAAGGATCAAAAACATTGTTGTTGTTCCTATCAAGTACATTATGGCAGCTTTAAACAGCCTTTCCTGTTCCTTCTCTGTAAGTTAACAAGCCAAAAACATGAAATGCACTTTTGTCAAGAGGTTGAGAAAATGCAAAGCATACACACCTTTGTCCTGAACACTGCAAATGCAAACTAAACATCTCTTTATAGGT
This sequence comes from Channallabes apus, assembly GCA_030522415.1. Taxonomy (NCBI): domain Eukaryota; kingdom Metazoa; phylum Chordata; class Actinopteri; order Siluriformes; family Clariidae; genus Channallabes; species Channallabes apus. Next base: position 12,655,853 of record CM060115.1, on the reverse strand, counting down.
AAATTAAATCCGACCAATCAGAGTCGAGAACTCAGGTGTAATATAGTTTGAGTCAAAAGTTTGGACATGGCTTCCCCTTCAATGGTTTTTCATTTTTTTCTTTTTTTATTTGCAACACCACACATGAATACTGATGATGTCAAAACTATGACAGAACATTATGTATGGAATTATGTAGTTACAAAAGTGTTAAATAACAAAGAATGTTTTATATTGTAGATTTTTAAAGTAGACACATGGAATGATTTTCATCTCATACTGTAGGTGTGGCATATTAGTGCAACTACAACTACTGTACAAATCCATATGATGACAAGAAAAATTCAGTTACTGTAAGTAAAGAGAAAAGATAGTCCATTAGTACTTGAATGAATGAGTTAACCCGAAAATCTCCAGTGCAGTCGCCAAAGCCGTCAAATGCTATGACGAAACAGGCTCTTATGAGGACTGTCCCAGGAAAGAAAGACTAAGAGCTACCTCTGCTGCAGAGGATAAGTTTATTGAAATGACCAGCCTCAGAAACTGCTGATTTAAAGCACTTCAGATTAGAGCCCAAATACTGTAAGTGCTTCTCGGGGTTCAAGTGGCAACAGTTCAGTTCAGCAATTACTGTTCAGAGGAGACTGCGTGAGTCAGGCCTTCGCGGTCAAATATCGGCCAAAAAAACATCAGTTCAGAGGACCGTCAAGCAGAAGAGTCTTGCTTGGGCCAAAAAACACAAGGAATAGACATTAAATCACTATAAAATGTCCTTTGGTGTGATGAGTCCAAATTTGAGATTTTTTTATTCTAACCAACGTGTCTTCAGATATACAAAGGGTGAGCAGGGTGCATGGAGCATGGTGATGGTGTGGGAGTGCTTTGCTGGTGGCACCGTTGGTGACTCAAAATTGAGAGCAAACTTAACCAGCATGTCTACCACAGCATTTTGCAGCAGCATGCCGTCCCATCGGGTTTGCACTTAGTGGGGACCATCATTGTTTTCCAACATTGTCATCAAAGCAAATGGTGACGAATTGAAAATATTAAACATATTCAAGGTTATTTAACACGTTTTTGTTGACCCCATAATTCCATATTTGTTCTGTCAAAATTTCTATGTCTTCGATATTAATATGTAATGTTGAAAACCATTGAATAAGACTTTTGACTGGCAACATACAATAAGGGGAAAAAAATCAATTTGAAAATTTTAAGCACAATGTTGCAAAATAATTCTTATCAGTATTAGAGTAGAGTAGAGTAGAGTAGAGTAGAGTAGAGTAGAGTAGAGTAGAGTATTTAAAAGCAGCTATAAGTGTTGTGGATTTATTTAAATTTTAACCTTTAAACCAATCATCGTTTATGGTAGGGATATTAATAATTAACTATCATTGATTAATTGCACATAAAATGAATATTAACCAATGTTTTGTTAACTGATAAGGTTTGTTTTGCATAATATTTCACCATAGCTTTTCTATTAACTTGTCTACCTAATTAAAGGAGCACTGTGTCTTTTCTGTTAATCATTTTACAACCAATTTTACTGCAGTCGTGCCTGTGAATGATGAGCAAGTGAATCGTCTGATTGAGGAAGAGATGCATCCGTCTGAACACCACTTGCACATTACAGCAACTTGGCTGTTATTGCCGCATCCTCCGAGGGGATTATATAGAGAAATAAAGGGAGATTTTACTCTCAGAATTGTGTTCTGTTATTCTGCAATATCAAAAGTCCCAGTTTGACTTGAACGTCCCCCTTGGACGTATAAAATGGACGTATTCACTGAAGAATAAATCGAATAAAAGTGTCTGAACATTTATTTTTCCTCACTGTAACAAATGATTATCGGAGTTTTACTGAAATTAGTCTTGCCCATGTAGTTTTACACTAGTCTTAACTAGTTACCATAAGTTTTCGTTGCCTATAACCTAGCTAAATTGTGGCTAGAGAATAAATCTAAGACAATGAACCTGCTAATTGGCCATGAAGGATTCTGTTCCTTATATCTGTCCACATTCGCAAAATTCACCATAATTCATCTTCACAATTGTTATGTAATTACTACGTCGTTTATAATCTCTGAAATAGACAACAAGTTGCCCGGGGCTACGCTAGCACCGAAGCCGGAGCCGGGGAATCATTCTTCATCAACGTCTAAGTAAATAATGAAGAGCTGTCAGACGACGGCCAGCTCTAATTATGACGAGCAGCCATGAGGGCGAGGTTCCCATGCCAGCTGAATGCACCTGCCGCATTATCCATTAGCATATGAAATAAAGCCATTGAAAAAGAGTGTTTGTTTACTGAGATTAGAAACAAGGAAGGATCAGCATAATGAATTCCCACTCCATGCAGAGAACAATTAGCGCTCCACGCGGGTTGTCTTTGTGTCCCGGAGTGGCTCAGGGTCAATCCTGAGACGTCTGGTGGGAACGCGTAACGTGGGAACTCTAGCGCTTAGACAAGGATGCTCCAAATTTAACCTTAAACCTGAGGCTTAAATCAAGTTATAGAAGAAACAGTGGTTAGATTATTTAGAATAAAAGAATTTCTCAATTCCTACAAGCTGCAAAAGGCTACAAAAATAAGCTTGATTAATAAAATGAATCATTTTAGCTACAGTAAAACTAGAATTAGTCTTGGGAGTCAGACATCAAATAAATAGAAATGCAAAAATTTGATCGAGTTAATACTAAGAAAAAACTAAGGCTAAGGCTTCGCGGCTACGAGTTCATTAGTGGCGTTTTAAAGTACTTTAAAGTACTTAAAATTTCTCTTAAGATATTTTGCAGAATTTTTTAAGTCACGTTGCAATATTGCATCCCTCCACAATAATAATTCATTCATTCATCTTCTATACCGCTTAATCCTGTGTTCAGGGTCGCGGGGGACCTGGAGCCTATCCCAGGAGACTTCGGGCACTAGGCGGGGTACACCCTGGACAGCGTGCCAATCCATCGCAGGGCACACACACATACACACACCACAATAATAATAATAATAATAATAATAATAATAACAATAATAGTAATAAATAAACAAATATAGGTATTCGAAACCCTTTGAGCAAAGTACCAGGATGCACAACGTCAGCGTTCAGCTAATACATCCTGTTCAATGTGCTTTAACGATATCTGGTGACGTGTTGTTTTCAGCTCTGGGAGAAAAAGCAGGATGTTTTGCACCGACTTAAAGACACACTGTGCGGTGACACCTGAACCTGTTCAACCTACAGTATCTGCACACACACACACAAACACTAGTGCTCCAGGCGAGTCCCGGTGTGGGAACGGATCACAGAACAGCAGGGTTACGGCCGTATCCTCGAACAATGCCGTGGCTCTCTTACAGTCGCAGTGCACCGAGTGTTCCTGCGCGGCCTCAGACGTGCACACAGAGGCTCTGTGTCCAATCAATACCACTCCCAGTGAACCTGAGCTCCGCATGCCTTTCTATATTCCGCTGGAGTCCTACACAGTGTCGGGTTACGGCTTTCTAATGCGCTGCGCTCCGTTTTAACGCCCCCTGTGACACGAGCGTCTGAGTCTACACACAGCCCGGTGCTTTCTCTGAAACTAACCTGGTATCCGGCGTCTCTGCAGAGTTATTCGGCTGAAGTTGTACTAAAAGAAAGTAAAGCGATAAATTATACAGGTTTTCTTGTTTTATTAAAGTCAGACTCCTGCTTGAAGGACATCAGATGTTTATATTCAAATTTCTGTCATGCGAAGATGTTAGAGATTCTGAGGATAATGTGTTACTCGTAGTGGTGTATTTTCGTTATTCCTGGGAGAAGTTAGCAGATGTACTGTAGCAGATGCGCAGCATCATAAAGGGACATTCTTTACTGCTAGTGCAGTTTCTTACTTTTACAGCAACTTTGGACTCAAAGTCCCAAAATGCAATGCAGCTACACGACTTGCTTCTGCTAGTTAGCGATTTTACAAAATGATGAATGTGATAGAGTCGATGTCGGATGTACTGTAAAGCGCTGCTGCATCTCTCCCTTCATTTAACGCTAAGGCACAATGCACTATCACTATCAGCATGCAGCTGCACTGCATTGTGGGTAAAGCAGATAATTAAACACAGGCTAACGTTTACATGAAAGATGTTACAACGTAAAAACCTAACTCACCCCTGTGAAAGATCACAAATGAATCATAATGATTAATACGGAACAGGTTTGGAGTGGACCTTTCCCTTAAAACCAACAAGAGAGAACACGGCTAGGCGATACTTAGGAGCAGTCAGGACCATGGTAATCAGCATGGTAATCACGGTAATCAGCATCACGCAAGATACTTAGATTTCGACAGGGGTATCGGGTATCAGCCGCATACCGTACTCATTTAGTCGTTTCCGAATGCAGTGTTCCAAAACCGGGAGCCGCGATGTAATATAAGTCTAGTGTACAACGCAGAAAAACAACCATCTGGATGTATTTCATAGTTAATGCTGGAAACGGCGGAAAAGCAAGGAAAACCGTGCTCTGTGAACTTCACAGCTTCATACCATACAGTACAATCAGCCTGATAAAACGTCTTAAAAACAAAAATGAAAAAACAAGCAGCACTATATTAAGGGGGAATAACAGCTTTTATACAGTATGATGTTCTTAAAGATCTATTAGTCAGTGACAAAAAGGAATAAGTCCAACATTGTACAGAGGAGCTAAAAAAATCGACCACAATCCTACTCGATCCAAGCTAACTGATGTAGCTACGTTGCTAATTCACTTTATTTAACGTTAGATGATTTTATAAAGAACGTGACTCGTAGTTTTAATGCATGAACGCACACAGACCACTATTCAAAATATGAAAAAAACAAAAAGAGTAAGTTTTCGGTATCAGAAGGGTGTTTATCAGAGATGGTGGTAAATATCAATTCGTTGATGTTTGTCTGGTAATTATTGCATCGACTCCAAAATCTATTTTTAATATGAATTTTTACTTTCCTATATATACTGTATACTGTATGTGTGCATTTGAGGTGATGAAATGTTGCAGTTCCTTTATAATTGGAGAAGGGGTATCTCAGTGGTTAAGGTGATGGACTACACTTTGGAAGGTCCCAAGTTCAATTCCTACTGAAGCAACAACAAGCTGCCATTGTTGGGCCCTTAATCAAGGCCCTTAACCCTCAGAAGTCGTCTGCCAAAAGGCGCAAGTATAAATGCATGATCCTGCAGGTGGTGCACTCTAAACGATTCATATACTGGCCGGCAGCGCAGCATCCCGTGTGACAGGAGTGAATTATTCACCAACAAGTTTGATTAGAATTGTAACAAAGTCAGAAAAAAAACAAACGTTTAATATCAGGATATTTAGCGAAAGACAAAATTCCTTCATTTGGAACCTCCAACCTGCGACGTGTCTAGCAAAAGCTACAATATATTACAAAATGTATATGTATATACAGTAAGTGTACAACATGCGAATTAATTTGATTAAGCATCATTCCTAAAGAGATTAAGATATGCAGATTAACAGCCTGTAATAATAATGAATCATTGATTACATACAGTATAGATGGAGATGACGCACAATGTATTATAATAATGTAATATTAATATTGATAATAATGAATGGTGCAGGAAATTAATGCCATGCGACAATATAGTTTATTTATTTATTTATTTATTTATTTTTGCGCTCCATTGATGTATAAGGACTGATGGGTTATTTTGCTTGTCCACTTTTGACAAAATGATGAATCAGTGATCACCTGTCTACCGTACTTCACAGGAAACTACTAGCCAATCAGAACGTGGCCTGAGAGTCCATATAAGCGAGGTATGATTGCTGACTATAAGCATGCTGGGGGAAAAAATGGATCCATTACGGAGGATTAGAGAGGATCACCTGGTCACTCACAGTTTAATCTGTCTGTCCCTCTCTCTCACATACAGTACAGTACACTCATCTGGGTCAAGCTCCATATGGTCATGATGCCCAGGTCACCAAGTACGTACTGTATGCTCATGACCTTTTGACTTCTAGGTCATCCATGTGTACACTCTTTAGTAAGTACAGCATGCACTTAAAGCCCAACACTACAGCTGCTACGCTCAGGCTTACGGTTCACACTGCAGTCAGCCCTGCACCCAGTCCTACACTTTCAACAGCCTGCGTTTTCAGAGTCACAGGATTTACAGCTTCAATTGCGAACTTCCAGCAAAGAGCAATATTGTGGATGAATACAGCTGCATATTAATACGTGAACATGTTCTGAGTTCGAAGTAAAGCATGACAGGATGCTCTGTTATACAGAAAATAATCAATGATGAAATGATGTAATACGTTATAGTTTACTTTACAGTACTATATACTAGGCAATTAGCCAATAAGTCGTTTATTCATATTGGAACAAGCACAATGCTGTGTATTACAGCACACACACACACACAGTATCGTGTCATCACCCAAATGAGCACCACTTTCATGAAGGACAGAGGTAAGGGGGGTTGCTAACACTTTGTGCTTAGCAACATATGGGTTCGAGTAGACTTTTCATACTGATAAAATGGCCACTGTGTATGGACAGGAGTTAGATTATTAACCCAGCAATTCCAGAAAACAAGAAATTCTCATTTTTTCTGTTTTCATCCGCAGCCAGATATTATGCCACGTCCAAATACTAAATAATCCCTGCTGCATCTGATATTCAGAGCTTTTTTTTCCACGAAGGCTTAGACGGTTTCACCGACGTCCGTAGTGCAGATTGTTAAAGCCTGGATACTGGGACAGGAAACTTGTAGGCGATGATATCCAACCTTAATCTTTCCCGGCCTAACTGCCCCAAAGAATATTCACAGCCTAATGGGATTTCCCTCTTTGTTTAGCACAGCAGAAAAGCAAAGTAAAGACTCAAAGACCTTTTAAATTAAAAGACATAAACCTTAATTTTTTTTTCACTAGAAGCTGTTCGCTTTTAAAATGAGGCTTTTAAGCTGATTTATCCAGAAGATCTGTAATGCACGCTCAATTGGGATAGCATGCCAACTGCAGTTTCAGTTATATTCTAAAAGTGTACTACAGTAACAGAGTATTCACAACAGTATATGCTTTTGTGACAGCGTTCCTACTGTATATCAGCCCAAACAAGCCATCGGAAGACACACATCTGTCTGCACATAATCATTCACCAAGACCACCTGCACGTGACAGGAACTCGGCTGAGAGTTATTGCCACATCCTTGTACAGTCCTGACCTCACTCCAAACCATTTCCACATGTTTTAAGGAGTTCCTGGGAGGCCAGGGTTTGACTAAGGAGTACCGAGCACTTGTGAAATACTGGGATATGTGCATTAGTGTAACATGGGATTATATAGAGAGTAAGTTTTTACTCTCAGAACTGTGTTCTGTTATTCTGCCCAATCAAAAGTCCCGGTTTGACAAGAACGTCCCTAAAGAGTGCAAACACATTTCCTCGTCTATGCGTCTGTGATGTGCATTACACCCGATGTTGCCTTTAGAGTAGAATCAGAGTAGGCCTTTATAAGACTGTATAGATTTTAATGCGTACAATCAGCACAAGCTGTCAGACCTATTATTATTTAACTGTTCTGTCAACATAGGATCACACAACCCAGCTGTAAAATCGCACCAACTCCTGATTAAGACCGCTAACAGAAATTCAAACGCTAGATAGAGTTTTAAGTGCTTTTAAAATCGGGCTCCACACACTGCGCTCTTTGTCTTCCTTGCCAACAAAGTCAGGCGTATAAAGACTCAGCGCATAAATGCGAACTAGAAAATCAGCCTGAGGTGCTGTGTCTGTGGCCAAGCGTTAAGTGCCAAACAACAGGGTGAGAAAGAAGGTAATCCAGCGGCGCTCACAGCCACATCAATAATGAACGCTTTCAAGCCAAGAGTGTCCCATCGCACCTTCTTAGCAGCTATTTAAACCCTGACGAGGTAACGAGCAAACGAGAGACTCTGAAATAGATCCCCAATGGAGATAAACTGCATCTTTAAACAAAAGGAAGGAAGAAGAAGTGATCTTAAATACACGGTGATAAAAAAATATATATACCATATAGTCGGGTGTTGACACGGACCAACATTTAGTCTCTGATTTAAATTACAGAGAATAAGGTACTGTACAGTATATTACATTTAGTGATTAAAAAGAAAAAAAGCATATAGTCATGCTGGATTAAAAAAAATACTAAACAAACATAGAAATTTAAAATCATCCAACCCACAAATAAAGTGTATAATTAATTAAATGCATGTAATTAATGTAATTAAACTAATTCATACTAAAAGTATTGAAAGAAGACCTTGCATTTTTAATAAAAAAAATATTTATATTTTAGTAGTATTTTATTACAATTTTTTTACTTACAATAAGGATACTTTATTGATGATTTACTATTTTTCTATAATGTATATAGTTATATGTTTTAATAATTATATAAATGTTATAACTATATAAGTTTTTTAATCTGATTTATATATAAAACATAACATTTATAGAACAAAAAATATATATAATAAAATATACATACTACATTTTATAATACTTAGAATTGATTAATTGATTACTTATTTATTCAATTGATTTGTGTTATTTTATATATACTGTAGATTCTCATTTTTTGTTATCATACAGTACATACATCGCTTATATTTTCATTAATGTCTTGTCCAATTTAAAACCAGCTAACCCTAAAGCCAGGGTTTTGTGTCGTCTCGCCATAAAAATCAGCTCTAGATGTTTTTTCCCACTCAGCCAACATCGGCGGAGAAGTACTTGCCCTTATTGACTCGTAGCGCGAATCATGACGGTATGGTTTCACTCTCTGCCCATGAGAAATACCTCGTAACACAAAGCAGGTGATCGGACTAACTCCCAGTGAGCAGCAGTAATTAAGTGGGGTGTAAATTGTTGGGCTCAGAGCAGTTTATGTACAGTACAGTCTGTGGGGCCTGAGGCCTGTGTGTGTGTATGTGTGTGTGTGTGTGTGTGTGTGTATATGTGCATGAGGTCAAACCCGGGTGGGCCGACGGGTACTTGAGGAAGACAAGCTTCACCTCTGACTCCATCTTCATTTTTACTTAATTACACAAGGCCTGTAAGTGAATTCAGCTCGAGCTCCAGATCCACAGGCAGCACAGCTGTAACTCCGGAGAATGAACTGGGTCTGCCTCTCCCTCTCTCTCTGTCTCTCTCTCTCTTTCTCTCTAAGCCGATAGACACAGATCAGAAGAGACCAAATCAAGTTAAATCTATTTCAAACGAGATGAATAATTGATCAGTTGAAGAGGAGGAGGATACAGAGCCGTTTAATTATTTATAGATCAGAACTGAATTTTGGGACATGGTGACTCCCGTTTGTCCCACTTAAGTATGTAAAAAAAAATACAGTAGCAAGGCCCTTTAGGAGGTCAAAGTCAATACCTTGTTGTGTTAACACTATTTAACCTGAGAGGAGTTTAAACTCCGGCGTACATACAAACGTACCGGATAGTTCTGTATAATAAGAAAGTCTGTGTTATCTTGTATAATTTATGCTGTACCTATTCTACAGGGCTCCAGAGAGACTAAGCATTATGCGGTAAACTGACAAATCCAAGCCTCTAACCATTCCGCGGATCAATCCTACAGTGTGCGGTGATTCCCGCTAAAGAAGGGAGGAATGCCATCCTTCCCACCCAGCCCGGCGAAGCCAATTGTGCTCTCTAGGACCTGGCCGCAAACAGCTGTGCTAACAGTGGGATTTGAACTTGTCAACTTCTGATGAAAGGGTAAACACTTGGACAGACTCGGCATTCAGGAGCTCGCAAATCATTTTCAAAAGACGAAAAACCTGACATATCTCTCATCTTTCTTCAGCTACGGGCAATTACACAACGTGCTAGTGCGCTAATCTTCATAATCCGCGCTCTGCCACAACAAGGCATCTGCTAAGAGCTTGGCAACAAAGCTGCTTTAGACTCTCGTCTTTCTCTCCCTGCGAAGCGAGAGAGAGCGAGAGAGAGAGAGAGAGTACCCTTCTTCGAATGGTTTACAGTGGCCTGCAGTTGTAAGTGTGCCCCTCTCAGACCTGGCGTAGGTGGGCGCTCGCTGAGAGCTGGCGAACCGCTTCACAGCAGATTGGTCTGATCAAAACAGGCAATAATCCTATTTACTTTGATTCAAATGGCCTCTGTTAGCCTGGGGCTTTTTCTGTGTCCTCTTTTGACTTTCCGTTCCACCGCCTCCTCAAAGACTTGCCCCCCCCCCCCCGCCCCCCCACACCGCTTTACTTGCGGATTTTCTTCCTGTGACAAGCACAGCCGCTTCCAATTGATGAACATTCTTCCACTGGCACACATTAATGCCACTAATCTCAAAAGCAAAAGTATATATGCTCCCAGGATAAGTATAAAATCGGGGAATTTATCTTTCCGAACCCACCCCATGAAGATAAAATTCTAATGGATGCCACATCTAAAGTTCTGGAAGAGCTAAAGTTTTTTTTAAGAAGAAGAATAATGTCTCGTACACTAACATGATAAGAGCAAAACGAGCATCAGTGAAAAGTCTAGAGGACTCATTTGTCGCAGGAAAGCGAGTGGGGTCTCAGAGTCGGGGTCACAATTTAAGCACATTGGCATGATGAGAACGCCCCACCTCATAAATGTTTGCCTTAAATTCTTGCCAAATTTTGCAAGAAATTTGCTGGGCATACGAGCTGTTCAAAACTTGTTCGCGTGCTATGTTTGTAGAAAGCGTGTTTACATATTTGTTCGTAGGTTTGTTTGCACTTTGTGCAAGATTTATGGAAGACGTAGCACCGTGGGTCTCAAGAATGTTAGCGAGGACGGTAGCAAGAAGAAAAAGCAGCCGCGTTCAGTTTGTTTTTTAAAGCAACCGGTGCCAAGAGGAATCATAAGATTATGTCAGGTTTAATATTTTACTTCATGTCTTGACTTGATTTTTATATCCAAAAATATAATGATGGTGTTGGAAATTGGTTATAGCGGCAATACTGTATTTTTGGGTGACTGGAACGGATTCTCTGTATTTACATTATTTCCTATGGTAACGAAGTTTCGCCTTAAGAACTCGTCTCTAGGACAAATTAAATACGTATGCCGAGGTACTGCTGTGTAAACGTATGTCAAAAAAATGATCATTAACAGTCGCAAACACATCCTCATTCTTCCACCATTAGCTATGTTTGCTATAGCCGGCTAGTGACATGCTAGCACACTAGCTCATATTTGCAACACCTTATACACAAACAGCATTTCATTTTGTGAGTTATTATAAAAAAATAAGAAGAAGAAGAAGAAAAATATATTTTAATCACTAGCTTACTAGCTTAATTAGCTAGTAAACAGCTAGGAAACATTGCTCACTCGTATTTGTTATGCTAGTTATCAGGATGGCTAATCATGCTAGTTCTCTGTTTATTTATTTATTTATTTATTTATCTATCTATTTATTTAAAAAATAAAAGTTTTAACATGATTAATTCTGTGGTAAACAAATCATCAGAGTTAGCACGGAAAGAGAGTTTAGCGTTTATAAACTCAAGGGAAGTCAAGGGGTGCAGTTTAAAAGCTGTGCTGTGTTAGCACAGGTGGGAAATTAAATAAGAAAATCAGAGATTGGTTAAATCATGAGGCGACCACAACGGAAAACAAAGAGGAGAAACAAGAGGAAAGAAATGAGGGAAAGAGCCGAGCTAGCCGAGCTACAGCACAGCAGTCAGATAAGGTCACAACTCAGCACTGACATCCTCTTCCATTTACAACGCTGCACTGCTGAGCTACGACGCTAATTCTTACAGATCTCTGTCTGGGCCTGTAATGTGCTCTCTCTCTCTCTCTCTCTCTCTCTCTCACAGACACACACACACACACACACCCCTCTCTCCTGCCCTGCATGCTCTCCATGCCTTTCAGCTGCTGACGTCTGTTGATTTGTGCCAACATGTGCGCTTGTCTTTTGCGCGATGGAAGGAAGACATACCTCCACACACACGGAGCGAGGCAAACAACGGGCCGCACTTAAAGCCTCGCCGTGAAGCCAAACCCAATATGAATAGGCACACTGTGCCCTGTCCTGAGGCTTTCCCGACTCTGTTTGAAGACGTAACAGAAACGGATGTGTGGATTAGACACGGTTAGGTCGAAAAGAAGAAAACAGATGGATGAGAAGAAGACCGACAGTACAAGATCTACTTTCCGTGTTATGATTCCTAAATAGTGGCCCTGATTATTATACACTCAAAGCAACCTAGTAGTCCTGTTTTTAATTCTGCTGAAAGTGTAGAAATGGAAAAAAAAACTACGTTCTTAATGTACATCAGTGGATGTAAATACATACATGTACATAATGTACATACAGTACATTGTGGTTCCAGCCCATGTCATGATGTTTTTAGAATTATACTAGTGTGCGGGGTAGATTGGGTATTTTGGGGATACAGTAGTACTTCGAACACAAACAAACACCCTGCCTTAAGAATTTTCGTCTTAAGAACTGAAATTTTGCATATGGTTTTTCGGTATACAAAGCATTTGTCCAGGAGCCATTCAAAACTTGTGTCAGTGGAAATCCAAGCAAATCGAGTTTACATATTTCTTTGTGGGTTATTTTTTTTTTGCACTTTGTACAAAATTTAGTGAAGACAGAAATGTAGCAAGGATGGTAGCAAGAACAAAAATCCACTTTTAGTTTAGTCTTTTTAAGCAGCCCATGCCAACAGGAATCATAAATTAAGGATAAATAAGGTTTAATATCTTTTTATTTCATATTTTACTTCATTTACATGTGTTTTGTAATTGTTTTGACTTTTTATATGCAAAAATATCATTATAATGTTGGAAATTGGTAATATTGATAATATTTATGGGTGGCTGAAACGGATTATGAGCATTTACATTATTTCCGATGGGAAAAAGCGTCTTGCAATACAAAATTTAGCCTTAATAACTCGCCTCCGGAAAGGATTAAATTCTTATGGTGAGTTACCGCTGCATTTTGTTTACCTTTATTTCTTTGGTTGCTATCACTCGCTCTCTGCCGCTATAACACCTTATCTCACTTGCTGCATCAATCATGCTTTGAGGCTTCAACTAGAAGCTGTCCGAATTCTATTCGCTTTTAGTTTGACTGCATTCATTCATTCATTCATTCATTTTCTATACCGCTTAATCCTGTGTTCAGGGTCGCGGGGGACCTGGAGCCTATCCCAGGAGACTTCGGGCACTAGGCGGGGTACACCCTGGACAGGGTGCCAATCCATCGCAGGGCACACACACATACACACACTCACACACCCAATCACACACTACAGGCAATTTGGGAACGCCAATTAGCCTAACCTGCATATCTTTGGACTGTGGGAGGAAACCAGAGTACCCGGAGGAAACCCACCAAGCACGGGGAGAACATGCAAACTCCATGCACACAGAGACGGGAATCGAGCCTGGCCGGGGAATCGAACCCGGACCCTGGAGGTGCAAGGCGACAGTGCTAACCACTACACCACCGCGCCGCGCAGTTTGACTGCAGATTTATGTAAAAATGCAGACACGTGAAGTTTTCATATGAGATGAAACCAAAGCAACAGGACACAAGTCTTGACATGGGGACACAAGACAACCAGAAACAGCGTATAAATAAACAATCTTACCCAAGTTTTAAAACAGATTAGACAATAAGCAAAAAGTAAAGAACTACCAGTTTAATATCCCGTTTGATCTTTTTACCTCATTTTGCTTATCAATACCGCTTTAAAATCTCCAGTCAGTCGTGTCACTCCAAGAAGCTAACGTGATCGACTAAATTAATGTAGCTGTGATTTAGCACTCAATTATTTATCACATAATTACATTTTGGAAAACTACTTCACAGAGATACTGTCATGAAAGCATTCGTCTCATTACCCTCACGCTTCTTGTGCGTGGTTTTCCGAGTGGTATAAGTGAACTAACAGGATATCTCTGATGTCATAGAAGTCGAATCCTAGATCTCCTGCCCTTTATCACAAAACAGATAGACAGCACCACATCCTCCAGCAATCCAACAGTAATATTTTTTTTTGTTTTGGAGACGCGTTATGTGAAAGGATTTTAACTCATGTCTGGGCTCAGCGCCACTGCGTGGGTCACACACTTGAGAAAAAGAGAAAGAGAGAGAAAGACAGAGAGACAGAGAGGGAAGGGAAAAATATCTAGTTCTGTCATGTCAAAATGATGGATACTGTGGTTTTATTCATACTGTCGTCAATAAATTTTTTTTTAAGTATTTCACTAAATTTCAATACATTCATAATATTTATAAAAATGATCATATACATTTCATATTTTGTACTATGTATTAGAGATTCAGTTACATTACTTGATTTTTTAAACTTAATTTTTAATTCATACTGTATATGTTTGCATTTAAGGTGGCGAAATGTTGCAGTTCCATCATGATCCTCCAGGTGGTGCACTCTAAACTATTCACACTATGAGCACAGCATCCTGTTCCATTATTATTTGCTAAAAAATTACACAATCAGGATAACTATGTTGTCGTGAAACTAACAAAATCACAGTACAAATTGAATTGGCACGAGGTATCGTGATAATACCCTATAGGTGACGCCCGTCCCTAAAACAAGCAGTACGGCTTATTTTGAGTTGTCTCAGATGTACATGTGCTCGATAGAGCGTGAGTGTTACCTGTTGAGCTACTAGATCTCCTGACAAGCTAATATTATTAACCAGGGTTGCCAGGTTTCCAGGAAAAAAATTATAAAAATCTTTCCAACTACATCGCAAAGGCCACACAAAAAATAGGAACTGAACAGTCTGAACCGTCTGCCCTACAGCATGACAATTACAGTAATTTGATTGACTTAATTCTGATTATTTGTAGGCGTACGAAGGATATAAGCTGTCCTGTCTCCTTCCCTGAGCACAGGGCAGGATAAATCCTGCCCCAGTGGACCTCTGTTAGGTGATATAAGGACAAAAAGGTATCTACATGTAAATGAGGGACTGATCTAAGAAGGTGAGCAGATCAAAAAAGTGTTTCTTTATAACACAAATAGTTGAATTTTTTAAATGTTTCAGTCAAAAGAAACGATTAAACAGGATTAAAAATGTAGAGTTGTTTGTTGTATGGCTCTGCCCTTCCTGTGCCACTACAGGAATCTAAATCTTTAACTCTACCTTCCTCTCTGCCCCATTGCAGGCGCGGTGATGACAACTATCTCTGAACGTGGCCTTTGCCTCAACACCACAACCAAGGCTGATTTTCGCCACCAGCTGCCGTCGGCGAGCCTCTGCACATCTGCACACCCACCTCGTCCATGTGGGAGCGTCTCCAAACGGCTCCTCACACGCTGGTGTTGACACACTCTAAGCTCGTAAAAACTAAGTACGGGACTCGTGTTTGTTCACCGCCCATTTCTGTTAGTGTCCTTTTGTGCGATGGATTTATTTAGATAAGCCTTTAGACGTTTACACGGGTTTCCAGGTAAGACACAGTACATGACAGGGCCGGTATCAGAAGCAGCGGGAACTTTTGATAACACGCCCCATTTAGGTGCGCGTCCTGAGGCTGCGCATAAACAGCCGGCATCTTCTAATCGCACATAAACACACAAGGTTGGCAAAGCGTGCAGGTATGCAACAGGTTTCATGCCATTTTAAGCAGCAGAGAAACAAAATTAAACACATAGCCGGAGGCCATTACTCAGTTCCGCGTCAACCGAACAATGAACAATAGCACATGAACCCCAGCGGGACGCCATTAAGAGCGTGAACTCTGTTTCTGTGTCTTTTTTAAATCTCTCAGACACTTTGAAAAGAAAGAATGCAGTGTGCCAAAGAGTTCATACTGTACATACTGTACAATACAATAGATTACACACAACCAACTCTAGTACTCTAATGTCTTCTTAATGGTGCATGAAGTTTAATCAAGCATAATATTGTTAGAATCTCCCTATAAATACATAATAAATAACGTAATAAAGTTGTGAGGAAAAACTCATTTTTCAGGGCATGCTCTTCCAGTAAAAATAGAATCTAACAGAGTCGAGAATTAACTATAAGACATATAAGCTTTATTCCTCATATACCACATTACTAACATTAACAATGTATCCATTCATTCAAGCATGACACTTTTCATTTATTAAATAAACGACTAATTAAGTTGTAGCTACAAGTTCCATAACCTTCTATTTACAGTATGTAAGGGTTGCAAATTTCGCATATATTTCTCAAATCATAGTTCTACACGCACCTTTTCATTACATATATTAAGTCAAATTTGAGCAAAAAAAAGTTTAAAGGCAACAAATAATTCCGGCCTTGGCTCTCTGTCTACATTGAAAAATGAGGCTGATAAAAAATTAAACGTCCGCTATGTAGATTACACATCACCTGAACTGCAAGTGGACATTCTTGTAGTATAAAATGGCGCTTTTCCACTGCATAGTACGACACGACACGGCTCAGTTCTACTCACTTTTGGGGGGTTTTCCACTGGGACCAGTACATAGTACCTGTTCCTTTTTTCAGTACCACCTCGGCCGAGGTTCCAAGCGCGCCGAACCGTTACCAAAACGTGACGTGTAAACACGCTGGTCACTGATTAGCCGGAGAAAATCGTCATTACTGCGTCACCGAACTTGCGACACGAGACAGAACAGAACCGCTATATTTAGAAACAGCCAGAGAAGGATCGCACGCACCTTTTTGTATTAACCGTCGGCCTCTTTTGAAACAAACTCCTTCGTCTCGCTGTTAAAAACATCCACATGCCGAGAATGAAGAACACCATGCCGTCGATATGCTCCATTGTTGTGTGTTTGTTTGTGGCGCGTTTACGATGACGTCATGGCAGTAGCGGCACCGCACGTGAGTAATCCCGCCCACGCTAAAGCGTTACTACACTGCAGTGGAAGAGCAAACCGAGCCAAACTGCGCCGAACCGAAGTGAGTTGAACTGAACCGTGTCGTGCCGTACTATGCAGTGGAAAAGCGCCACAAGTTAACAGGTACTGTAGGTGAGCTAGAGAGAAATATTATGCAAAACAAACAGTTAAATTCTTATAGGCAAGTTAATTAATTGGTGATAAATCATTGTGCTTATATAAATACATACTGCACGCATCAAAGCATCATAGTAGAGATAAAAAAAATACCTCTTCACTATATAACCATGGCTCTATGATATTGCTATGGATATAGACATATATATTTTAATATTCTGTACTCTGTCATATATTTGCCTTTTTTGCTGAGAAATCACTTTCAGAATTATTTATAGTAGTTATCGTTTTTTTTTTTCTGTTCGTCACACAAGGTCTATTTAAAGTTGGCACATATACAGTATTTGAGCGAGGCAGAGCGAGTGACCCGACTCAGATCTATCAAGAGCAGCCAAATGTATGTAGAAGATGATGTATTTTCTCTTCCCCCCGCCTCCCAACATTCCACTACAGACTTTCGAAGTTTCCCTGCAGCAGAAAGCTCGCGGCTCGGCTGCAGCTCCCTCGGGCGCTCACCTTTAACTTTCGATGGGGAAAAAAAAGGCCAGTCGCTTATCTTGCAGTATTGGAGAGTCTCCATTACAGTACACCCTGGACCAGCTGCAGCCCAGATACATTCACACACACACACACACACACACACACAGAAACGAACAGGAGGAGGAGAGCTTAGGCAGAGTCGGATAATTAACTACACTCTGCACACTGCAGATCCACACTGGTGCAGCGCTGTGCTTATAATGAATGAGAATGCTATTCACAAAAATGAGAATTACATCCAAAGAACAACAATTCTGGTTGGTCATGAAGGTGGTTGATTTTTTTTTCAATGACTTCAGCTCGAGTAGCTCCAAAGCAAATCACAGGTGTATACGGTATTAATGCACCGATTCTGAAAAGTCATTATTCCCAGAGCGACGACTAAAACAGGAACTCGAGTGACGGATGAATATGAAAATAACTCTTATCTATAAGGTTTCCGGGTTATTTACCACCGGGAGTGTCCGTGCTACCAGGAGTAAAGCTTTAACTGGAACTTTCTTGATGTAGGAACGTCTTCAAGATGCAAAATTGTGTGCTTTCTGGTTTATTAGTGTGGGAAGAAAAAAAGCAGGTTTGGGTTCCACCTAAGCGAAAACATCTCAGGTGTTCATATCTATTCATCAGCTTGTTGTCAGGCCTCTTATCATATAAACGTCAGATCTTCTATGCTGTCGTCTTCAAATTTAAATAGTTTGATATTATGTTGTTATTAATTCCGCTTCATGTACGCATTACTAAACACATGCATGTTTCATTTCTTTCGATTTATTTGAATGTAAAATAAAAAAAACATGATGCACGTTTTTTTTTTTTTTTAACCCTAAACCAATCGAGGATGTAAACCTTTGCATCCAGCTGTATATTGTGATTGTGATCATTTGAACTGGCGTTCGAGGAAAGTACCTACGATCTACAGTCATATTGTGATTGCCGGGAGTTTCCATGATTCACTGGAAAACTTCGTTACTGGAGATGTTTGCTCTTGGTGTCGCTTAACAATACTTTAATTCGAGTTCTTTAGTCTTAGCAGAGACCAGACCTTGTGTTACGGCTAATGCAGTCATCCTAGTGCAGCTGTACGGTATTAGGGAACTAGTCGGAGAGAACAGGAAAGAAGATTACAATATTTGTAAACAGCTTCTAAACTCGTGAGTAGAAAATTCCGAATGCACTAAAAATATCTCATACGTGATAAAATACAGCCAATAAATATACAGTATATAGTATATTATTGGCTGCATGGCAGCTACTTTTCGTTCTTTTATTTGTTCATTTTAAATGAAATTAAATGATGTAGATGATGTAAAACAAATGTTTTACTGTCACAAAAGTGCTTAAAGATATATCATCTGCACCTGTGTCTCATGTCTTAAGTTAGATGCTTTTTATGTTTTAAATAATTCATATGTTACTATGTGACCTAACAAACAAAACGGGGGGGTCAAGACTTTTGCACAGTACTGAACCGATTTCTGAATAAGCCATAACTACAGAAATAATAATGTAGCATGATGCTGTATATGTCAAAATCGAAAATATTATTATTACCGTGCGCTCGGTGAAATGAATATACTGTTATGAACACAGTTAATTTCACTTTGTCTTATCAGTTTATCTTCACAGTAAAATCCCCGGTGTCGAGTCAATATAATTCATATAAACCCAACAATATAATCCATATAAACCCAACTGGACCTGTATAAACACTCTACAGTTTTAATTCAAAACGTAACTTTTTTTTTTTCAGTTTTCCCTCCCTTAATAAAAATCCATCTCTTTTGTCACATTTTCTTACTAAGCAAAAAATTCATTATATGTTTAACTCTATATATATATATATATATATATATATAATAGTGTATTTTTGGCACAGAAATGTGCAGAATTTACTCTAACAGGCAATGACGGTCCAATCATTAAGCTTCAATCTTTTTTTTTTTTTTTTTTTACGTACAGTATATTCTATCCAGATTCCAAGGTATAAAAGTTAAATGTACGCCGCCAACACAAAAAAAGAGAGTTCAGTATTATATTTTGGTACCGAAAGCAGACAATAACAGTCGCACTGAACGATTGCACCCAGTTCAAATCGGCTGACTGCTGACTGTCCGGGCAAAGTGCACCATTATTTCTGAAACACCCTGGATTCCTCCCAGTGGGTGCAGTCCAACTCCTGCAGCCGGCTGCCAAGAAACCGTCCTCATTTACGTCTATTACAAAATCGGAAATTAAACATACTAATGAGGTGCTGCGAACCCGACGTGCAACCTAGCGAGCGGCTTTACGGAGACCGAAAAATGGAAAAACATAAAAATGAGTCAGGATGCAATTACAAATCTGAAGCCTTTTGCAACATCTGGCGGCAAACTTTTTTTTGCGAAATTTTGGAAAGGTTTCCGTAGCGTCTCACACCACCGTGAGCCGATCCAGCAGACCTGGGCCAAGTTGCTATGGGAATAAGCAAACAGCGAGAGAGCGTCCAGCGCTGGCTCGACACACAGGAGAGGAGAGAGAGGAGCTTTTTTTAAATCAGCAGCATGCTGGGCCGTGCCACGCCAGCACCGCGCTGCTCTTGATCGCCTTCCAGTTCGACATTAGAATCAGCCCGAGAGGCTTTCCAGCACGAAAAAACACCGCTGCCAAGAGCTGAGTTTTCTTCTCAAACTGACCCGCACATAACACAAGCCTCACACAAATCGTAAATAACGCCAGTGACAATATGAACGCTTCCAAATGCTAGTTCACAGGTTCAGTCAGTTATGACTACATCATCTGGTTATTATTGTTATTATTCTTATTAGATCTTTCAGAACATGTTAACGATTTTTTTTTTTTTTTTTCGAGAAAAACAAAATGGCTCCACAGCTGCCGGCTTTCCATTCCAGCCAAATAAGAGCCGCGCCTAATAGCTGTTTAAAGATCAGTTGATTAAACAAGTGGAATCAGGTTTGCTCCTGGAGGCTGGAATAAATATCTATAGCCCTATTCGAACAGGATAAGTTTTACACAGGGGGTGGGAGGGGGGCGTGTAAGAGTCCTGCACAATTAAGCTCATAAAAATCCACATCGTGATACGAACCCGTGCAATTATTTAATCGTAAAAGACTGCAACATCATTACAGGCAATATACTGCACACATAGTCTGGAATTTACGATTTTTCAATAATTTAAGTGTTTGTTTGTTTGTTTTTTTGCTTTTGATGTGATAAAAACATATTGGCAAACATTCTCTTAAGAAGATCATTTGTCAATTTATTTGCTGTTATGCCAAATACCATATGCCATGTTGTTTACAAACATAGGTAAATATGTTTGTAAACAATATGGTGCATTTAATAATTAAATATCGCAGTTGAAATAACACAATATTATTTTTTTATCAAATCGTGCAGCCCTACGTCTAGGAATTTATTCAAGTCAAAATTTGTTCTGTCGTTTTTTTTTTGTTTTTTTTTTATGGAAAAATTACACTGTGTTACAGCATCTGTAACCTGAGCAGTAGAAGAAAGATTTCATGTCATAATAATTTTTTTTTTAAAGCATGAATTTCTTTTTATGGACTCCTAACAAGGACTATTTTAAATATGAAGCAGAACAAGAAAATCTAGACAATGGAAAGTTAAGACAATTTTAGTTAAACTACTAACTTTTTTTTAAGCATAGATACATCATAATATGTTAATCTTACAGTTATGTGTCCTGCGAATAATCAAGCTGGTTTTGTTAAAACGACGCGTCTGTAGTTCGCATGGAAATTACAGCACGATCGTGAAAACACACCTGTTGTATGATTTATAAAGACATCCCATGCAGATTACTACACATCTATGCAGATCCTTACTCAACATCCAAAAACCATCCGGAACACTACTGTACACGACACCCTGGCGTTAAACAAGGCAAAGAAAAGAAAAGAAAAAACAACAAACACCACGCTCGCTTTCCCTCCTCGCTCAGAAAACCTGTTGGCTCGGGACGCTGCATTCGCTTAGGTGGGATCCAAAGCTGCCTCTGTAAAGTAAATACTTAGCGCCGCTCACCATGCTCCCCGCCGAGGAACCTGGGTGTGATATGAAACGAAGCCAAGCGTCGAGCACGGACATCTGCGGCGCGTGAAACATGGAGCCCTCGCCTCATGCCAAACAGCCGGAGCTTTTATAACTCGTGGTACCCCGGTGTGTCCCGTGTCTCTCTCCCAACTGGGACTATCACACAGCCAACGGGGTTAACATCAAACTCTGTGCTCTAGTTAGGACTAAAGGAAAAAAGAAAATAAATAAATAAATAATAAAAAAAAACATATTTCCTCACATAAATAAATATCTGCCAGAAAAGTTTGCAGGAATGACAGTTGGGTTAGCACTTCGTTGGGGAAAGCGTTCAAAATAGCTTAATTAACGTGTTGATGGGAGCGCAGCGGGGCTTTCGAGCTGCCGTGACTGCACCGCTGAGGGGCAAAAGTGGGCCATACAGTGTGTGCAGTGAGTGTGAGGGGCGCTACGGAGACTTCAAAGAGAATGATCGAGGGACATTTCAGCACTGATTAAAGCAAGGCCTCATTACACAGACACACACACACACACACACATAAACACATTGGAACTTCAGTGAAGTCAAAAACAGCAACCTGAGCCTATAAAACTTCTGACCTCTAAAAACAGAGAAGCTGACAAGAATAATGACATAAGACAATTTTAGACCGAAGATTAAGATGAAGTCATAAACTCAGAATCAGGATATTCTCTGCTTTATTTAGAGAGCTAGAATATTTTAATACTTTCTTAGAAAAGGACATCCCATAATTCTTGTCTTTCATTAACACTCTAATTGATGTAATAAAAAAAAAAAAACATAATATTACAGAAATCTAGAAATACTGTACAGTACGGCATCATTACAGCATCACTAAGTGTATAAGTAAAATGAACACAACTCACTTTATGCTGTTATAGGAAACTAATCAACAGCACAGGTGCTAAGGAGCAATTTAAGTTAGTATTTTACCTAATTTCCACTTTTTCATTAAAAAAAAAGGAATAACGTTACTAAGAAACCACTAGTGTGAGTGTGGGCTTTACCCCGCTACAGTATAAACATCTCCTTACAGAGAGCATCACCATATCACCAATGCACCTTTTCCCCAAATGTATGTCGTTACTACGGAAACGATAACGTACAATATTAGAACGTCGCATGAATACAAGACTGAAACACAGAGCCGTTAGGACACCTTCCGACCAATCCATTCCAACCCTCAGGCCATTTCTGTAATATGAAACAACATGCTCACATGACAGATCTGTCGCCCGGATTGAGTCGTATTTACCGAAGCTTTTATAAATCACAATAACGGCGGATAAATAGGTCATCGCTCAGGAGCGAAGCGCTGCGTCCGAGCCAACCGCTATTTCAAATGTAAAATGATGCAATATGTTTAAAAGCAACATTAAAAAACGGCCGCGTGACAAGTCCAAGCGCGAGCAGAGCGTTATCGACACGCTGTCAGATCTGTCAGGCGCTAAAATAGGCCTGGGTTTTTGGCGGCCAGAGCGGCGTCTCCCTGCCCACTGGCTCGCTCCTCTCCTCCACTCCTCTCCCTCTCTCGAGCAGGGAATAATTGCAGCATTAACAAAATGAATCAATGAGAAACGCAGGCAGGAGATAATGTGTTGCCAGAGCAGGCGGATTAAAATGCTAAAATGAGGGTAGTACAGTAGTAGGAGTAGTGGTAGGAGTAGGAGTAGTGATAGGAGTAGGAGTAGTGATAGGAGTAGGAGTAGTGATAGGAGTAGGAGTAGTGATAGGAGTAGGAGTAGTGATAGGAGTAGGAGTAGGAGTAGTGATAGGAGTAGGAGTAGTGATAGGTTTAGTATTAGAGGTAGTGGTAGGGTTAGTAGTAGTAGTAATATTGGTAGTAGTAATCGTAATAGAAGTACTAGTACTAGCAGTAGTGGTAGTCACCGTAGTATTATTATTATTATTATTTTATAACATTTCAATTTCAAGCACCTTCCGATCACAGTACCTGCTCAAACATTTTGCTACAGATAATTCAGTCCTCGCCAGCGCTACAACAGTCCCGTACATCTAACAACAACGGACAGAGCACACGAACCTGAAACCAAACCCGCGCGGTAGAAGCATGCTTTCAGAAAGCTAAAATTAAACTACGTTATAAAGTGTTATATAACATTATAAAAGTAAGCAAGCCATTTCGATCCTTCCTCTTTCAACTGACTCTCGATGATTTTTAACAATGAAGCTTGAAATAATTTTGCTGTGAATTTAGTAGTTTTGCGTTTTAGAGTCTGGGACTGAACTCAAGTGTGGAGTCAAAAAAATGTGCTGCCGTCTCTTTAAATGTCTCTTTTTATTTCACCTCTTTAAGGTGACTATTATGTAACAATGTATTAAAAAAATTATTAGTTTTTAGCAGATTTTTTTCGTAAAACTTTTATAAATTACACACAAAAAAAAACTTTCTAGCAATTTTTTTTTTATTCCAAATTCACTTCATATAGCATACAGTACATACTTCAAAGCACATCTAAATGTTTGTTTATAATAACTAGTTAGTTTTTTTGTGTTGTGTTTTTTGTGAGATCTGGTGTGATTTATCGCTCTGTCCCAGCATACTGTTCAGAAACGGTGTGTGTGTGTATATGTGTGTGTGTGTGTGTGTGTGTGTGTGTGTGTGTAGCTCTGCTCAGGATCATGGCTGCTGTCTTGCAGGTTGGCAGCAGGACTGTGCTGAGTCTTTCACACAAACACACACACACACACACACACAATTCTCTCTATCTCTCTGTGCCTCTCTCTCTCTCTCTCTCTTTCTCTCTGCCCGCTGAGCTTCTGTAACAGGGTCACGTCAGGATTCTCCTTCACACACAGTAAACACACACAAGGCCAGGCGACAGCTTCCAGCTTCACACAGCACACATCTACTACACGACACACACACACACAAACCACTGTGATAAGAAAATAACGTCTACTGTGCTGGAACTAACAGTTTTTTTTTTTTTCTTGAACTACATTAATATCATCCAACTCTTAGCTCTTATCATAACAACTGGTTTATAAAGTCGCCTCGTTGTTCTGTTACGCTGTCAGGAATAAAGGTACGGCAAGGTACCTTTTCTTGTTGAGATGGTAACGAGAACGTTATCCATATTTTAAGTATGTATCTTTTATCTTTAATTTAAAAACAATTGAAGGTACATCATTAGATTTTGAGCAGCACATGTGCACAATAAAAGTCTGAAACCTTTGCACCTTCCACGATACGAGCTTAGGGACACGAAAAAGTGCTGTTTGGTACTGATGTCTGCAATGTACAGTTTATACAACTTGATCTAATGGATAGAAACGGCTACGAACAAGTAGGACATTTTTTATAGATTTTTTTTTTTTTTACATAAACAATAGAACAGGAAGCAGAAATCTGTCCTGCTTTGCATTTCGAAAAGTGAGAAAATGTACAAAGGTCGAATGTTTACCAAGGCATGAGTCACGTATTTTTAATCATAATTTCAAGTTTAAGCATAAAACAGAACGCATTCATGCAGCGGATGTGAATTGCGGCCTCGTTTCAAACCTGACTCTACATTAATACACTACAGTTCCCTTGGACTTTTGGCTGCAAATCCACTTGGCAGTGACCTGAAAATTAAAAAATAAAAAAAAATAAAAAACACACACCTGAAAGGAGCACTGTTTATTCTCAATATCCGATTACGTCTCAAATTTACCGTCTGCACAATCAGAGTCGAGTCTTGCACATTCCAGATCAGCGTTTTGTTAAAATTTCAAAAAAGAAAAAAAAAAGGATGTTGATTCGAAGAAAAAAAAGGAACAACAACAACAACAACAAAAAAAAAACTAAACTAAACTCAACCACAAGTCAAACATGAGAGACGTCAGAGTTATTCAAACAGAGACTTTCCTGGAAATGACTGAAGTCTCCTGTATTAAGTCATTTCTTAGTTTCAGGACAGAAAGAAAAATAAATAAAAAATACAGGCCAACTGGCCAAACGCAAACTTGGATTTCCTTTCCATCTACAAAAAACTCTCTGCGTCCAAGTCGTGCACTTTGGACAATAAAATCGAAACAAACTTTCAGCAAAGACAGAACAGCTCCTTTGAGGTCTTGTGTAGCTCACAAACAAAAACGGCACAACGGCGAGAACGTGCAATGGATCTAATCTGTTACAGGAGCTCACACACCGTCTCCATACAGAACGTGTGCATTTAAGATGCATAATTATGTTTTAAAGTTGGAAAAATGCAAAAATATATATATAATAAAAGCAAACAACCACTGACTGTTTCAGATAGAACAGCTTGGGGCTCTGCAGCAGCTCTTCAGCTGCACAAAAGCATCAAAAAAGATCCGTAAAAACAGGTTTTCGCGCACGAAGATAAAATATTCAAGATTGTAAGCAGCACACAGCGGTGATACGTGAGGGCACACCTGAGAGACGGAGCGAGAGAACAACATTGTAATATACTGCAATTAAAAAATTTTTTTTTACTTTGTTTTTCACTAATAATGCAACAGAGACAAGACAAATGTCAGGATCTGAAAGAAGGAATGCAATAATTGTAATACTTTTATGCACATATTAAAAATTAATCACTGAGTTAAAAAAAAAAACCTATGTAGGCTGTAGACAGGTTTATGTTTTTTGTTTATCCTGATTGTCAAGTTTAAGAACAATTCACAGGAAGAATATACAAATGTTAAGCAAATCGACAGCACTGCAAAATATGAACGCATTAATATTGGTGAAATTGTTATATTGCAAAAAAAAAAGGGGGGGGGGGAATCCAAGAGCGGGAAAAATAGTCAAATTTGCCAAGACAACTTGTCACAACTTTTTTTTTCTTTTGCATTTTATTTTTATCCTGCTACAACTAACTACACCAGCTTAGAGCAGAATTAAGACTTAAGAGGGGCATCAGGAAAACTCTGGGAATGTTTATTATTGTTATTATTAGAAATGATGTATTATAAATAAATAAATACATAAATAAATAATGCTTTTTTTTGGAGGAGTACAAAATGCATTAAAGTGTGACTTTGAGTTGCTTCTTTTGCTGAATAATTCCTTGTTAGAACTTTTTTCTTACTTTTTTTTTAATACCCGCCCTTTTTGTTAAACTTCTATACAAACATTATTATTATTATTATTATTATTATTATGATTATTGTTGTTGTTGTTACCTGAGTCAGACACAGAGGAGAATACATCATGGTGTAAAAAATAAACACGGAGAAATCGATCCGGAGTGAGAAAATCGCGATCAGATGAGCAAGGTTTCACAGTCAAACACCACCACCATCATCATCATCATCATCCTCCTCCTCTTCCTCTCCGTCTCCTCCTTCAGCAGCAGCAGTAGCGGTACCGGCGCGTCCACCATCGCCGCCGCGCTCCTGCTCTCGCGCTCCTGCTCTCCCGCTCTCGCGCTCCCGGTGCAGCAGCAGCAGCGCAAGTTTGGAAAGCTCGCGCAGGAGAGAGAGAGAGAGTGAGAGAGAGAGTGAAGGAGGGAGGGAGGGAGGTGAGAGAGTGGGGGAGAGAGAGAGAGACAGCGCGCGCAGGAGGAGAAGAGGAGAGATTTGACCGCCGACTACAGAAGATCCGAAAAACGTGGAGGCTCGGGCGAGCTCGTGCACTTTAGGGAACAGGGGAGAGAGAGAGAGAGAGAGAGAGAGAGAATCAAAGAAGAAGAAATGAAAAAAGGAGGGAGGAATGAAATGACGTTATGAAAATGGCCCATCCCATTAAAAAACGCGCAGAACTTAAAGAAGCAGGAACTCTCTCTCTCTCTCTCTCTATTACTCTCTCTCTCTCTCTCTGTGTCTGTCTGTCTCACTGTCTGTCTCTCTCTGTGTCTGTCTGTCTCACTGTCTGTCTCTCTCTGTGTCTGTCTGTCTCTCTCTATTACTCTCTCTCTCTCTCTGTCTGTCTGTCTCACTGTCTGTCTCTCTCTGTGTCTGTCTGTCTCTCTCTATTACTGTCTCTCTCTGTCTGTCTGTCTTTCTCTATTACTGTCTCTCTCTCTGTGTCTGTCTGTCTCACTGTCTGTCTGTCTCACTGTCTGTCTGTCTCTGTGTCTGTCTGTCTCTCTCTATTACTCTCTCTCTCTGTCTGTCTGTCTCACTGTCTGTCTCTCTCTGTGTCTGTCTGTCTCTCTCTATTACTGTCTCTCTCTGTCTGTCTGTCTTTCTCTATTACTGTCTCTCTCTCTGTGTCTGTCTGTCTCTCTCTATTACTCTCTCTCTCTCTCTCTATTACTGTCTCTGTCTGTCTGTCTCTCTATTACTGTCTCTCTCTGTCTGTCTGTCTCTCTATTACTGTCTCTCTCTGTCTGTCTGTCTCTCTCTATTACTGTCTCTCTCTCTGTGTCTGTCTCTCTCACTGTCTGTCTCTCTCACTGTCTTTCTATCTGTGTCTGTCTGTCTCTCTCACTGTCTGTCTCCCTCTGTCTGTCTGTCTGTCTTTCTCTCTGATTCTCTCTGTCTGTCTCTCTCTCTATATATGTGTCTGTCTGTCTCTCTCTCAGTCCAGTTCAGATGGGCTTTATGTTATAAATGTTGCAACAAAAAGTTGCCAAATCAACAACATATATATAAAAAATTGTCTCTGTTGGTTTGTGTGTGTAATTCTTTCTTATTCTGCCTGTCTGTCTTTCTCTCTGTCTCTCTCGCTCTGTTGGTTTGTGTATATTTTTTTTCTTAGTCTCTCTATTTTACTCCTTTTCCACTCTCTTTTTTTGCCTATCTGTCTGTCTCTTCTTGACTCTGTCCCTCTTTCTCTCTGTTGGTTTGAGTGTGTATTTCTTAATTAATCTCTCTCTGTCTTTCTGTCTACAGTAACTCTGTCTGTCTGTCTGTCTCTCTCTCTCTCTCCATTCTCGTGTCCCCAGGCTGACCCCTTGGTCCCAGAGCAAAGTAGCCAAGTATGCACTGCGTCCCTGAGAATGCAGATGCACATTCACAGTAACAACTACAAATCTGCAAGAGCACTTTCAGCTAGGTTCTTTAGACATCATCTAAAGCGGGTTCTTCTTAAATGCTCCCTCAGAAAATAAAAAAATCTAACTGCAAACTCTAAAAAAAATAAGATCTCATCGATTATTTCTCCCGGGAAAATCCAACAAGCTTCTGGGCTACAGCAGTGTTTGGAGTACACTGGTGAGATCATCCGAATGATGATTATAAACACTGGAAAAATGCTGAAAGAATTATCCTTCATAAAAATCTACTGTACATACAACCCAAGAACAGGGGGAATTCTGAAAAGTTCCATGTACTGATGATACATGGTCAATATTTTGAAGATGATTAACTGTGGAAAAATGTTAAATTCACATCACTTCATCATTATTCAGATGTATGTCAGAGGAAATCTTGTAGAACCCTATAGTAGTTGGACTCTTCAAGTCCTTTCTTTGTAGAATTCTACCACAACGGTAAAAAAAAAAAAAAGGTGGTAAAAAAAATCCAAATGATGATTGACTTTCGAAAAAGACAATACGAATGATAATGTGGTTGATGATGATGATGATGATGATGATGATGATAGTTGTAGTGTTGAACCCTACAGCTGGGGAAACCCTTAAAGGTTACTGTAGGACAGAGTGTTTGGGTTCCACCAATGAGACAACCATGATGATGATTAACTGTTCAACTGAACCTTAAAACCACAGCCTGGAGACTTTCTTCAAAACTGGAATCTTTTTAAGAAACTAAGAACCTCTTACTATTCAAGAACCCGAGTATACCGTGAGTGTGACACGGCCTACGATGGCTCTTCAAAACTTGTAACCCTAAATGCAATATTGTTCAAAAACAAACGGATACGAGCTGCTTGTACACAACACACACTGAATGGAACTCACTGCACACTTTTTAACCTTTTCTGTTTTTGCTCGATTTCAACAGCATTGTTAAAATGACATTATACTCTGTGTGGAAGGTTTTTTAGATAAATTAGATACATTTAGAATGGTTTAAAGATAAATAATATTTAAAAGTTCAATGCCTGATATTTCAAACTATATATCATACCATGACTACATTTGTTCATTTGTTACAACTGCGGGGGGGGGAAACTTGCTCTAAAGTAGCAGTGCAGTTATTTCATTCAGTCACTGAGTTTTAGGGATTAGATTCTTATGCTTCTAAATATCTAAAGATCACTTAAAATAAGAAAATCTTGTTTTAGCGCAATAATTGTAGTAAATAGTGTAGTGAATATACATGGGGGGGAAAAAATCTAAAAAGCTGTCGAAAAAAAAAAATTTTTAAGAATTTGAATTTCACTTACTTTTTTTTAAGTGAACAGAGTCCATGTTAAGATTTAACTTTTTTCCTCCACAGCCGAGAAATCAAAGCATTTTTAAATACTTTAGAACTACGTCTTTACACTGTACATATAATCTAAAGCCTCAAAGTTACAAACCATGAACACCTAAATATTTATTTATTTATTTATAATGTAATATTTATAATAGAATTGTATATTATAAATTATAACTCATAACAGGCTACATTTTAAATGTTTGTAGTCAACAAAGTAATATATATATATATTTGCAAGAATAGTTT
This sequence comes from Channallabes apus, assembly GCA_030522415.1. NCBI lineage: Eukaryota > Metazoa > Chordata > Actinopteri > Siluriformes > Clariidae > Channallabes > Channallabes apus. The sequence continues at coordinate 12,625,701 of CM060115.1, read as the reverse complement.
AAGGAATAATAATAATAATAATAATAATAATACGTATTAAATTCTAAGCAGGGGGAAGAGGAAGACCAACACACTTCCTGGATTGAAACCGAAAATGTCCTTGCACAGGCTAAGATCATGAAGTACAGTAATAAAATAAATGATCTGCTGTGAACCTGAAAGTTCTGCATTGTTCTCCTGTGCATGAGATGATGGTGCTGTTGTAAAACACTTCAGCACTGAAGTGAAAGTGAAGTCGAATTAAAACGAGTTTGGGATTGCGTGTCGATGGTGTGTGTGTGTGTGTGTGTGTGTGAGAGAGAGAGAGTGAGACTGTACTTGAAGCTTCCCGGTTTGTGACTGTGAAAGGTTTTATTGACTTCTTGGCGCTGTGCTGCCTGGCCCTAACATGGCCGTGTGTGTGTGTGTGTGTGTGTGTGTGTTTATGCTGCAGCCCTTAAAACACACTGTTATTAGGAGCACTTTCAGTTTTATGGACACACAGTACGTGTGTGTGTGAAGGTGGGTGGAGGGGGGGGGGGGGGGGGGGTTTGTTGTTTATTAGCCCGGACCAGCGAACAGGCGTGGAGGAGAAAAGGAAGAGAAAAGGGAGCGCAGTGCGGCTTGACAGGCGCCGCAGAGGCGCGCGGAGCTCCGGCGCTCGGGCTGAGATTCCTCCCAGAGACGGAGCGCCTCCGCCGGCGTGCGGCTTCAACTTCACCCCGGTGAGCTCCGGCCGCGGCCAAACATCGGCTTTGAACTTGACATTTTTTTTTTTTTAACCTTTTATGTGTGTGTGTGTGTGTGTTTCCGTTAACAGACAGAATGACTCTCTCTCTCTCTCTCTCTCTCACACACACACACACATAGGCATAATCTATAGAAGTAAAAACTTTGGCTGCAGGATGAAGATAACACACACACACACACACACCTTAAACAGACACACACTTCAAAGCTGAACGTTTGGCTCAACACCAGGGACAGAAGACAAAAAAACCCGGCTTTTTCTTAAACAGACAGAGAGAGAGAGGGATAGAGAGAGAGAGAGAGAGAGAGAGAGAGGGATAGAGAGAGAGAGAGAGAGAGAGAGAGGGAGACCCGAACCGCCACTTGTCTCCTCCGTGCAGTTCTTCTTGACTCGCATTCAGGACAACTCGGGATATCATCTGCAGGAGGGGTGCACAAACAAACAAACAACAAACCAACCAACCAAAAAAAAAAAAAAAAAAAAGAGGAAGAAAGAAAGCAAATGGAGAAAGGGATTGGATCATTGACGTACCATGTTCGGAGTGAGAGTGCCAGAGCCGGACCGGGGAAAGTTGTCTCTCTCTCTCTCTCTCTCTCTCGGAGGCTTTACGCAGCGCTGTCACTGCGCGCTCATGTCGTCCGGGGCGGGAGGGGGTTTAATGCCTTGCTTTGTAATTATTCCTCCAAATCCATTGGGTAGAAGATCCTCAGTCTTCGCGGAGACACTGACCGAGCGCAGAGTCCCCTCTCTCTCTCTCTCTCTCTCTTTTAAATGTACTTTAGATGTAAATGTTAGCGCGCTCGGAGCTCCAGCTGCATCTGGGCCGGATCTCTCTCTCTCTCTCACACACACACACACACACACACACAGTCTCTCCGAGCTCTTTTGGATGATCACGTCTGCTTCTCTTCTTTTCTCATCTCGACTTTTATTATTATTATTATTATTATTATTAGTTGCGCAAAAACGCGGCGGCGCACCAGCAGCACCGCCACCGCGGAGGGAAGGAATTGATGAAACGCGTCGGAGGTGGTGTGTGTGTGTGTGTGTGTGTGTGGTTGTTTGTGAGTGAGGCAGTGTATGTGTGTGAGTATACGTGTGTGTGTGTGTGTGTGTGTGTGCACAAGGGAGGTGTGCGCTATGGCGCAGTTCTAAGCATATTATTATTATTATTATTATTATTATTATTTGAGAATATTATATAAGCATAACCTGGGAAGATGAATCCAAAAGGATGACATGAGCAGCTTATTTTAACCTGATGGGCGCAAACTGACCCCCAAATTCACCACCATCACCACCTCCTCCATCTCCTGTGGGCTCCATCATTAGTACTAATGAATTAATCCCACATGAAGGAATTTAATCAAAAGCAGGAACTTCCACTGACTTTCCACGTGCTTAGTGTGTGTGTGTGTGTGTGAGAGAGAGAGAGAGAGAGAGAGAGAGAGTAAAATGAATTTACACAGCCATTTTTACAGCTGTGACAACTTTTAGTGCCCACATTTTTTATTATTATTATTATTATTTCTTGCTGTCTGTTTTAAGGAGACAATTTGACTTCAATACACCTTAAATATTTTTTTGCTCAGAGAGCGAGAGAGAGAATTAATATTCTTTATATATTGTATATTATATATTATATTATATTATATTATATTAACCCTAAACAGATACAAGTATTATAGCAATAATATAATAAATAACCTTATATTCGTACAATATTTTAAGTAAAAAAAAAATATTTGTTTCTAAAATCTGTACTGCAGTAGTTAATTAGTCAGTCAGTTAGTTAGTTGTGTAATATTTCCTCTAATTACACTGTAGAGCAATAAACAGGTCTTATGTCATATATAAATAGAAAAACAGACTGAGCCTGGAGCAGACATATTAATGTTTCTTAAACTTTATTTTTAGCCTGCTTTACAATTTTATCCTCCTGGCACACCTACGGAGAGGAAGACGCTCTAAAGAAACTCTTTGCTGCTCGATTTTTGTTACTCATTGCCTCTTGGGCGTAAGTAAATTCTTTTTTTTTTTTTTTAAATTGATAAATAAGTATATACATTTAGCTCAAAAGTGAAACAGGTTTGTTGGATATGAGTTCAGCGATCGGAGTTCTTATACAAGTTTTAATCAGATCTATTAATGCCAGGCTGCAGGAGTAAACTCATGGCATTTTTAATAAAGATGTTATTAAATACTTTCCTACATTTTCTACAGTATCTTTATGCCTATTTATTTATTTATTTATTTATTTATTTATTCATTCATTCATGTGCAAACATTATTTTTAACGTGAGCAAAACAACCTGATGTTTTCTTCAGCTGTAAAACTTTGCATGAAAAAAAAAAGGATGTGATTTTTAAAGCATTAAAATCTGTCTGTCTCTCAGTTCTCCGACTTCTCCAGGTCTGAGTAAGCAGTTTCACTCTTCTGTGTTTTTTTTCTTCCAGGAAATGAATAACAACGCATTTATAACAACACTGCAGTAAACACGGTGTCAGCAAATACAACTGAACCGGGGGCTTTTTTTGTCAAAAAACACTGGCCGTTACCCCGACGTTGCCCGCTGTTTATTTCGACACTGGCATGTTGCAGCTCACATTACAAACCCCCAGTGATGTAAGCGGGTATTTGCATGTTGTACCTGTAAAGTGCAGAATTAGGGACCGTTGTGAATAGAGATGAGTCAATGTTTATTCAATTATTTGTTTATTTGTTGGTTTAATTTATTTAATTCGAGGATTTAGGGGCCATTTTGATGTTGTACCTACAGGATAACGTGCAGAAATTAGGGACCCTCATGATGGTCTCACCTTTATTCCTAATTTAAGTTAAATAATTTTGTAAACATTACAACTGTTAACATTAGTAAACATGTATCTGTTTGTAAACATTACAACTGTTAAGGCTTAAGTTATTATTTGTATTGTTTAGAACATTATTTTTCATTTCTAATAGATAGATTTTGAGTATTTTCCTAATCTATGCTAAAGTTGATGTCTTTGCTTAAATAAACATTTTACATAAAAACACAACCATGTAAAGTATGTGAATAAAATATAAATATTGACACATAAATATTCAAATCCCAAATTTAAGCAGCATTCGCGCACACACCGATTTATGTGTCGTATGAATATTAAAATTAATTAAACAGACTCACAGTATTAGTCAGCAAAAACACGCACATGCATGCACACACACACGCACACACACACACACACGCACAGGTTTTTCCTCCAATGCTTGTAAGAAACTTTATTTAACTTTATTCCTGCAGTTAATGAATGATCTACAAATAAACCAAACACCAGTTAATAAACCTAACATCAGTAAATACAAGAAAACGTTTGAATGTTTTATTTACTGAAATAAAGGCTGAATATTTTATTGTTTTTCTCTTTTTTTCATACATTTCCTTATGCATATCCCAATATGGTAAAAAAAAAAAAAAAACTTTCAATTGTTCTTGTTATTGTGGAGACCAATATATAAAAACATGTTGTCATCCCCCAACACACCTACCCACACACACACACACACACACACAGATACCAGGCTGTATATATATACAAGGCCTTGAACTCATGCCCATCCCTGACAAATCTAAATGTGGGGTGATATGCAACGTGCCCCGTTGCATGACCCGACTCAGACACACACACACACACACACACGTACACTCAGTGTGAACATTAGAGCTGAGTGTGAACGGAGTTGAGGATTATTAGCTGCTCCTGGTGCTAATTTGAGCTCGCTGGAGTGGTGCAGAGCTTTCACCGAGCTGCACTGGCACGTCGAGCAGGCAGCCTGCCACCCAGCCCTGGAGCAACAGAACACAGTCTCTCGCTTCTCACTCCTCCAACAACAAAAACTGCACACACTGGAGTGAAAAACGCAGCGAAATCTGAGTCTGCAATTTGCAAAGTGACAGTGTGAGATCTTTATAACAGTGACTGTTCACTATAGATGACGTGGGTTTAAAATGGATCAGATTTTACAATGACACATTATATAATATGAAAGTAAGTCAAATGAAAACTTCCATATAATAACTTAATAATAAAATGGACGGTTTTGGTAAGGTAGGGTTTTCATTTGACTGACTTTTATAAAAATACTTGTCAGTTGTTTGAATATATTGACTTTTATATTGAAGTTCAGGGGAAAAAATCTTAAAAGGTTCATAGCTGTAATAAGACTATTATAAATGAGCTTCACCCTCAAACCCAAGTGGCAGCAACACAGCACAGGTCAATGACGATATTAAATATATGTGTGTTTATATGTGTGTATTAATAAGGAGGCTTCAGACATCAAATTGTGCATTTTCAGGTACGTCAGGTAGAATGAAAGTCATAATACACTTTTATAACGTGTCAATTTTACCACTACTGGAATATGAGAATGATGGCGTAAAAATGTAGAACTCTCAAAAAGATCATATTATTATTATTATTATTATTATTATTATGGTCATAAAAATGGAAAACAACCAGAAAAACATGTGATTATGTCTATTTTCTTTGCTATTTCTTTGCCTATGTGACTCATTTAAAAATGTTTTGCTCAGTCATGTTTGTTCAGTTGGTTAAAATAAACTAAAATTCAGTTTATCATCTTGCCTAGGTTGTGCTGAAAAAAAAAAGGATACGTACTGCACAATCCTGACCCATGTATAAATGTATTTATAATAATAATAATAATCATAAATGTCTAAAGTGCTCAGAGTTTTAAGGGCTACGCTTACGCTATACAATAGCTCTATACAATGTCCTCTGTATAATGTTAAAAACTGTGCAAGGTCTCTTACAAAAGAAAGGAAAAAAAATGCATAGACATGTATAATGTACTGACGAGACACTTTAACTCATTGCGCTTGGATGAGAGCTGATTAGCTAAATTAATGGCCACACCACACTTTATAACTCTAGACCTTCTCTAACTCTAGTTTTTTATATGTTTTTTTTTTTTTTTTTTTTTGCATTTACATAACTCATACTTTGGAATAAAACATCACTAAATTATCCGAGCAGATCTTTTTAAGAGCTTTATTTCAGTGAAATATTATTCGTCCTCAGATCGTTTGTCTTTATTTATGAGCAGGATGAGACAGCACGAGCGCCGGCCCAAACTGCAGCCTCATTCATTACTAATGTAAAGGAAGTTTGGCATAAAAAGCAGATGATTTCTATTTCAGGCCACATAAAATGTGGCGATATTATTCATTGTAATTAAATTCCCAGATATTTTCTGAGCCCTGTGGCCTGTGGGATGGCCAATGTGTGGAAAAGGGAAAAAAAATTAAAATAAAACCTTGCACATGCCAGAATGTGACACAAATGTCTTATTTGACTTTTTAAAACATTTATATAGTAATTTTGTCTGTAAAGAAAATAAATTCAGAGCCAGTCAGGAACGATTATAAGATACTGAGCTAAAATTACGATTTTATAGAAGTTGGTTGCAGTATTTGAAAGCTTGAAACTTTTTTGGATTTGCTGTCAAGTTTTGCTCAACACTTTGGACTCTTGTTGTTGGTCACATGTGCCCTCTAGTGGTACAACAGAAACGCTACAACTCAGCTATAACTAAAACTGTCTTTTTTGAAATATAGTTTTTTAGATACTTAAGCCACAAGCCTTATGCTTTCCTTTTTTTACCAAATAATACATACTATATATAAGTATATATTATATTCTTTATAATAAACAATGCAACAATTATTTATTTATTATTTATTATAAAATATATTTATTTATTTATTTATTTATTTTTAATATAATATTATTAATATAATATTAAAGAAATTTATAGCTTTTTTTTTTTTTTTTTTAGCAAAAATGAGTGGTCTTATTTAGCTGTAATATTCGATACAGAACATATGGTAAATTTTAGGTCAGCCTTTATTCATCACATATACATTACTGCAGAGCGAAATTCTTTATCCTTCACATATACCTGCTTCAGGTTAGTACACGGGGGTCAAAGCACAGATTCCAGCCCAGACAGGGTTAAGGGTCTTGCTAAAGGGCCCAACAATGGCTACCTGGTGGAGCCGGGGCTCGAACCTTCTAATCAGTTAATCAGTAACTCAGAGCCTTAACACACTGAGCCACCACCGCCAAATATGTTTATAATCATAATAAATCATTCATACTATTCTTTTAAAGAAAAATGTAAAATAGTTAATTTTTGGAATCTGTTTGTAGCTGTTTTCATTTTATTGAGTGAATTAAAAAGTATATATATATATATATATATATATAATTTTATATAATATATAACATAATTTTTTAATTTTCACTTTTTCTGCAAAGCACTTTGAGCCACATGTTATGTATTAAAGGTGATATAAATACAGCTTTCCCAATGTTTTAATAAAAGTTATAAAGAAATGCCTTTATTGTGGCTTTTTTTTTATTCCAAACAATCTTTTGATTAATTAACAAAATTTTCAAATTACTTAATCAACTTGGAAAACCCTGAGATTGATGTGTTACCCTTATAGCTCAGAGAATTTTAGACGTTACTTGTTTTAGGCCGTATGATGAACTGAAAATATAAAATTTTTTACCAACTATACAAACACGACTGAGATAATAATAATATATAAATATATAAATAATAATAATAATGGGTCACATAGGCAAAGAAATAGAACAGAAACACGTGATGCCATGTTTTCTTGTAAATAATTTTAAATACTGTTTTATTTGCTTCTTAAACAAATTTACTCTCAAAGTCTTCTTTAATAAAACATTCTTTACAAGCTTATTTAAGATCTCCTTAATTGCACCCTCTGAGGTTCCTGTTCTCGGCTGCGGGATCGGAACCCGATGGGGTTCTGTTTAGGTTCTCATGCCTTAAGCTTGGCTACGTTGTGTGTTGTATCTGAGATGCTTTTCTGCTCAGCGCGGGTGTAAAGTGTGATTGTTTGAGTTACTTTAGGTTTCGGTTGGTTCAAAATCCTCTGCTCATTCCTTCGAACCTCATTATCATCGAGGTGGATTCTGAAGTGAAGCTCGTGACCTGTACATGTGTGATGCTAAGCAGTGCACTGATGAGTTACTGGTTGTAAGATCAGCCTATGGAATTAACAAACTTAAAGTTTCTAGCACTCGTACTCTGTGTTATTTATACCACCAGGACCAGACTATCCCGTCTGCTCCGTCTGCTGCTTGCTTTTTGGTCTAAGTTAGTTTTTAAACCAGGCTCCCAAAAAGTTTCAAGGCCTCACACTACGAGAGGTTTTTATGAAATATAAATGAATCCCTGAACTACAGAGATCCGAGCCAAATACCCGAGAGCCAAGGCTTCACTCCTTCATCTCTCACCAGTCTCTCTCTCTATCTCTCTCTCTGTGCTTCTGCCATCCGAGCGCCAGCACAGCACAAAAGCGGTATGCGGTTTCTCCCATGTCGGACCGGCTCGGGTGTGTTTCAGTGCCCTTCACGCTGAGCCCCGGCTTTTCATTAAAAAATAACTGGATCAAATCGGGCAGCTTCAGCTTTTTTTCATTTATTATTGTACCGAAGAATGTCAGATAGATATCCCACATTTCACATTATTGATCGTTCAAGACAAAATGAAATACAACACTGGACTTTACTGTAAGTCTCTTTGGAGTGTTAAAAGTTTGCAAAGAAAGGAGAAGAGTACAGTACTGTAAGTGTGTGAGTTCCCCCCGAGGCTGTACGTACATGGTGCAACCTGTTGAGATTTGAAATGGTTTAAGATGAAACTCTTGTTAAAAATCCTCACATTCAGGAAGTTCAAAGAGGGTGGAGCTATATTTTTTAAGTTCCCGAGCTGAGAGCAAAAATCCATTAGGATATACTGTATATATTCAATTTCATTATTAAGCAGAGTAATTCCAGTTATACTGTGGACTTTTTACATATATGATAAATAAACATCATCTTAAAATACAATTTCAAATTGCTTTATTATGATTATTATGATGATATTATTATTTAAAATATATTATTATTATTATTATGATGATTATTATGATTATTATTATTTAAAATTTATTATAAATATTATTATTTAAAATATATTATTATTATTATTATTATTATTATTAGGGCCCAAGCACTGTGACATCAGCCTTATGGCATCATAGTGCTGGGGCTCTCGTGTAATAATAATAATAATTATTATTATTATTATTATTATTATTATTATTATTATTATTATTATTATGTAGAGCATCTGGCATCCAGATATGTGAGAGTTAGTCGTTTTTACCATAGAAGCATTTTATCGTTTGCAACCATCAAGGCATTTTTTCTAATTATTTAATTATTTGTCTGTTTGTTTGTTTATTTATTTACTTATTTATTTAGTTGTTTAATCAGCTTTTTTTATTCACCACATGATTGGAATTAACTTCCTGCTGATTTCATTTAAGGTCTGAAAACTACCATCTTATTAGTTTAGTAAAATAAATAAATAAATAAATAAGTAAAGTACGGTTGGTGGAGCCTCAGTTATGACAAACATGAAATTTAGTTATACTGCATGTGTATAATGTTCAGATTAATTAACTGTTCAGTGTGTTTAATGTGTTATGCAAATTACATTAATAATATATTATTATTATTATTATTATTATTATTAAAAAAGGTCAATCATGGTTTCCTTGCATTTCTTCCTAACGTCTATTAAAAATAGCTAAGAACAAATCATAAAGTCCAGAGTGTTTATTTTGTCATGGGAGTGACTCTCACACATTTTATAGATTATCTGCTCCTTAATTTATGGCTGAAATCAGTAAGCGTCCAGTGCGACCAGATACCCATAAAATATTTTTACCATGGTATAGGTACATGGTAGTGCGATGGTAGCTGTTCCGTGGATTATAGAACTCATCTTATTTTGGCAGTGCCTTGGTACTTATTTGCTGATACAGTACATGTACCACACTATGATACATTTACATGCAATACGGTAACAGGAACATGTACATGTTCCATAATAAGTACCATGATGGTAATATTTATATAGCAACCTCCGCAGTATCATTTTACAAAGGTTACTAAATTATACTTTGGTGAATACCATGGCACTTACTGGGTACACTTGCCAACATGTATATACTATAACATGCAGGTAGTAGATTATAATATTGTCACATGTATCTTTTTTACAGCACAGAATTTCTGTTAGCAGAATTTTGTTTTCGTCCATATCCCAGTTAGGATGCTGGGGTCAGAGTGCAGGGTCAGCCAGGATACAGCGCCCCTGGAGGCCATTCTTAACCATTTGAGATAAATCTTCCACTAATTATTTTGCGCTTTTAAACAACACACACACTTAAGAAAGGCAATAAAACCAGAGTAAACATTGGCAGCAAGTGGCATGGTGGTGTAGTGGTTAGCACTGTCGCCTTGCACCTCCAGGGTCCGGGTTCGATTCCCGTCTCTGTGTGCATGGAGTTTGCATGTTCTCCCCGTGCTTGGTGGGTTTCCCCCCCACAGTCGATAGATATGTAGGTCAGGCTAATTGGTGTTCCCAAATTGCCTGTAGTGTGTGTGTATGTATGTGCGCCCTGCGATGGATTGTCTCCTGGGATAGGCTCCAGGTTCCCGTGTCCCTGAATACAGGATAAAGTGGTGTAGACGATGAGAAAGTAAGTAAACACTGGCAGCATTTTTTCCAAGATGGAGAAATTGATTGCTGGTGAAGAGGAGGAGAAGGAGGAGGATTTTTTCCCTCTTCATGTTCAGGGAGAAAAAACTTGGCTATCTATGCTAACACTGCTAGCATGCCAATCCCCACGTTTAGCATTCATAAATAATGTGGATTTAAAGTAGTGTTGATAGAAATATTAATTCAGATGTTCTTGAACTCATCTGCTTCACCTTAATTCTGATTAACCCTGCCCAATACTCAAATTCAAACCCGGACCGGCTAACCACTTAGCCACCGCGCCGCTACTACCCAATACTGCGATGCTAATTTTCCATTTGCAGAACTCTGACACATTTCCATACACCATGACACCTTAATAATCCAGGTTTGTGATTTGCTTCATCGGAACAAACTGCTGCTGAAACACACTTCATTAATTCCAATAAACACACACCCCTAAACAAGGAAAACCTTCCTGTCTCAGTCTGGAGGTGCTTCAGCGCCTCACAGTGATCCATCTGCATATTACTGAGGCTTCTTTTATCCGGATCCAAACCCCCTCTGGGAAAGTACTAATCTAATCACTATAAGAAAATGATTACTCTGCATTAGCGCGCCAGTGATTATGCTGTAATACTCTAAGCTAACCTACCTGCTCATGCTAACAGCGGGCCCAAGGACTCTATTAGCGGTTATCAGTCAAAGCGGAAACATGAGGCTAATTAAACCGCCCTGCCCAAAGATGTTGCGATGTAGTTTCTCAGAGATGGGTTAGATGATGAAGAGACTGCAGGCGAGATATGACTGCGCTAATGTTAATTAAATCCAGCTTTGATAAGACGAGATAACTGCATTACTAAAGATGCAGTTATAGTGCTAGCACTGTGAAAAATATGCAATGCAGTTCATTTAAAAATCGATTATATTACAATATGAAATAGCCGCCTTGTGCCTTGAGCTCCCTGGGATCAACTCCAGGCCACACGTGACCCTACTGGTACGCAGGATAATAGGGGCAACATTTCTATGGTTTTCTGTGTTAAATTATCTCATTATCTCATCGCTGAAATCAGAAATTGAAGTGGTACTGAGACTCATCCACACGAGGCCACACCCACATTTATCAACACCACTTGCATATTACAGGAACTCGACTGCCCACATCCCTGTACAGTTCTGACCTCGCTCCAAACCATTTCCACATGATTGGGCCATTAAAGGAGTTCCTGAGAGGCCAGGGTTTCAGACATGAATCAGACAGGCTCCGTGAAATGCTGGGATAAGTGTATCAGTGTAGCAGGGGATTATATAGAGAAATGAAGGGGGGTTTTACGCTCATAACTGTGTTCTGTTATTCTGCGCAATCAAAAGTCCTGGTTTGACTTGAACGCCTCCCCAGTGAGTGATACAGAAGTAAAATTAAATGGTGAACAAATTGTCTGACAAGATGCTGAGAAATGCAACACTTTTGGAGCAAAACCAAAACACACACACACACACACACACACACACACACCTACACACACACACACTTATAGAAATGATCCAGGCTGGAAGTGAAAACAGTCGGAACAGACATGGAAAGGAAAGCACTGGCTCCATCTAGTGTTACACATGAAAACCCAGAGAACAGTACTGAACTCTAATCTAAAACTGAACCTGAACCCATTGACCTGATTAGAAGCGGAACCGAAAGGAGACATAGACCTACATCCCTAAGTATTCAATGCAAAAACACAAAACGTTCTGTAGTAAATTTCTTTAGGAAGAGATGAAGCAGGCATGGATTGAGCGATCGACACCGCAGACGTCTTTTTGACTCTTTGTTGTACAGCAATTTCATCGGCATACAATAACAAAATATTCCATTAAATATTATCCTATATTATCTTGCACATTTTTTTAATGTCATTAAAATATTGAATTTCCAGTTTGTCTCAATACTTTTGACTGTAAAGGGCTGAACAGTGAACAGCATAGGGGGAAAAAAACTTGTAAAAAGTGTCATGTGTAATTTATGGTGCTCTACACCGTCTGCAAGGGCAGTTATCAATTATGAAGTCCGACAAGTCTTCCCTTCACCTACAACAAAGTGGGAGCGGTCCTTTCGGGAAAAGAGGACAAGCTGAGCAGCTCTTCTGTTTCTAAGGAGTGGAGCTCATTTGCAGGACATAAAGTATATGGAGTAATGAAATAAAATAAATAAATAATAAAATAAACACAGAAGAATCACTGCATGGATCTTCATACAGTATGTTTTGGTAATTGTGTGAATACTATACATCGTCACCTTCTCACTCACTCACTGTCTATACCGCTTTATCCTGTATACAGGGGGGGCCTGGGGACTGTCCCAGGAGACATGTCTTTAGACTGTGGGAGGAAACCTAAGTACCCAGAGGAAACCTACCAAGCACGGGGAGAACATGCAAACTCCGTGCGCACGGACCTGTGCCTGGAATCGAACCCCGACCCTGATGGCGCGAGACCTCATTGCTAACGCCTCTGTTCTGTCGCTGTTAAAGAAACGGTTATGATATAATGAGGATAAATGCTGATCAGATGTGATTTTACTTTTGTACGAAAATACGTAAAACAGTGCTGTTTCCAAAAACATACACTATGACTCATTTCTCTGATCTGGACTTTCTTTTCCCCTTCACTGACCACTCTTTCTCCCTCTCTCTCTCTCTTTCTCTCTTTCTCTCTCATTCTCACCCTGTTCCTCTCATTCTCTCGCAGCTAATTTTATCTCGGCTGCTCTCGGCACTTCTGGGAAAAGCTTGAGTTTCATTGTCAGCTTCCAGACGTCGGGGGAACCACAACCTTGGGCCTGCCTTCGGTAAGGAGTAGGGCTGCGAGGAAGAGATGACACACTACGCTGCTTCTGGACGTGCTGCTGTGCAAAGCTGTAACTCACCATTCACACCACGGTGATGCAAGCATGACCACGTTCGTGTGTGTATCGGCTCGGTCATGCTGACGGAGCTGCTGATGCTGTTTTTAGCTCAAGTGCAGCGTGAGCTTGTTGCATTGTCCTAAATACGGCATCTCATTTAGACCTCAGCGAAAGCCACAGGCCTGTTTTTAGCCCTGCGACAGCAAAGCCTTGCAAATAATAGTTTATTATTTTTTTTTTTTTACAAATCTGTAGGCCTGCGAGAGTTACATTGTTCAGCCAGCATTAGTTCTCTTCCCCTTGCAAAAATCCCCATGCAATTTCCCTATTTTTTCTGCTATACTGTACATACTTCTTCTCCAGGCTCTACAGGAACTGTATTCAAGAATAAACAATTTCCCTCTGGGGTTAATAAAGTTCTTTGAATCTTTGAATAACCATGAAGCCAGCGTGCCATCGTATTTTAACACTGCTTTGGAAATATTCACTAGTGCTTATAGTTGGGTCTGAATAAATCATTCTAGCTTATTAGGACCCTCAGGTCGCCGTCGGTTGTCGGCTATGTGTGCAGAGTGTGTAAGTCTTCTTCCCAGTTTTGATGATGATGATGATGATGACGATGCAGGAGCATCTACAGACATTTTGACAGCTGTCTTATTTATTACACGTAAATCAAAATGCAATTATTTTTAAGATTCAACTTTAAAAGGTATGTTATCTTTTATATATACCTTTTCAAGTTGAAGCTTAAAAATAATTGCGTTTTGATTTACGTCACAGTACCTTGCTGGATGCTGTGCTCTACTTTGTGGCTGTTTTTGGGACTTTGTGTTTAGGACTCTTATTTTGATACAGACTCTCTAATCTTAGGTCACTTCCTGTTTTGCATTCTGTTTGGCTCTGGTTCAATGAGTTCAGGCGAATCTTGTTTCTGTTAATTGGGTTCCTTGATTAAATTCTCATTTATTCCTGGTTTTCGGCTTAAAGGTCCCATATTTTAGAAATACAGTACATAGCTGAAATACCCCGGCATTTTTCATGCTTTAAACGCCTTCTGTTTCACTCCTCTTTAGAATGCACCGTTTCAGTGTCTATGTAAATGAGCTACCGCTCAGCCACGCCCCCCACCAGAGAACAGCGGAGCTGAACAGCAAACCAGGGGAGGGGCTCTTCCTATATGAGGTCACATTAGGGGGAAAACTAATCCGCATGTTGAAATCCTAGACAATCAAAAAATGGTAAAAAAGGACAAAAAGCAGGGAAAGTTTTCTCACATTTTTTTTGTTTTGTTGTTTCATACTTGCTCACTGGAGAACCTTCTGAATGTCAAAAAAATGACTAAAAAGTTAATGTTGTATAATAGATCCCCTTTCAATCCAGTAATATGTGTGTACTGTAGGTATGTTGAGGAGAGATGTTGGGTCTCTGATTTATGCTTCTTGATATAGCTAACTGCGAATGCAAACATCCTACCTCCAAACACTGGATGTAGCAGGCATGGGAAGCACTCATCTCCCCTTATTACAGCATGAGCTTCCCCTAATAATTTTTTAGCAGGGAAGGCGTCTATAGGTGGTGACTGGGAGTAAATGAAGGCACTTGACTGGACAGACTACCACCTCATGATTTGGTAAAAGACAAAGGATGTCCTTGATGAGGCCGCCAGTTCAAAGCTCCAGCCATGCTTCTGTTTAAAGACATGCTGCCCATTCAAGCCTTTTGAAGATCATCCTAGTGATCTTCCTGAACCAGCACCCTGCAGAGACATCCCACACCAGGCAGGAGTCATGCCCTGTAATGCTTGTATAACACCATGCTTTGTCCAAAAACACAGTCTGCACCATCACATGCTACAGTACTGTATTCCCGACTCATGACCTGTTCTGCCCAAACATGAATGTGGCAGATTTGAGAATGTCCTTCTGGTTCCATACTTCCTAAGGTCCACTAAGGGTTAGGGTTAGGGGTAGGGTTGAATCTTGAGCTCCGACCCTCAAAACCCTCAAAGCAGCCTCTCAAATCCTGAACCAGTTCCAATGGTTAGGGTTAGGGTATAGGGTTGAATCTTGAGCTCCGACCCTCAAAACCCTCAAAGCAGCCTCTCAAATCCTGAACCAGTTCCAATGCCAAGTACCTGCCACATTCCCACATGACAAGTGCCATCCAAGAGCTCATACCAAGCTCAGGTTCAACTTCTAAGCAACTTCTAAATACCATCACAGCTCTCATGCCAAGTTCAGCCGAAACAGTTCAGGCCTAGATCCTGTGCTGAACTTTGCTCTGATCCTCATGTCAAGTTCCATCACTGCTCCTTTGTTGACCTGAGCCCTCCTAGGTCTCCTGCCAAGGTGCTTCACAACCCCACGCCCACTTGTTAGTCTTAGGTCACTTCCTGTTTTGCATTCTGTTTGATTCAGTTTCATTGAGTTCAGATGGGTTTTGTTTCTGTTAAGTAGGTTCCTTATTAAAGCCTCATGTAGTCTTGCTTTCCTTTTCAGGTTTCTGCTTCAAGAAGTTCAGGAATATGAACGAATTACAATTTCCCTCCATTGAAATTAAGAGACCCAACATTAAAGCACAAAGTGAGATCTATGAAGACATTATGCATTAAGGGTGGAACATCTTTAGTAGCAGGGGTGGGGGTGATTATGGAATTGGACTACTAATCAGAAGGTTCCAGGTTCAAATCCCAGCACCACCAAGTTACCACTGTTGGGCCCCTGAGCAAGGCACTTAACCCCCAACTGCTCGGATGTATAATGAGATAAAAATATGCCAAATTACATAAATGCAGTTTCCTGCATAGAGCTCTGACCTCAACCCCATTGAACAACTTTGGGATGAGATCTATCTACAGTAAACAGGAAATTGTAGATGATCCATATAATTTATAATGTTGAAGAAAATCATTCACTTTTTTTTTCTACTTATGAATAGCAAAAAAATGCTCACCCTCTGATTTTTTTATTCATCACGCACATTTTCTATGGATTTGAAGTTCATCTGTAGATGAGAATGACCATGGGGGAAAAAATTGAAGTTTAAAGTAAAATAAACTAAAACTGGTCAGGGTTACTTTTTCACACAGTTAAATCAATCTCAGGTGTGATGTAAACTTTAAAGCACGTTTTGTAAGTCGCTCTGGATAAGAGCATCTGCCAAATGCCTAAATCTCATAATCCTCTATTATCCAGAAGAATGTGTGATCACTGTATACCTGCATGGGCAGCTCGGGATTTGATGTGCTTACTGTACGTGTGTGTGTGAGTGTGAGTGTATGAGTGAACGATAAATGGATTAAAAAAAAAACTATGGATGCAAAATATTCTTGATTATGTTCCCACAGGATTTTGGCACCAGGCTTCCAATAATGGCAACATTTTTTTTTTTGAGTTTTCAAAATAAACCTCAGCAACACCAGTTTTCCAAATGATTATCGAGAAGAAGAAATTCAGCACTTCACACTGAAATGAGATGTCTCAGTGAAAAAAAAAAAAATGTTTAGCCTGACCCTTTATTTGGAACTGCAACTTTTTCCATATTTCAAACGTAACCACAGCAGTTAAACATGTGTGAGCCACCTCCGTATCCTGAGAAGGCCCCTGGGAGCGGAAGACACAACGGTACACAAACCCCACACCAGCGCTGACATCCCTCACATTCGAACACTCTCCACGACACGCAAAACTCTCAGGGTTATAAACTTACACTTATTTGAGAAGCAAATAAACACCAGATAATGATGAAAATCGTTATGCATGTATATACAAAATATATAAATATTAACATCGTATACAGTATAACTAGCACTCCTAATGCTTATAGTTCTGCTAAATAGACTAATATGGAGACTTCTTAAAATAAGATTTTCAGACTTTTTGTTGTAGCCAGAAACAAAAAACAACAATAAAAAAAAAATTCATGGACCTGCAAGAAAAGATTTCTTTTAAATATTAGGAGACTATTTTCAGATTATTTAAGTTATTTAAAAGTCTTAAATAAAAATAATCTGCATTTTTATTTAAGCCATAACGTTTTAAATTCCTGAAACGTCCCACATTAGGAACGACTGGTGTTGTTTACAGGACGGCTCGTTTTGGAGATGTTGAGGTTAGAATAAAAATAATCTGAATTCTTGGCCAGTCTAATAACTAATAACAATAAAAAAATCAATAATAAATGAAGACTTTGATATTTCTTGGTTAGTCCATTTTGAGAAACACTGATTTAACTGATTAGCATTTATTAGTTTAATATCAATATGTGCCTGTTTGTGGAAGGATTAATTTAATAAACGTTCCCAAAAGAGACATAAATTGAGAAAAGGCGCAGAAATAAGAAGGATAGAAACACTTTAACATTCTCAGTGTTCAACCAATTTAAGAATCATATTAGGAATCCCGAATCAAATTTTTTATTAAAGCTTTATAAGCTGTTTGTAAGCTTATTAAAGTACACACACACACACACACACACACACATTACACATATGCACATAGTTCAGCATAGTGATGAATCTGAGATGGATTTCCGCCTGTGTAAGAGCCACGCACTGGGCGAGAGCTGAACATGTGTGAAACACCGGCTCAGAGAGTCAAGTCATTTCTCAAACCCGACCTGACAAACAATCAAAGCCAGTCACTGTGATTAGTTAATACCGCCAGTTCGTAGTGGATCTTAATTGGAGGGAGTTTTTAAACAAAGAGTGTGGGTGGCTAATGAGAGAGAGAGAGAGAGAGAGAGAGAGAGAGATGGCAATCACCTTTGTTATAGCACAGCACTAATAGAGAAAAGAGTCAATCCATTACACATGGATAAATAAGCAAAAACCACAAACCAGAAATTCGACCATTCTGCGTTCCAACAGCAACTGGACGAAAGAAAAAAACAGCCACTTTCCAGATTTAACACTCGTACCCAAGACGTGAGACATGAGACTCGAACATAAGCATGAAGAACAAAGCAGGGCAGTTTTCTCTTTCATATACAGTAACAAAAACAACATCAATTTATGATGTTTATTATGCTTGTGGAATTCATTGTGATTGTTTCTGGCACTCAGACAAAGGGGAAGAAATGTGAAAGATGGAAGTGTGTGAATTATTAACCTAGAAGTGAAGAAAAATGTGTATAATCATTTGAATGTAAATCTTGCGTATTACAGTATATGAAAATATCCGATGTCACATTGAGATTGTTTTAAAATTCAAGCAATTTTCAGCAACAAATAAATATCTGCATAATTATATCATTATTATTATTATTATTAGAAAATAAAAAGCAAAAACGTCCAAAGCATCAAGCCCGTGAACCTCTCATGAATGACATCATGAACCATGGCATGTTCTGTAACACAACAACACCAACAGCTCAAAAACTCTTCTGTATCTGTTTAAACTTTTTTTAAATGAAAAGTTTTTCCGAACAAATCTGTTCATTCATGATGGAGCAATGTGCAAACCCACATTCTGAAAAAAAAGTAACACCAAGGACACGAGGCCGGTTATCAGGTACGCTGCAGCCATTTGTTGCCGACGAAGAGAGAGCAGAGAATGAAAAAAAGAAAGGAGAAGACGACTCACCATCCACCACGTCTTGGCTGTCATGTCATAGCAGAGCTGCCATTTCACCGTGCTCTCCGACGGGTTGCCGACCATGTGTGTGATGCTGGGGAGCTCCATTAGGAGAAACAGATCCACACTGTGGAATGAACAGAGAATGGAGCTAAAGTTCCCTTAAAGTTCTCAGAGTGGCTCCAAAGTGGCCCGGACGGCAGGAACCAGAGGAACGGAGATCCAGAGGAGAACCATCCTGTCTCTCATCCTGAGCTCCTGGCAGACACGCCGAGCGAGAGAGAAAGAGAGAGAGGGAGAGAGAGAGAGAGAGAGGATTAAGACACTACACAGAAGTTCAGACACTCACACCACAAACTGTAACGCCAGCTGTGCGAACACAAACATTCACACACACAACCACAAGTCATTGACTTTCAGACCATAGAGACCAAAAGAGCAAAGAACAGAGGTACCATAAGCCATGAGTGAAGCACCGCATGTCCTTCCAGTCCCTACACAGCTTCTCTAAATCCGAAAAAAAAAAAAAAAAAAAAAAAGTCAGTCAAACTACAAAGAGTCCCACCTACATCATGGACCGACCACAATGATGCTGCACGCCTTCACTCTGCCTTGTTTTTCCACTAAACCAGATCTGTGTACGCTAGTCATGTCTGTAACTCAGCATCAACGTCAGGAAATATAAACTAGCCATGGTATCTGCAGAAGGTACAAGAATAAAACAAATTGATCAGCAATAAGACACTCAGGTCATGAGTCTGACCACACATCTGCAGTGAGTTAGCATACTCGTCTCACGGAGTGCGCTTATTTCCCCCTGCATTCACCTCCTCGGGATATTTTATATTAGTCCCATAGACACACGTGTTCCTGTGTTACTGCAGGAGAATCCATTTCTGGACGCAGTTTGCCTGAAAGTGTCCGAGAGAACAACAAGGTGCCTTGGTTTCAGTTTTGGTTTTCATTTCAGATTAAAGAATTAAAAGTGGACTGTCTGTGCTTTTTTGTGGGAAACTTTAATCTGACCCGGGAAAGCACCCCAAGAACCGAAAGTATCGGGACAAACTGCAACATGAAAAACATTTAGATTTATTGCCATCATGACTTTCTTTTTATAGTCGCTTTAGTTCATTAGTGGATCCAGATAGCATGTACAAGAAAAGATATAAGAATAAAGAAATATTAGGCGGCGCGGTGGTGTAGTGGTTAGCACTGTCGCCTTGCACCTCCAGGGTCCGGGTTCGATTCCCCGGCCAGGCTCGATTCCCGTCTCTGTGTGCATGGAGTTTGCATGTTCTCCCCGTGCTTGGTGGGTTTCCTCCGGGTACTCCGGTTTCCTCCCACAGTCCAAAGATATGCAGGTTAGGCTAATTGGTGTTCCCAGATTGACCGTAGTGTGTGAATGTGCGTGCGTATGTGTGTGTGCCCTGCGATGGATTGGCACCCTGTCCAGGGTGTACCCCGCCTTGTGTGCCCTAAGCCTCCTGGGATAGGCTCCAGGCCCCCCGCGACCCTGTATATAAGGATAAAGCGGTATAGAAGATGAATGAATGAATGAATGAATATCTTTTTATGAATCATATTCACTGAAGCCGTATTGTTGTATATTTCTAAAAAAAAAATTTTTTTTCATTTTTGCCAAGTTTTTGTCTCATTGTCACTCCTGTCCCTTTTCCTTGAGCGTCTAACTTTAAGACATGAACACCGGTGCAGATGATGAGAGATGATCAGGCCGGTGTTAGTATCACACTGATGATGCTGAATGCTGAATGGCTGGAACAGACGAGAGGGGAAAAGAGGTTGCTGCTGAGGTTGTTACATACAGTAAACAACCAATCTTTAAATTGGATATTTCGACACTATGCAGCCTGTCTCAGTAAAACATTGGTTCACATTTCTTTAATTGAATCGTTATGGTGTCCGCCATAAAAAGATATATACAGTATATATACTTTAAATAAAATTCCTTTACTGTAAGTAAAATATGTATAGAAATGTGTTTAATAAGCTTATAACAGGTCTATATTCATCTTATATTAAGAAATTGTCTATATATTTGTCTAGATTAAGGGTAATCACACTTTTTTTTTTTTGCATATGTAGCATGCAGTACGTAGTTTGCTAATGTATAACTAGCTCTGCTGCTTATTTTGCTAGCTATTAGTCAACTTCTTAGCTTGCTAATTTATGTTACTGTTTGCTCTGTGTTTTTGTTTTTTATAAAATTAAAATGTGAGTTCCAGATTGGCAAAACTGTACACTATGTGGTTTTATAAGACACAACCTGCTCCAGTTAGCGAATGCTAGTCATTATTTCCACAGTTGCTAATAGACAAAAACCAGTAGAATCCTTTAGCTAGCTTTTAAAAAAAAATTACATAGTAACTGCTTTAGAATAGTTTCTGTTGGGTAAATGTTTATTCATTCTAAATGAAAATGACCCCATTTAATGAATATTTTAAAATGCTGTTACTTTTATTCATTTGATGTTTTTGTCTTATAAGTGAAACTAAATACAATTCAGTGATGTGACGGTTTAAGCAATTAACACCAATAGACAGTTGGGGAATTTCCATGTTTTCACCACCAAAGCAAATTCACCAAAAGAAATCCCATAATAGTAATAATAATAATAATAATAATAATGTCTATTTCCATCAGCAATAACAGCAGTATTCTGCAATGCTAACTTGGATGCGAGAAAATGGCCTGATGTGAAGGCAAAGTACTGCAAGCTTCTGTTTGTCTTTAACCTCAGATGAGAATGACAAATCACAATGACAAAATTACCAACTTTAGCGACAAAACAGAACAACATTTGAGGCATTTATTACTATCTGAAGAATGTTTTCTTTGGTGGATGGCGTCACCCGAAAAAAAAAAAAGAGTGACTTAGCTGTTTATTATAAGAACATTTAATATGCATTACTGTATTTAACCATCTTGAGCCAGTCTGCATTTCTTCATATTTTGCTGGCAAAAAGACAAACTTTCTTGTATTCTTAATAAAGTCTTGAGGAACAGATCTCCCGGCTTCCTGAAGGATTTTTTTGGCTTTCATTTTTTCATTCCAGTCCCTGAACCTGAGTAATTTCAGAGGAATGATTTTGTTTGTTAAGCTGCGCATGAAACACACCTATGAATCGTTTAAGCATAAAAATCCATCTAACTCATGGCATGAACTAGTGAGAAATAGGTGCAGATGATGATATACATTAGCGTTCAAAAGTTTGGGTTCACTTTCTACCTCCATGATGGTTCCTGATGTTTATTTCTTTCTACATTGTAAAGTTTTGCTGAAGGCGTCCAAAAACTGCATGAATCTCCTTTGAACAGTTGATATTGAGATGTTTCTGCTACTTCTGCTCTGTAAAGACTTCATAACGCCTCTAATCTGAGCTGCTGTTAATTGGTCATTTTTCAGGCTGATAACTCTAAATGAACTTCTCGTCTGCAGCAGAGGTAGGTTTTGGTCTCGTCCTCCTGGGACGGCCTTCATGAGAGCCAGTTTCATTATGGTGCTTGACGGATTTTGCAAATGCACTTGACAATACTGTTCTTGCAAGAACTATTACAGAAAGGCCGACCTCTGTGTCTTAAAATAACAACTAACTGGTGTTTTTCTTGTTGTTACGTAATTACCTAATTCCATATGTGTTATTTTATAGTTTTGAAATCCCCAGTATTGTTGTAGAATGTAGAAAATAAATCACTAAACAAAAACAAAGAAATTTGCAAGCGATCTAAAACTTTTGAACAGTAGTGTATGATCAGGCCGGTGATTAGTATACAGTACTGCTGATGCTGAATGCTAAGTGGTTGGAACGGACGAGAGGGGAAATGAGGTTGCTGCAGAGGTTGTTACATAAACAACAACATTTTTAAATAGGTATCTTTAAGCACTTTTAAAGTACAACATTTGTTTTCATTTCTTTAAATTAATCTACATATTTTAATTTTATTTAATATGAAGAGATAACGGGTGGCTCAAGAATTTCACACACTATATACTGTTCCTACTGTATATGCAATAACATCAGGTGCTAGTGAACAGGAACAGAAGAAGGAAAAAACATGGTGTAACAACATTAGAATTTGGGTCTCTGGAGGTTAGCATGACACCGTGTGGAGTTTTATTAGATGTAGATGTATTATGAGGGAGATAGACATATTGGAATTGGGAAATATTTTTGGAATTTTTCAGGAAATCCTGGAAAGAAATGTGACAAGAAAAAAAAAAGCTTACTACAGTGAGTAAAACAAGCAAACAAAGTTTAAAAACTAAACATTTTCCAAAAAGTTTGATATTTTTAATATTTATCATTTAAGATTTTGCAGAATTTCATGATCACTATTTTAACAAATTTGTAACATGACCATAATTCATGTTTCCGTATCTTATCTCTATGCAGCGCATATTCAGTTGACACGCTTACTATTTGATCTAACATGGATCGAGGGTTTTGCTAGACTTTCCAGCTTGGGATATCATCATTATTAAAGCAAAAATGATGTGTAATTAATAAGTGTGTAAATATTTAATAGCAAAGACTATACTTAATAACCAAGGTGTTATTGAGAATATAGCCTGTAATATGTCAAAATGCTGCATTAAATTTAAATGTATTAAAACAAATGCAAAAAAGCATTTTCCCTATTGTTCCCTAAATCTCAGTTTACGTGGAAAATCTAGGATCTTGAATTAAAACAAGTGCATTAATATAAAAATGTGATTTTAATTATTGCTGGAACTACGGTCAGAGCTGCTGTTGTAGATATAAATTAAACCTGAGCGTTAGCTTAATTCAATTCAGTAAATAAGAAAAATACGTCTACACCGTTTTACAATATAAGAGAACAGATCGATTTTTTTGTCCTACCTTCGGTCACTGGTTTTAACGAACGAGGGTCTTTGTTTGCTAAAAGGTTATCAACTTCTGCCTCTTCTGACCTCCTGTCGTCTGTCACACTTTAATGGAGTTTCAATATACAAAAAACAAAAATCCAGTTCCAGCAGGACTGACCCAAGCCTGCAAACCAAGCTCATGCACATTCTCCAGCTGTCCACAATGATTCATGAACTTCAACTCATTCGGACAATAATGACATGCTCTTTGCCGGTAACCTTTTCTCTCTTTAATTGGCTTCTCTTAGCCCTTTTTTCATGATTCTTGATCAGAAACATGTAGAGGAATTGCACCGTCAGCCTCCAGGCTTCGTCCACAGTTTTATCCAGCCAAGAAAAACAAACACTAACACTGGGTTAAAATAGAAGATGTATGTGAAAACTTATAGCAGTGCCAACATTATACTGTAATTCTAAGTTTGTTCTGAGGACATACTGTAGGCAGAAAGACAAAACTATTTTCGTAGATGCGGTTTTTAATTTTACCATTATAGAAAAACTGTATGGACACGGCTGGAGTTTCACCATCAGGCCGATTCTTGTGCTTTTTTTTATTTATTTATTTTTTACTTGTGGTGTTAACTTGCCACATATTTCGCCATTTACTGTATAACAAAAAAGTGTCCGTATGTCTAATTAGCCAATTAACTACGTATAACCTCCTTTATTGGCAAAGCAATAAAAGCTTCTCTTCCCTGAGATACTTATTTCAAAATGTTACTTTTATATTGTTACATATAGTCAGGTTTAGGAGGTGAATGTGGATGCAAGATATATCTTCATTATACAGTAGGTAAAAACAAGACATACTGTACGTAAACAAGTCATAACGAGACACAGGAGAAAGTGATCAGTGACACACAACCTACTGGCGCTGATTGGTAAGGTCCCATAGCAAAGAAACTCCAAGATGAGATCTCATGTTAATCTCTTCTTTGTCTCCTAGACAGAAATGAGCCATCTTTGAGACTTAAATGAGATTTAGGCGGTTTCTGCATCTTCTCAAATGTGGCTCATTACCTTTAAATCTCAGAGATAGTTTGCATTTGTCTTGTGTGCAACTCACATATGCAGAAATGAGCCGTCTTTGAGATTTTAGCCGTTTTCTCAATCTTCTCAACGGTGTCTCAAATATGGCTCATTACCTATAAATCTCAGAGATACGTCATATTTGTCACATATTGTTTTTTTCCCTCAAAGCAGTGTTTTCCACACATAAAGTATACAGTAATTGTAAACTGTGCATTTGGGTTTTCTGATATGTTCTGCTATGATCCTTTTTTTTTTTTTTTTTTGGCTTAGTCATGTGTGTATAGTTTGTTAAAATGAAATAAAATTGAGTGCTGTATATTGAAGAATATATTCTGCTGGGAAAATGCCACTCTATATTGCACAATCCTGACTCATATACAGTATATTTGCTAAAACATAATGCGAAGAATGGCTAAAAATGTTTTAAATGGGTTTAAGGTCTAGGGTTCTCTGACAAGTAGTTCCATCTACACTAAAGAGTGTTTAGCGACTTTTTTTATATACTTCATCTTACACTTCACATACGGGTAGATGGAGGGGAGGGTTAGTTGGTTGCATCTCTGAAATGACGATATGTAGATATGTAGGTTGGTAACAACTAAAGTCAATTGCAAAATTGCTTTGTAATAGATAAATGTTTTATTTCGAAATCTGTTTTAATAAATAAAAAAAAATCCAACCACCAGTTATTTTATCATACCGTACACCCAGGTGTCCCTAGTTGATCAACATGGCTAAACTTTTACAAACGTGTACCCCTTAATGAATTTATTGAAATTTAACTGGCAAATTTGCAAACTTAAGTTACATAAAATTTTTAACTGTCAAGAATCTAAATTTCCGTTCTTTAAAGGGATAATACAGGGACTTAAGATAAAAGACACTACGAAGAGAAAAAAATTAAAAATGTTATTAATGTATCTCTGGGTAAATATGAGAAATAGGTGACGAAACTATGGAAAAGAAACTCCCTTAAAGTTTATTAAAGAGGAAGTAAGCTTCCTAACATTAGGCTAAAAGAGTTAGCACGAGGCACATGACATCAGTTTAGCTGCCTTTGACAGTGTGAACTGAACAAACACTTTTGTTTATGTTATTGAATGTTTCACAGTTACCGTGCATTTCATAGGATCTAATCAGAGGTGGAAAGTAACAAATGACATTTACTCACGTTACTGTAATTGAGTAGCTTTTTTGTGTATTTCCACTTTTTAAAGTAGTTTTAAAAATCTGTAATTTTACTTTTACTTAAGTACGTTTTGTTTGAAGTATTGTAATTCGCTACATTTTAAATCATATTCGCTACTGAGTAAAAAATAAATGAATGAAAATGATAAAATAATAAAAATATTATGCTTTGTATAAATGCTCCATTGCGCCGCGTGTGTGTATCATGTCCTGGTCGCGCGCCGCTCCAGACTCCACTCCAGGTTTTCTGACATCGGCATCTTCCTGACCTTCCACACGGTCGCTTCCGCCCTGAGAGTGACGTCATCGACTAGCGCGACCATATATAAACCGGAGAGAGACACGGGAAAGAGGAAAGAGGTTCAAATTCAAATTCAAATTTCAAATTCAAATTTTATTTGTCACATACACAGTCATACACAGTATAATATGCAGTGAAATGCTTACACGACCGCCAGTGACCTTAAAAAGAAAATAAAAGCTTGTACGTAAAATAAATAATCAATAAAAAGGAAATACTAAAGAAATAAATTTAACTAGTAAAATTAACTGTACAATAAGAACATAATAAAATATTGCAAAATATAGAAATATAGGGTAGATAGAGTATATATGTATATAGAATTAAAAGTGTCAGTGGTTGTGCAAATATGCATGAAAGGTGACTAGTGAAAGTGACATGTGCAATTGTCCAGATGTATAAATATTTAGTGCAAGTGTGTATGAATGTGTCCATAATTGTCCAGTCAGTGTTGTGACCTTAAAAAGATGTTATTAGTCCTGTGTGGAGGTGTGATTGAGAGACCTTATCGCCTGCGGGAAGAAGCTCCTCCTCAGTCTCTCTGTGTTGGCCTTTAGGGAGCGGAATCGCTTCCCAGACCGCAACAAAGAGAACAGTCCATTACTGGGGTGACTGAGGTCCTTCATGATCTTCCTGGCCTTAGTCCAGCACCGCTTGCTGTAGATCGAGTGCAGGTCAGGGAGCTCAGTGCGGATGATGCGCTCGGCTGATCGCACCACCCTCTGTAGAGCTCGTCTGTCCTGCATGGTGCTGTTCCTGATGTGATGTGATGTCGTGATGGTTGTGATTTTAGCGTTTTGATATTTGGTTGTGTATTCCGGTTTGACTTTTTGTCTCCCATTGACTTTGATTATTGCTTTGTCCCTTTGGTTTGGTTGGTCTTTGTATATATTTGTAGATAATTTCACTGTTTTTGGTTTAGGGAGTCCGGGAAGGTACCTGTATTTTTGTTTGTGTGTTTTTTTTTTTTTTGCAGGTAATCTAGCTACTAAATATAAATACCATTTTGTTTATTATTTTGGCCTGGGTCCATCCTGAATCTGATCCTCCCCCTCCTGGTGTGTGTGTGTGTGTGTGTGTGTGTGTGTGTGTGTGTGTGTGTATACAAACATCATTATTTCATCAGTTAATGATTGGATCTAGTTCTTTCTGCCATATACCACCATTTCTATACAGTTTAAAATAGAACCCTGAACCATTCTTTTGCTGTATGACCCTAGACTGGGACGTAACACCATATTTAAGTGACCACTTTGATTTTCAAGCACAAGAAAGACAACAGCTTTATTATGCAAAGGTGTTCCTTCAGTTAAAAACAACTAGTTTGAGATTTATATCTGCTCATCTTTTTTGAACTGCGCTAGAATGCCTCACCGCCCCCCCCCCCCCCCCCTCCACCCCCGCTGTTAAAAAAATAAAAATAATAAAGTAACTCGGTAACTTTTACTCTGAGTAAATTTTTTAATGAGCTACTTTTTACTTTTACTTGAGTAGATTTTTATAATGGTAACTTTACTTGTACTTAAGTAAAATTTCACTGAAGTAACAGTACTTGTACTTGAGTACAACATTTTATTACTCTTTCCACCTCTGGATCTAAATATATGTATACTCAGAAATAGAAGCAAGCTCGTTTTCTTTGTCACTGTTACGAAGTGATTTTATTTTTCCACACATGACAGCCTTACAACAACCAACCCGTGCCAAAAGTGTTAGCATTTCCAGTTATCAGGAAGAAAAATAAATCCAGTGCATGTGCCTTTACCGGAATATCTGCTATAATAAGAGAATAAAGAGCTGCACTGACATAAGCGAGATGAGAAAATCAAGCTTTAAATAAAACTCTGAATGGTCAACATGGTACGCCATGAAAGCAGTAAAATGTCAAGTTTCCCTTTATAAGCCGCGCGCGAGAGAGAGACATATGAAAATGCTAGCTGTAATTACACAATCTGTGGAGAAGATTCCTGGGTGACCTCCAGCGCGAAAGCATATACAGCTAAACAGGGGAAACTACTAAACGCTAAATAGAGTGACAAAATCCCGGGCCAAAACTGGATGCCGGGCTCGAATATGTGAGGCAAAAAAATTTAGGTTATTCTCTTTCATTATCAACTATAATATCAAAACGCTGGCGAACGGTGCAATTCACAGAACTTCAATTCAAACCCAGTCTGACATTTTTTTTTTCCTTTTTCCCTTTAGCCTTGAGCTTCACAGACTCGGGTTCTCTTCCCACCAGCACGTCCCCCATCATGTCCCATAGCAAAAGTTTGTTGCTCAGAATGAGCTTTTTCTAGTCGTATGAGAATGAATTGAGCTGTCTCATTCCAAGCTCGACTTTGTCTTTTCTATTTCTCCTATTTGGAGAAACAAAGAGATGTACATGAGAATGAGCCATATATAAGACCATAATGAGAACAAAGTCAGATATAAATGAGATGTATGAAATAAATTAGAATTATTATAGTTTTATTGAACATAAAACAAGAACGGGCCGATGTCAGGAAAAGTTCTCCCGGATACATCAGTCTTGTGATGGAAGTCCAACAAGTTTGTCCAAAGTCTGCAACTGCAGTTGGTCAGTATAATGGAACAAAAAAATATATATATATATTAAAACATTTGAGATTTACCTAAACACCATCCAGCTACTCCATTCCCATGTTTCTGAAGCTTGAGCTCATGGGCTGGTGCTCACCTGACTGATGATGTGGTGCTGATGGAGACTCCGGAACATTTTCCTGCATTCAAATTCAAATTTTATTTGTCACATAAACAGTCATACACAGTACGATATGCAGTGAAATGCTTAGACGACTGGCCGTGACCTTAAAATAAAAGACTATTAATAGAAAATAAACTCAGATGAATAAAATAACTGTGCAGTACAAAATATACAATATAAGGAAAATATATGAAAAATATTATTTAAAAAAAACAGCTGTATAATATAGAAATATTGAATTTATGGAGGTTTTTGTCTGGGAATGAAATTGAATATGAATAGAAATGTGCGGCGGGTGTGCAGATATGCCTGAAAGTACCATATTTAATTTTCTTGGTCTCCTGAGGTGGCGTGCTTCTGACAAGAACCCAGTTAAAGGAAAATGTATATCATTACCAATGTAACATTTCCACAAACAAACATACTGGTCTTAATTCATAGAATATAATTTTGCATTTGCCAGTTAAATTTTAATTAATTAATTAGTTAATTAATTAAATTAATTCATTCATTAAGGTGTATGCATTTGTAAAAGGTTAGCCATGTTGATTAACCAGGGACCCCTGGGTGTACAGTATAATAATATAACTGGGGGTTGGATTTCGAAGATAGATTTCGAAATAAAACATTTATCTCTTACAAAGCAATTTTTTCCCCTAATTGACTTTAGCCATTTCCAACCTATAATCTACATACTGTAGCTCCATTTCATTTACATTTAGGCATTTGGCAGACGCTATTATCCAGAGCGACTTACATTTTTATCTCATTACACATCTGTAATGAGATAAGGGCCATTCTTCGCACTATGTTTTAATAAATATACTATATATTAGTTTCTTCTTCAATATAATTCAGTATATTCTTCAATATAAAGAACTCAATTTTATTTAATTTTAACTAACTATACACACAGGACTAAGCAAAATGTTGAAAACGGATCATATCAGAACATTTCAGAAAACCCAAATGCACGGTTTACAATTACTGTATACTTTGTGGGAAACATTGCTTTGGGGGAACAAAACAATATGTGAGTCGCACACAAGACAGATATGAACTATGCCGGAGATTGAAAGGTAATGAGCCATATTTGAGACACATTTGAGAAGAAAACGACCGAAATCTCATTCAAGTCTCAAAGATGGCTCATTTCTGTCTAGGAGACAAAGAAGAGATTAACATGAGATCTCATCTTGGAGTTTCTTTGCTATGGAGTCCTACCTTATAATTTAATGTGTTTGACATTTAGTGGGCACGAATGTTATTGCTCTCATTACAGACAATGTTACACACGACTTGTAACTGCAACGCTGTTTTATTCGCAGGCCGAGATGTCTGTTCAAAAACATACATAGACACTTAATAAGCTGTTCTCTGAGCGTTGTTAAGTATTCACAGATTTAATGATTGTTTAATGCGATTGTCGAGTAAGTAGTAGGGTTGATGAAGGGTATAATCATATGTATTTTTCATTCACTCCATGTGCAATGGTGGTATGTAAAAAGATCATAACGATAACAGTGATGATAATGAGAATAATATGAGATAATCTTTGACACCCGAAACGCTCCATGCTGGTGCCCTGGGTGGCAGACCCATGCCTTCCCTGCCTATTTCTTCTTAATGAGGTAATCCTAGACTACCGACAGCACTCCACCTCCATCTTTCGACAAGCCCCGGCCTGCACTCCAATTAGTGGTCACGCTAACAGGCAGTGATTACGCCTGCTCCTCAAATTAGTCCGCACCGCAGTTTTAAACACTGCAAGGGGGTCAACGTCAGCCTGCACCGTGGGCCGATCAACAGGAGTCTCTCTGGCCAAATTAAAGGCCGCCGTGGCGTTTTGTTTTTGCTGATCACGTTTCAGAAAATTCTCTGTGGAAACCGAATGCCGCCCATGTATGAGTCAACATCTTCAGATATCAGAGCGCTTGAAACACATCCAGCATTATCTCCAGATGTCAAGGACAGCAGGACCCCCAACAGGACTGTGCCGTGTCCAGCCTCTAGGGAGCAGTAGCGTGATTTGGTTTGATGTTTTGGATAAAATATAGAAAGGTCATGCCAGGGTTTTCCAGGCAGAAGTTGAACCAAATGTGTTTGATGAGGAAGCTAGTTTGGAAACACTGAGCTATGCAGTCAGGTGCCTCTAGTTTAAACGTATTATTATTGTTGGGAAACACCACAGGCCATTGCCATGTCATTAATAAAAGCACATCACATCAGGCGTTCATCATTCATTAAACTCTTCTGAAATGCTCACAATACTGGAGAATAAAACAATTTGGCGATATGATGTCATAGAAAAATAATCAATAATCTGGTGAGGTGATGCTGACGTTGAGTTACTGTTCCACCCTTGAAGTTGAATATTTTCCTTATATAACAGCACATCCCCAAAGTTATCATCATCATCATGAACATCAACATCATCTTCTATAATGCTTTATCCTGTATTCAGGGTCGCGGGCACTTGGAACCAATCCCAGGAGGCTTAATGCACGAGGCTGGTTACACACTGGACAGGGTGCCAATCCATCGCAGGGCACACACACATACACACACCCATTCACACACTACGGGCAATTTGGGAACGCCAATTAGCCGAACCTGTAGGTCTTTGGACTGTGAGAGGAAACCAGAGTACCTGGAGGAAACCCACCAAGCACGGAGAGAACATGCAATCGAACCCGGACCCTGGAGGTACAAGGCGACAGTGCTAACCACTACCGCCCTAAAGTGTTTATATCGTAGAAATTTGCCATTAATTAATACGATACATTGTCATCATTCCAAGATCGGTTCAGGGTTAAAATCTGGTAAGTGTGAACCAATCAGGGTTGTTCCTGTAAGACAATGCACACATCAGGATGGATAAGGAGATCTTTACATGAGTTTTGATATATATTCCAGTGTATTAAGATGTTAAAATGTGAAGGTTTGTTTCCTTAGTGGCGTGTGTGCTATAGTTCTCCAAGGGAAGCATGCACGTGCTCTGTTGCATAAATGCTAAATTCATAAGTGATTTGTAATTGATTCCTTTGGCACGGTAGCGTAGTTGTTAGGGTTGAAGGTTCGAAGTCCAAAGACATGCAGGGGAGGCTAATTGGCATTTCTAAATTGCCTGTAGTGTGTGTGCACTTGTGTCCCCTGAATTGGATTGTCACACTGTCCAAGCCCTTGGGTTCAGGCCTCCCGCGACCCTGTACAGGATAAGCGCTATAGAGAATGAGTAAGCGGACGAGTAAATCATAATTTATTTCATAATTGCTTGTAAAAAAAGCCTTTGTGATCTTGAAGCTACTGTATACAGTATAGCTATATACATATTCTTGGAAATAATACGTTTGAGAAAGAGGTAAAGATTTTTGTTATTGGATTTTAGTGTTAATTTCGTCAACGAAAATAACGATGAAAAATATTAGTTTGACCTTTTTTTCCTAGGACTAAAATGAGACGATGAGGAGCCGTCACGGATATCAATGAACAGTGACGGAATCAGCACGCAATAATGT
This sequence comes from Channallabes apus, assembly GCA_030522415.1. Classification (NCBI taxonomy): domain Eukaryota; kingdom Metazoa; phylum Chordata; class Actinopteri; order Siluriformes; family Clariidae; genus Channallabes; species Channallabes apus. Next base: position 12,593,180 of record CM060115.1, on the reverse strand, counting down.
TGCCGAAAAATGACGAGATTAAAAACTAATAAAACATCTGTCTTTATTTTCGTCAACATATAATTTTCGTCACAATCCGCTGCGATACGGTGTTCATGCATTATGGCACGAGCAGCGGTGTTTCTCAGGTCACGGTGCACGACTTATCAGGGGTACTTTGCACGAACAGTGACAAGGGATGTTACAAGCTCGGTCATCTTTAACTCTTCGTCATCACATCAGCAGAGGTGGAAAGAGTAATAAAATGTTGTACTTAAGTAAAAGTACTGTTACTTCAGTGAACTTTTACTGAAGTACAAGTAAAGTTACCCTTTTAAAAATCTACTCACGTAAAAGTAAAAAGTAGCTCATTAAAAATTTACTCAGAGTAAAAGTTACTTTTAATTATTTTTTTAACAGTGGGGGTGGGGTGGGTGGGTGGGGGGGTGGAACACCCTCGCATAATAAATCTGTTGCCTTTGTGATCTTTCAGCTGTGTCTGCATCACTGGCATCTGTTCTGTCCGTCTCCATCGTTCTTGTGAATTTAGCGCGTTTGTTCTCCATCAATCAATCAGTGCAGTGGTTTCCGGCGTGCATTTTTTTTCCTTTCCCGTTGTATTATTTGTATTATTATTATATATTTTTTTTTCATTCATTTATTTTTCACTCAGTAGCGAATATGATTTAAAATGTAGTGAAGTACAATACTTTAAACAAAACATACTTAAGTAAAAGTAAAATTACAGATTTTAAAATCTACTCAATTACAGTAATGCGAGTAAATGTAATTCATTACTTTCCACCTCTGTACATCAGTATTACTCTGACGAAAGAGAAGAGACGATATTTGGGCCCGTTTTCTTCATATTGAACCAGAGACAAAAAGCTGATGTCTAGTAATATTGGAGGGGAAACAGTGGGGCACATAATCGCTGGAAAAAAATAGCACAAACCTGAAGAGACGCAACAAGACATACCATAATAATCACCCAGTTTTACACCCCCTTTGTGGTAATTATGTTACCACATGTTAATCTAATTATGTTGAAATGTATTTTATTGTATTTTATAGTTAAGTCGTTGCCAAACACGTTATGCTAACAGGTTAGCAAATGATTGTGACCCATACGAGCTACAGAATCTCTAGCAACAGTCCAAGTGTACAGTCTGTACTGCTCCTATTGTTTTGTAGTTTAAAAAAATATGGACATGCAGCAGTTGTTGTGATGGTAAAAATAAATATAATTAGCTGAAAACATCAGATGAAAAGGTACATTTTAAATGTTAAGATAATAAAAATAAAAATAAACCTTTAAAAATGGGTTTTGGCTGGACTGTAGGATTAATTCATAATAAGCTTAATATCTTAATCTTAATCTAAATGTTACGTTTTCATTGACTAAAACTAGACAAAAGTGCATACATACATAAAGTCTAAAACTAAAACTAGACTAAAATGTGACCAAACAACAATAGTATGAGACTGACTAAATATGATAAAAAACTAACAGGGACATTTATCCTGGGACTAAGACTAAGACTAAGACTAAAATTGAAAATAGCTGACAAAATGAAACATTACGCGTTTCAACAGTCTATAAAATGTCTTTCTGTCATTCATACATAATTCACAGCTACCTTCAGACATACCCATGACCATGATGGAGACACGAGACATATGTCTCTCTTAACAATTCTCACATAATTGAGGTATACTATAACCAAGTGTCCGCAGAATAAACTGAGTATCTTGGGTTTGACTATCTTTAACACTTCCTTTAACATTTTCATGAGAAGAAAAAAAAAATTTAAAAATCGCTCATTTTGATCCTTCAGAGAAGCCATAATCTCAACAGCACAGGACTTAAAAGTGAGACAGTTTTCTTTTACCGGCACATGACATATTTTCCAGCCTAAACATGATAAAATGCAATTTAACATGTAATTAAAACTAAGCAAGTAAAACTGCACAATCTGGCAACATGTCATGAAAGGTTGCCCCACTTTTTTGCACTACATCACTTGTCGTAATTTGGTTCTTGTTCTCATCTGTAAATGTTCCTACCTGCAGTTCCAGGTTGAAAGTGGCTGTACAAGTTCTTAAGGCCTACATGGTATGATTTCCAGATTTCATTTGTATGCATTTCTCTCTCTACTCTTAATGAGGTAATCTCTTATTTATCGCTCACTTATTTATATTTACTTTTAGGCAATTGCAGACGTTCTTATCCATCATTGGATAGATCCTTACATTGGGTACAAAATACCGTCAATCAAACTTGTTGGAAAGTTTTTCTTTCTTTCTTTCTCTTTTTCTGGAGATTGTTGTTTAAAGATTGCCATTGAATCGGCTGTACGGCCATTTAGAGGAAGTTCATTCCATCACCAAGGTGCCAGAACAGAAACTCACTCACACACTCATTCTCTATTCCCCTTATGCTGTACAGTGGTCTGGGAGGCCTGGAGCTTGTCCCATTGCACTCAGGACATGATGCAGGATGCACCCTGGACCATGGAGACTCCAATTAGACTAATTTACATGTCCTTGGACTCTGGGAGGAAACCAGAGTACCCAGAGGAAACCCTCCAAGCACACACACACACACAAAGTTAACACACACAGACCAAGGTGGGAATCAACCCCTCAGCCCTGGCGGTGCGAGGCCACAGTGCTGAGTACTACACCAAAGCTTACATCTTTGCATTTCTGCATTTAAAGTTGCTATCCAAGAAAAATTACAGAAATGTTCTTCAGTGTTGTTGTTTTTTATTCTCTTTTGGTGGAAGATAAGAAAGTAAATGCATTCACAATAGGTCTATCAACAAGCTTTATTATAATTAGATTAACTTCAAAGACGGCTGTTGTGAAATGAATTAAAGATGGGATTTGGGTTAATCGGAGTCTTTTTTTTATTTTATTTTTTATAAACAGAGTTATTGTTGTGTATGTGGAAATAAGGAAAGAAATCAGGTCAGGAGTTCCTAAATACCAGAACAATAGATTAATAGGTTAAACAGGGAGGGAGCTCCAGGATGCACCTTTGGCTTTGGATACAGGACTATAAGCTGATGCAAAAATAGATCTCTTCATGACAAAACAGTGATAATCTTTTTTTTTAACAAAGCACACTGAGGAATTTTCTTCCTCTATAATGATTCCCACTTTTATTTATTTTAAAATATAATAATTTTTTAAAATATGGTTAAAGTTACTTTTAAGGTTGCGTAATGTCCATAAAACAAGTCAGTTCCCATTATCACTTATGTTACTAATATATAGTAGGACTGTATATAAACACTCATTTCATCACTTCCTCTTGAAGAAAATAAGACCAAAAAAATAAAATTTTAATAAGAAGACGTAACGTCCTCTGTTCGGAAGAAAATGTACTGTAATGTTGCATCTTTACATCGGAGTGTTACTGTACAAAGCGTTGACGCTGGAGACTCCTTCCATAAATGTGGAATAAGGATTTCCTTACAGAAACCTCAGTAACCCGCTGAGCCACATTGACCTCGTTTAAATTGACATTTAGTAACATGTACATTTCACATTTGGCAGATTATACACATTATACACCTGAGCAGGGTTACGGGCCTTGTTCTAAGGCCCAATTGTGGCAACTTGGTGGTGTTGAGGTTTGAACCTCCTAGTCAGTAATCCAATGCCTTAACAGCTCTGTCACTTCTTCATCTTCAATAAAATAATTGGTGTAAATGAAATTAAAGAAATGTTTTACCGTGACAGGCTGCAATGTACAAGTTGCAAAAAAACAATTCAAAAAAATTGCTTGTTTATGCAGCGACCTCATTTCCCCTCTCATCTGTTTCAACCACCTGGGTCATGCCTTAAGTTAGATGCTTTTTAAACTGGACTAAATATTAGAGACAAAAAGTCCCACAGGAACCCTGAGCTTGAGAACTGTTCCTCAAGACTACTGTATATTAACAATAACAAGAAAATCTGGCTCTCAGGTAGCAAAATATGAAGAAATGAGGGGGAGGGCTCAAGACTTTTGCACAGTACTGTATGATCTGTAATTTGCCTTATAGCTGAACTATTCTCAGAGCTGATGATACAGGAAATGAATCAGCACCTTCTGACCAATCAGATTCAAGTCTGATTAAATTACGTCTGTCACATAAATAAAAAATTCAGCATTATTATATTATATTATATTATATTTATATGTCCAGTTGATATCTTAAATGTTTTAATATATCACAGCTCTGAAAGAAGAATAAAGTCATTAAAATACATCTTAAACGTTGACATTTATATTACAAATACAACCACCAAGTGAAATTCTTCGTGTTACGTATTCAAGGAGTCGACATTGAAGAAGAAAAAAAAAAGGAACAAAAAGAAGAACCTCTGCATTGTAGTGGTCATGAGACACTGTCGTGTTTGACATGTTTATTCAGACGGCGCTACTTCCTCATCGCTCTCAGATTCACTGTGTAGACATGATGCAAGGACACACTCGCTGCTTTGTGCTCCGTCACACCCATCCTCATGTTCTCAAAGTTTTCCCATGTTTAGCCACAAACCTGCAAAAAGAAACACTAGACTCTGTGATTAAAAAAAAAAAAAAGAGTGAGAGAGAGAGAGAGAGAGAGAGAGAGAGAAGAATGGAACATGAGGGAAGTTCTCTAAAATGTCAGAAGGAGAAGTCTGAGCAGTTTCTAAGAAGGGACGTTCCACGAGAGTGCTGCATTACTGCGTCTCCTTAGGTTTTCATTCTCCAGTAGCAACCCTAACCCTAACCCTAATCCTAAACCTAACCCTAATCCTAACCCTAAGTAGCATTGCTAGAGGTTAAACATCATCTTGATTCATTTCATCTTTCACGGTTAAGAGATTAGGAATAAGATTGGACTGTAGTGTACATGGTAGAGTCCATGTCAGATTATATGAGGAAGATCCCCTGATGATTGAGATCCCCCTGCAAGTGAAGAAAAGCAATGACGTTCTGCTTCCATCAGCGGGATTAGGAAAATGTCCTTGAGGTTACGAGGGGAATTCTGAAGTACAGTAACGTTTCATTTCCTTTTCATCATCGGTTCAACCATACTTGTGGCTCTTCTTGTGAATTTTATGGGATTTTTGGTTTTTGCCAGGGCTGTCCTCCTATTGGTGGATTTTAGACGAGTGTCACAGCAGCTATCGTTTAAAAAAAAGACCACGTTTTTCTTTTTTTTTAGTAAAACTAAGAATTAATTTAATACCTCACCTGTTAACCAAGATGACCGTCTGGGAAAACATTCTCAACCTAAAACAGACGCGAGTGTATATATGAGACGTACACAAATCTGTTGCCATGGAAACAATGTTTGTTGAAGAACCACACACTGGCAAAATCATACATTTCTTCAGCAAAATGTTTGGAGAGACTGTTTTTTGTCACTCACGTCTGCGAATCCTGATTGGCCAGACGAGCAGGCTTGAGAGGCACAGCGCGGCAACGATGCCGACGCCTCCGGTTACAGCTACCATGACACGATGATAGAACCAAATGCACTCAGTACAGCAAGCCAGCGTTCTGTAAATAGAACACACACAATAAATACTCCAATGTAAACATCAACGTCTGGACCTTCGGACATGCGAACTGGTCTTTATGACAGCAGATTAAAACGTTACAACACGGAACATGACATACGGCAGTAACCAGTAAACCATTCCGACTGTAAACAGTCTTTCAAGAAGTGACTTGGACCACGTACTGACAGGGGTACAGGGTCTGGATGATCATCACGGCGAGGCCGTTAGCCACCTTGTCTGTGAAGCTCATGGCTCCGTACACGAACGCGCCGCTTTGCTGTAAGGAGAGAAAAGGAAGAAACAGACGCAATCAGATCACACGCAAAACACTAGACTGTTAAAGTGGTTCAATATTAATGTACATGAAATCTGAGGGGTGTTCAAGTCAAACTGAGACTTTTGATTGCACAGAATAACAGAACACAGTACTGAGAGTAAACACTCCCTTTATTTCTCTATATAATCCCCTGTTTGGACACCGTCAAGGTAGTACATTTTCTCTGTACAGTACATTGGCGCCATGATCAGACTGCCTGCTTTACATCTGAAACGCTGGCCTCCCAGGAACTCCTTTAATGGTCCAAACATGTGGAAAAAATGGCTTGGAGCGAGTTCAGGACTGTACTGGGGGGGGGGGGAGTGTGGCCTTTTGTACTAAATGAAATTCATTATCTCACCAGTATCTATTCATTATGAATGAACCAAAACAGTGATGCGCTGTGTTCTGACTTTCTTTTGGGAACCGGCGTTAACCTTTAAAGCAATTTGAGCTACAGTCCAGTAGCTCTTCTTCTGGATCGGACTACACGGGCCAGCCTAAACCCCCAATGCCAGCCTTAACCCCCAATGCCAGCCTTAACCCCCAATGCCAGCCTTAACCCCCAATGCCAGCCTTAACCCCCAATGCCAGCCTTAACCCCCAATGTGCATCAGTGAGCATCCATGACCCTTGGACCACTGACCAATGCGGACTGGGAAATTAGTCCTTGTCACAGTAGCTAGAGTTACATTTCCTCATTACAATGGCAGCTGGGACGTGGGTGGGATACAGTATATTAGGCAGCAAGTGAACCTTTTGCCCCTAAAGCTGATGTGTTGGAAGCAGAAAAATTGGCCAGAATAAGGATTTAAGTGACTTTGACAAGGGCCAGATTGTGATGTTTAGACGACAGAGTCAAAGCAACTCCAAAACTGCAGCTTTTGTGGGATGGTTCTGGTCTGCAGCGGTCGGAACATACAGTACCAAAAGTCATCCAAGGAAGGAAAACCAGAGAACTGGCGACAGGGTCATGGGTGGCCAAGGCTCACTGACATGCTGTACAGTATGTGTGGAGTAAAATGCCATCCAACTGATGAAAAGATTAAGGCTGGTTGCCATTAAAAGGAATCAGAACACAACAGATGTTTAGTCAAAGTACTAATTTCAATCTTTTTGGATATCAGATTTGACATTTACATTACACAGACACTTTTTAGCCACCAGCTATGAGTTCTTTTACCGTCTGATCTGCAATGAGATTAGCAGTCATGGACAGAGACATCACGAGAATGACGGCGGACCCGGCTCCTAGCAGCACGGCTGCTCCGTACACGCGAACGCCCATCTTCATATCCAGCAGCACCCAGATGCCAAACGCCACGATGGGCACGAGTCCCGCAAAATACGTCTTCTGAGAAAGGGGGTAAAAAAAAACCAAAAAACAGTGATACAAATAACTGACAATGTTTTGGCACTTTATACTTTTTATTCATTCTTACTGTAGTCACGTCAACAATGTTTAGTTAAAAACAGGTTTTAAGGGATTCTGTTTCTATAATTCCAAGTACAAACTGTTCCTTAGTTTGTAGTCGTCATGGTTACTAAACAGATAAGACGGTATCAATTATAATACTTTCACGTTGCATGTGATCGCTTAATAAAAATGTGCTCGGGGCGACGAAATGTGAAAGATTAGAGAAAGTCTGGATCCTACAGGCTATTTTCTGATAATCAAAGCAAATGTGAGGGACTCACGCTAACTCCGAGGCGTTTGCTGATCGGCTTCATGGCCAGAGAAGACACAAAGCCGCTAATGTACAGGACCAGAGGAATGGTAGCGATGTAGTTCTGGGAAAACAGGAACGACAGACAGATACAGAATTACCTTCCGGTTATTTACCAAAGAGATCCAAATGATAAGAGCGATGAGGAAACTGACGAATAGACTGGAATGTGTAGCATTTCTTTACCTTGGGCAGCAATAAAGAGTTTATCAGGTACATGGAGATGTAGGTCTGGGAAAGGTTGACGATCAGACGAGTACACATGTACAGAGCAGCCACCTGTAGGAACAAAACACGACGACTTCACCTTCGTCTCACTGCTCTGTTTCTGCGGTCACCCTGAAGTTGTTGATTTTCTACAATGCTTTATCTTTAAAGGATTTTATTTATTTATTTACTTATTTATTTTAAGTTTATGGCGTTCAAGCTAAACTGCGACTTGTGATGAAATTTCTGGTGAATGAAGGCGTGAAAGCGATTGACATTTACAGAAGACTTCAAGCACAGTACGGTGATGCGGGAGTGGTGGCTCATGTGGCTAAGGCTCTAGGTTGTTGATTTTGGGGATCTGAGGTGCACACGACCCAGCCACTGCATGCGGTGCCGGTCCCAAGCCCAGTTAGGGGGCAGTTGTGACTTGAACGGTTAAGCTACTGGGCTACTTGTTTGGGAGGTTGGGGATTCGAGCCCCACCACCTTCAAGCCATTTCCACATGGTTTGGGCCATTAAAGGAGTTCCTGGGAGAACAGCGTTTCAGATGTGAAGCAGGTGGTCTAATTATACAAAAAAAACTTTCTACCTCGATGGCATCCAAGGACTAGTGAAACACTGGGACGAGTGCATTAATGTAGCAGGGGATTATATAACGAAAAATAAAAGGCGTTTTTATTCTCAGAACTGTGATTATTAGTTTATTTTGCACAATCAAACATGCTGCTTTGACTTGAACGCCACTTTTTAGATTATGCCATTTTTGTGTACGTTTCATGCACAGCTTATTCTCCCAAAAAAAAAATGAAAACTTTAGTTCACCTGATAGAAGGATGGTTCAGTGAGCCAGTGTTTCCACTGGAGTGGCATCCCCGAGTTCTGGATGGAGTGAGACACCAGGGGTTGGTCCTCGGTCCCACGGTGCTGCGTGTGTTCCCGTGTACCCAGGTGGAAGACGAGCGAGAAAACGGTACCGATGCCGAGAACGATCAGCGCCAGGTTCTGGAAATGTAGAATGAGTCGAGCGAGGGGTTAATGCACTGCATTCATTCATTCATTCATTTTCTATACCGCTTAATCCTGTGTTCAGGGTCGCGGGGGACCTGGAGCCTATCCCAGGAGACTTCGGGCACTAGGCGGGGTACACCCTGGACAGGGTGCCAATCCATCGCAGGGCACACACACACACACTCACACACCCAATCACACACTACGGGCAATTTGGGAACGCCAATTAGCCTAACCTGCATATCTTTGGACTGTGGGAGGAAACCGGAGTACCCGGAGGAAACCCATCAAGCACGGGGAGAACATGCAAACTCCATGCACACAGAGACGGGAATCGAGCCTGGCCGGGGAATCGAACCCAGACCCTGGAGGTGCAAGGCGACAGTGCTAACCACTACACCACCGCGCCGCCTAATGCACTGCAGTGACTCTTCAATGTCAGGACAAACACAAGTTTAGGACTGATTATGCTTTTCAGAACAAACACAGCATTCTCTGTGTGTCTTTATTGTTAGATTAGCTTTCATGAGGAACTACAGATGAACAAACATCATGCCAGTAACTTATACTTATAACACAGTGCTATTTTTAAACCTGACTTCCTCATACATTGTGTGTGTGTGTGTGTGTGTGTGTGTTACGGAACTTCCCTTATCAGCTTGTTGAGCTTGTGCAACATACCTAATCATCTCATACAGACTGATTCCTAGAACATGTCTGAAAACCTGCTCATGCAGTACATTCAGGTCGTCAGCTGACTTCATTTTATTGCCACATAACGTTGCTGAGTCTAGACCTGAGCAACTGATGCAACTCCAGGATCATAACCCCGCCTCCAGAGGCTTGTACAGTGGACACTATGCATGATGGGAGCATCGCTTCCCTTCTCACCCTGGCGCACCCAGTCCTCTCATCTGGACTCATCAGATCACATGACCTTTTTCCATCGCTCCAAAGTGCAATCTTTATGCTCTCTAGCAAACTTCTTTCTCTGATGAGTCGCACCAACAAGTGGTTTTCTTATGCACACACAGCTGATTAGTTCCAGTACTGTGAGAGAGTGTGTGTATGGAAATGCTCTAATTTTCACTATTAAATATAAATATGTTTTTTATTGTTAGGAATTATAATAATGCATTAGATGGCTCTTAACCCAATTCCAATCTTTGAAATGCTTTCTTCGCTTGGTACAGACCAATGTTTTGTATTGCTGAATATAACATGACTGTGATGCCCATGACCACATGACTGCGCCGCTAGTAACCACTCCCTCTCATGTGATATTGATCATTACATGGATTTGTCCTGCTAGCATTAGTGAATCTCTCACCCTGAATACGGGGACGTCCAGATGACTCAGCTGGTCAGAGATGGATGAATCAGCTGGGTGCTGGAAGCGGAACAGCAGCCAGGCCACTGCGTATACGGTGATATTCGAGAGCACCGTGAAGGCGTACCTGGGTCAGGAGGAACCACATCATCACTCATTCAGAAAAAAAAAAAGCGAAAACAAGAAATGTATCACGGATGAGGGCAAAAATGACATCTTAGCATCTTGTACTTACGCTATTAAAATTACAGTGAACTAAATCCATGATTCTCACGATTGTCTTCTTATATTATATATTTGAAGATCATTTTTATATTACACGGGCCGTTCAAATCAAACCAGGACTATATTACACTAATGCACTTATCCCAGTGTTTCACTAGTGCTTGGATTCCATCAAGGTGGAAAGTCTTCTCAGGATGTGGGGTTTTATGGCTGAAACGCCGGCCTCCCAGGAACTCCTTTAATGGCCCCGAACATGTGAAAATGGTTCGAAACGACCATTAACTCTCAGACGAGATCCTGTAATGTGTAAGTGGTGTTGGTAAATGTGTCTTTCCCGCAAGTTTCATTGACCAGACCTGGAGCCTATCCCAGGAGGCTTAGGGTACGAGGTAGGGTACACCCTGGGCAGGGTGCCAATCCATCGCAGGGCACACACGCAAACACACATATACACTCATTTCAGGCAATTTGGGAAACACCAGTTAACCTAATCTACAGATCTTTGGAATGTGGGAGGAAACCGGAGTACCCGGAGAAAACCCACCAAGCACGGGGAGAACATGCAAACTCCATACACACAGACACGGGAATCGAGCCTGGCCTGAAATCTAACCCAGACCGTAGAGGTGTAAGGCGACAGTGCTAACCACTACACCACCGTGCTGCCTTGTGAGATACTCATGGTGATGCTAAACTGTCTTGGTTCTGGAAAATTAGTCTGAAAACCAATATAGTATAATATTTTGAATATACTTCAAAGAGCTCTGAATTTTTCAAAGAATGGAAAGTGTACTGAACAGCTTTTACAAGTGTATGGAACACTCAACGTGCAAACTCAGAAGTTTGGTTCCTTGAAGGTTCTTCCAGGCAAGCTGGTTTATATTTTACTTAAGATTTTGTACATGAAACCTTTCCTGAAAATCAGCTAAGGGTTTCGGTAAAAGCACAAAAGTGTAACCTTGACTAACATCCTGGTGAACGGGCAGGGGTAGCTCAGTGGTTAGGTAGGTGGTGGACTGCTGATCAGAAGGTCCCAGGTTCAAACCGCACCACCAACAAGTTGCCACTGTTGGTCCCTTGAGCATGGCCCTCAACCCTCTATGGCCCTCTATTTTTATACGATATATAAAAATGTAAGTCGCTCTGGATAAGTAACAAACCTACTACTCATAACCAGTGTTTGGTCAAGAATGTTATTTATAATCTCCTAGACACAATGGTGCTCTGGAAGAGCTTGACTTCAGGTGAAAGAACGTCGTACCTGTATGAGGTGAGCTCCACTTTTTCGTGTTCGCAGGTCACCAGCTCCGGGATGAGAGACAGGTGGGAGATCTGAGTGGCGGCCCAGCCGAACTGGAAGATGATAATGAAAGGGGTGAAGTAGGTGAGCCCCACCCACTGTGGCGTCACCTCGCTGCAGCCCATACACGGGCTGAAGATGAACGGAAAAGACAGCAGCACGCAGATGGTTCCTGAAAACAAACAAATAGAATAAAATGCATCACAGAAACTCGGTAAGAGCGGCATCATGTTCCCATTTACATTATCCTTGTAGGGTTTCATGCTAGTCCCGGTCTAACAGCCTTTCTTGGCATAAGACTTCACCTCTAATCCTACTCCTGGATAATAACCAGTGTAACAGACCTGATTAATCTCAGTGTAGCGTACTTAAACTAGACAGTGGTGGACAAAGTAGACAAATCATGTACTTAGATACCCTAGGTAAAATATTACTCCGGTAAAATAAAAGTCCTTCATTTACAAAACTTTTTTAAGTTCTCACTTAAATTTTTTTTTACTTACGGACCAAAAATACTGAGCTCTGGGAAACAAATCATAAGAAAATTAACTCTCTGTAACCTTTAAGTCCTAGTGAAATAGTCTCTCTCGCTCTCTCTCTCCACCACTTTTGCTTTCAAACACCTGCTACACGATTGAGCGTTTTAGGGAGGGAACGCAAATCACGTAATTGCGCTACTTAACATGCAGAAATGTAGTGAAGTACGACATACATTACAGGTATTTGATGTACGATGTAGTGGAGTAAAAGTAAAATGTATCTTTAAAAACTACTCAAGTAAAGTACATGTACATAAAAACAAAGTAAATGTACCAGTAACCAGTTACATAACCCAATTTATGAGTGGATGTCCTTCCTAAAAAAAAGTTATTTAACCATTTTTTATAGAGAAACACTTCTGTAGTGTTCTACACAGCATTTTTCTTCTCAGTCAGACAACCAAAATACACCTAATTACTGTAATTGTATTTTTATTTTCGAATCATTTTCTATGGAACCCACCATGTTCATGGGAAACTAAAGTCCCACAGTGACACACTGTACATGTTCCTTCTGCTTTCACACAACTGTGAGAAGAAGAAAAAAAAACACAACCAAAACCGGGTAACTCTAATTTGAATATACAGTTACAATATCTCAACAAAATGTGGGTTCTCTAGGTACTTTCCAGGTCACATTTACAGGAACCTTCATATCCCCTGTTTGTTTGAAGGCAGATTTTGGACTTTTCTTAAAACACCAGACTTTGGGTTCTAAATCTAATTTCATCAGTTATATCGTGGATATATAGGACGATAGGACACATGACTATTGTTGTCATTCTTTAACATTACATCATTATACTATATAACTAAGTGAATGTCTTGAAAGCTGACTGTTGGATTGGATTAAAGTGAAAACTAGATAACAATCTAGATAAAAATCCGGTTGAGTATTCCTCAGTTTTCCTTTATTATAATCATTGTGAGTTTTTACCTGTGTTGCATATTGTTCCTGATTTGAGCTATATCTAATCTATCTATATACCTATCTAGCCCTGTAGTCGGTGGGTTCTCCCACACCATACTTCCAAGCTACAAGCCTGGTTAGAAAAAAGGCAGGGTTGCTTCAGGAAGGGCATATGATATAAAACCTCTGCCAAGTTTTGTGTCGATCGAATGGTCCGTTGTTTTGACCCCCCCCTCTTTGATGTGAAGCTCTTGACGTGTACACTAATGTATGGGTTTATCATGCATTGTGCTGGTGCCACATAATTGGCTGATTAGATACAGAAGGTCATGAATGTGCAGGTGTACCTAATAAAGTGGATGGTTGAAGTACAGACAGACAGACAGACAGACAGATAGATAGATAGATAGATAGATAGATAGATAGATAGAAACAGACAGATAGACATATAGACAGATATATAAATAGATAATTTTAATTTAATTTTATTTTTACGTTGAAATAAGTAAACGGCATTGTTTACAGAAGCTGGTAAGAGTGTGTGTTATGGTTAGATAATGAGAGAGGGAGGTTGTTTTACAAAAAAACCTGAATTTATTCAGTGAAATTATGCAAAACGATGGTAAGTGTAACTCTTTTTCAGTCACATTAACACCACAATGCTTTCTGTTTTTAACTTTCTATTAAGATACCACAATATCTTTGTATGCCAATAATAATGTAACATAACTCACAACATTTTTGTCCAACTGCCAAACAGTGCAGAAAAAAATCAAAGTAAACATGTTTGTGTTTTTTTCTTGTTCAGTGAGAGAAATCGAGCCTCTGTAGAGCTTTAACAAGTGCATCAAAGTCAGGTTGAATGTTTTAGGTGGAGATGTGAAGGACATCTGTCATCTATGCAAAATTTTGAAAGAAGGTTTTATTTTCTTTATTCCAAGCAACCTTTCGCCAGTCAGAATTGGGTCGGATTTGGCCCGCGGGCCTTAAAATGCCCAGGTCTGCCTAAGTTGGACAGGTCTGAAGGTAGAGGCCTGACAAAGTGCAATCCACTTCTCCAGGCTTTGGATGCAGCTAACAACACAATTCAGCAAGAACAATACTGTTACTATAAGCACAGGGGAAAAAACACTGCTCGAACATGATGTGCACACATGATGCCCCCTTCACATTTCTCACTGCCAGACTATAAAAAATAAGCAGACAGACAGATATATAAATACAGTGGTGTGAAAAACTATTTGCCCCCTTCCTGATTTCTTATTCTTTTGCATGTTTGTCACACTTAAATGTTTCTGCTCATCAAAAACCGTTAACTATTAGTCAAAGATAACATAATTGAACACAAAATGCAGTTGTTAAATGAAGGTTTTTACGTTATTAAGGGAGAAAAAACACTCCAAATCTACATGGCCCTGTGTGAAAAAGTGATTGCCCCCCTTGTTAAAAAATAACTTAACTGTGGTTTATCACACCTGAGTTCAATTTCTGTAGTCACCCCCAGGCCTGATTACTGCCACACCTGTTTCAATCAAGAAATCACTTAAATAGGAGCTACCTGACACAGAGAAGTAGACCAAAAGCACCTCAAAAGCTAGACATCATGCCAAGATCCAAAGAAATTCAGGAACAAATGAGAACAAAAGTCATTGAGATCTATCAGTCTGGTAAAGGTTATAAAGCCATTTCTAAAGCTTTGGGACTCCAGCGAACCACAGTGAGAGCCATTATCCACAAATGGCAAAAACATGGAACAGTGGTGAACCTGAGGTGAGTGGCCGGCCGACCAAAATTACCCCAAGAGCGCAGAGACAACTCATCCGAGAGGCCACAAAAGACCCCAGGACAACATCTAAAGAGCTGCAGGCCTCACTTGCCTCAATTAAGGTCAGTGTTCACGACTCCACCATAAGAAAGAGACTGGGCAAAAACGGCCTGCATGGCAGATTTCCAAGGCGCAAACCACTTTTAAGCAAAAAGAACATTAAGGCTCGTCTCAATTTTGCTAAAAAACATCTCAATGACTGCCAAGACTTTTGGGAAAATACCTTGTGGACCGACGAGGCAAAAGTTGAACTTTTTGGAAGGTGCGTGTCCCGTTACATCTGGCGTAAAAGTAACACAGCATTTCAGAAAAAGAACATCATACCAACAGTAAAATATGGTGGTGGTAGTGTGATGGTCTGGGGTTGTTTTGCTGCTTCAGGACCTGGAAGGCTTGCTGTGATAGATGGAACCATGAATTCTACTGTCTACCAAAAAATCCTGAAGGAGAATGTCCGGCCATCTGTTCGTCAACTCAAGCTGAAGCGATCTTGGGTGCTGCAGCAGGACAATGACCCAAAACACACCAGCAAATCCACCTCTGAATGGCTGAAGAAAAACAAAATGAAGACTTTGGAGTGGCCGAGTCAAAGTCCTGACCTGAATCCTATTGAGATGTTGTGGCATGACCTTAAAAAGGCGGTTCATGCTAGAAAACCCTCAAATAAAGCTGAATTACAACAATTCTGCAAAGATGAGTGGGCCAAAATTCCTCCAGAGCGCTGTAAAAGACTCGTTGCAAGTTATCGCAAACGCTTGATTGCAGTTATTGCTGCTAAGGGTGGCCCAACCAGTTATTAGGTTCAGGGGGCAATTACTTTTTCACACAAGATTTTTTTTTTCTCTCTTAATAATAAAACCCCTCATTTAAAAACTGTATTTTGTGTTTACTTGTGTTATCTTTGACTATGTGTTTGATGATCAGAAACATTTTGTGTGACAAACATGCAAAAGAATAAGAAATCAGGAAGGGGGCAAATAGTTTTTCACACCACTGTATGTGGATAGATAAATAAGCAGACAGACAGATATATAAACAGATTGAACTTGTTTTGAATGAAACACATCTCTGACCGATTAAATGCCATGATTTCCGCTTTCCGTTGGCTCCACAGCCGGGTGTCCGGTCCGACTCGAACCCGATGAGCGGCGTCGCGACTCCGTCTGCGATCTGACCCACCAGCAGCAGCAGCCCGGCGGTCGAGTCCCGGAAGCTGAGCACCGACTGGTAGTAGAGCAGCAGGTAGGTGAACCACATGGACGCGCACAGGTCGTTCAGCACGTGCCCCACCGCGTACGTGAAGCGGCGCGCCGGCGGCAGAGTGCGCGCGCCCTCAGGCATCCCGCAGCGCGTGAGAGAGAGAACGCAGGTGAGCAAGGCTGCAGAGATTAGACCAGAGTGAGTCTGATCTAATAGACAGTCGCTGTAGTGATCGTTAGGGTGCCATTACTTCTGTAAAAAAGCAGCCTGTCTGGGGTTGAAGCTTTAGTGGAGATGGAGTAACGCTTCATTAACCTCTTGGTTTTGTTTCCTGCTATAGCACTGCCCATCTCTTTCCCTCTGTGTGTGTGTGTGTGTGTGTGTGTGTGAGAGAGAGAGAGGCAGAAGTCATTCTACAAAAAGTGCTGTTACTTAGTTTTCCTGATGCCAAAATAGTTTAACAGACACTTTACTTGTATATGATGAGAAAATATAGTATGTACTTTTATTCATGAAATATACTTTCTTACTTTAAAGTTCATTATGTAATGGTGCAATTAAAATAATAATAAAAAATGCCAAGTTCAAGAAAATGTCTGGTGATGATTATACATGGGAAGTGGGTCTATATACGTTTTTTTTTTTGTTTTTTTTTAATGAAATGAATCTGATTTACAATAACAGATTATAATTAATAATATGAAATAAAAACATCAGTCACCCCAAAGTATGTCACTGGTCTTACTGTTACACAAAGAGTTTTATTTGAAAATACGTTTGACCGTTTGAAATTGTTCCTGCGTCAGACGATGCAAAAGGTGTATCAGATGTCTCGCTTCATTTGTTTAGAAAAGTCATAATTTATTTAGCAATTTTATGCGAAGCTTTTAAGTCTGTCTAGTGTTACTTATTTTATAATTATAATTGTCAAAAATTGGACGAAAAACGGATTACAATTGATTTTGACAATTGAAAAGCATGTGGTCGTACACATGGAGGCCTGGAATTTCCTTTGGCATCAACAAAATATATACATATAAATCTTAACTATTTACATAAAGGTGTATGTTACAAATAGTTAAAAGTTTTCCATAAATCGTCATTGGCGTTACCATCATTGGTGCTATGGAATAACAGAAGTAACACGTTACATAAAAAAAGGGGAAATAAGCTCTACTTTTTGTGGATTTATGAAGTTTAAAATGATTTTACTGCTATTAAAGGAGTTCTAGGTATGAAAGAAGAAATATATTTCAGAAGATTTTTAGGATTCAATTTCCACCTTTTTTTTGTAGAATGGAAAGGAGAGATAGAGACAGGAAGAGAAAGAGAGCAAAGGTGGGAGAGTGAGAGACTGAGATACAGAAGACCATTAGCAATAGATACAGAAAGACACACTAGACAGACAATATGTACCAACAACAGGGACATAGACACTAGAGAGAAAGAGAAAGAGGCAGACACTACAGTATGTGTGTGTGAGAGAAAGAGAGAGAGAGAATGCCAATCCATCGCAGGTTTCTCACACACACACACACACTATGGTCAATTTGGGGAACAATAATCAGCCTAACCAGCATGTCTTTGGACTGTGGGAGACAAAAAACAGAGCACACTGAGGAAACCCACCAAGCACGGGGAAAACATGCAAATCCATGCACACAGACCCCGAGGCAGGAATCGAACCCGGAACCTGGAAGTGCACGGTGACGGTGCAAATCACTAAGATCCCTAGATTTCTACTTCCCTAACACTTCTCCACACTAGTTTTAGGAACACAATTACCTTTACAAAGATGTTTCATTTCTTTTATCTCGTAAAAATTTGCCATTTTAAAGATGACATATGTTATATTTATAAAGAGTGAGATTAAATGAGGGTCAGTTAATGTTTTGTAACACCCAGGAAACAAATTTACAGTATGCTGTTGTCATTATCACATGACATAGCAGCTATTAATACCTTATTAATACCTTATACCCCCTTATTCTCTTCTGTTTCTTTAGAAACAAAGAAATTGCAGTTGTCATATAACTAACATGTAAAAAAAATAATGTAGTGTTTTTAAGTTAAATTGTAATGTAATGTTGGCTATATATACATACACATACTCACCTAAAGGATTATTAGCAACACCATACTAATACAATGTTTGACCCCCTTTCGCCTTCAGAACTGCCTTAATTCTACGTGGCATTGATTCAACAAGGTGCTGAAAGCATTCTTTAGAAATGTTGGCCCATATTGATAGGAGAATATCTTGCAGTTGATGGAGATTTGTGGGATGCACATCCAGGACACGAAGCTCCCGTTCCACCACATCCCAAAGATGCTCTATTGGGTTGAGATCTGGTGACTGTGGGGGCCATTTTAGTACAGTGAACTCATTGTCATGTTCAAGAAACCAATTTGAAATGATTCGAGCTTTGTGACATGGTGCATTATCCTGCTGGAAGTAGCCATCAGAGGATGGGTACATGGTGGTCATAAAGGGATGGACATGGTCAGAAACAATGCTCAGGTAGGCCGTGGCATTTAAACGATGCCTAATTGGCACTAAGGGGCCTAAAGTGTGCCAAGAAAACATCCCCCACACCATTACACCACCACCACCAGCCTGCACAGTGGTAACAAGGCATGATGGATCCATGTTCTCATTCTGTTTATTCTGACTCTACCATTTGAATGTCTCAACAGAAACCGCGACTCATCAGACCAGGCAACATTTTTCCAGTCTTCAACTGTCCAATTTTGGTGAGCTCGTGCAAATTGTTGCCTCTTTTTCCTATTTGTAGTGGAGATGAGTGGTACCCGGTGGGGTCTTCTGCTGTTGTAGCCCATCCACCTCAAGGTTGTGCGTGTTGTGGCTTCACAGATGCTTTGCTGCATACCTCGGTTGTAACGAGTGGTTATTTCAGTCAAAGTTGCTCTTCTATCAGCTTGAATCAGTCGGCTCATTCTACTCTGACCTCGAGCATCAACAAGGCATTTTCGCCCACAGGACTGCCGCATACTGGATGTTTTTCCCTTTTCACACCATTCTTTGTAAACCCTAGATGTAAATCCTAAATGGTTGTGCGTGAAAACCTCAGTAACTGAGCAGATTGTGAGATACTCAGACCGGCCCCTCTGGCACCAACAACCATGCCACGCTCAAAATGGCTTTTTTTCCAAAATTCTTTCCCATTCTGACATTCAGTTTGGAGTTCAGGAGATTGTCTTGACCAGGACCACACCCCTAAATGCATTGAAGCAACTGCCATGTGATTGGTTGATTAGATAATTGCATTAATGAGAAATTGAACAGGTGTTCCTAATAATCCTTTAGGTGAGTGTATGTGTATATATATATATATATATATATATATATATATATATATATATATACACACAGGTCCTTCTCAAAAAATTAGCATATTGTGATAAAGTTCATTATTTTCTGTAATGTACTGATAAACATTAGACTTTCATATATTTTAGATTCATTACACACAACTGAAGTAGTTCAAGCCTTTTATTGTTTTAATATTGATGATTGTGGCATACAGCTCATGAAAACCCAAAATCCCTATCTCAAAAAATTAGCCCCTTTAAGAGAGCAAAGATGGGGAGGGGCATGTTAAGTATAACCATCAGGGAAAGGGGAAGTTTTGGTTAGGTTACTGCAGGTGCTGGCCGAAGTTGTATGTTCTATATATGCTGCATCTAATCAGTAAAGAGTTTACAAACACCTAAGCCTCCTGTCATTCAAGTATTTTACACTGGCGACGAGCGGATTCGGACCGATTGTGTGCAGATAAGTGAAAGCTGCAACCATGTCGGTGCTCGGCCGTATTGAAGAGTTTGATGAATGCTCAAGTAATTCTTTTGAAGAATATATAGAAAGATTGGAATGTTTTTCCCATGCAAATGACATTGAGGACGACGCGAAGAAACGCTCTGTACTACTTAGTGTGTGTGGTGCAAAGACATATTCCATGTTACGTTCTGTTATCGCGCCAACGCAGCCCTCTACAGTGACTTATGCAAACATTGTGGCTGCATTAAAACGTCATTACAGCCCAGCACCGACCGAGATCGTTCAGCGATTTCACTTTCATAACTGTAAGTAGAAGCCTAATCAAGGCATTTCTAACTACATCGCTGAACTTCGGCGTCTCTCAGTCCACTGCTCTTTTGGGGATCAGTTAGATGCAATGCTGCATGATAGAATCGTATGCGGGGTTTTGGATGAATCGCTGTAGCGACGCCTACTGGCGGAACCTACGCTGACATTTAAAGGGGCAGAAGAAAGGGCATTAGCTGTAGAAACAGCATTGTTAAATGCTCGCCTACTTCGGAAGCAACAACATGAATTACTGTCTCAAGATGAAGTGCATTATGCAGCCCATGCACATGCATCAGCACACAAAGTGACAACTACAAGTGAAAATCAAAACCGTGACAAACCATGCTACAGAGGTTTGGCGGTCAGCATTTTCCACGAGCCTGTAAATTTTCCACTGCTGTATGCCATTATTGTAAAAAAAAAAAAAAAAAAAAAAAAGAGTTCACATTGCTCGAGTGTGTTTAACCAAGACAAGACATGGTAACAACAAGGAGGCAGCCGGGGTCACAGCTGAGCGACCGACAAACACTGTAACTCACGACCAGCAAAATGAGTACCCTGTTTTCAACGCAACTGCCAAATCAAAAAAAGGGTGACATAAGCCATATTTGGCCACTGTGATACTGAACAAACAAGCACACACAATGGAAGTGGATTCAGGAGCAGCATGCTCCTTGATTAGTGAGCATACTTATCGCTCACTGTGGCCCTCTCAACCCCCTGAAATGCATGCAGACAGCGGAGTGTTAAAGCAGTGGTCGCAAGCAACTTTGGATGTAAAAGGGAGGATATTTGTGGAAATGCTGTTCAAAGGGACACAAGACACACTGCCTTTGTTCGTTATCGGGGGCCAGGGCACTAGTCTGCTGGGATGAGACTGGTTTGATGCCCTTGGGATATCAGTTGAATGGGTGCACAGAGTGCAGTTTCAGGCCATAGAGGAAATACTGACTGAATATGCAGAGATATTTTAGGACATTGGTGTTTGCAGAATGCCCCCAATCTCAGTTGACACTGATTCCATGGTGACACCACGATTCTTCAAAGCCCGTCCAGGTCCCTTTGCTTAATGGCCACAACTCGATGAAGAGCTGGATAAATTAGTGGCTCAAGGGATTTTTGAACCAGTGTGGCACGCAAAGTGGGCCACTCCCATAGTGGCTGTAGCAAAAAAATATGGGGGTCTGAGGGTTTGTGGTGATTATCACTGTACCATCAACACAGCTGTTAAGCCTGATGTGTACCCCATTCCCACAGCATCTGAGTTGTTCTCAAAACTGGCAGGGGGAGTAGTTTTCACGAAACTTGATTTGAAACAAGCTTATCAGCAGCTCCCATTGGAAGACGAAGCAGACGACTTACTGACTATTAACACTCACTGTGGACTTTTCCGGACTCGACGTTTACAGTTTGGAGTGTCAACAGTTGTCTCAATATTTCAAAGATTTATGGATACCTTGCTCGCAGACATCCCAAGTGTCAAACTGTACTTGGACGACATCTTAATTTCAGGAAAGACTGTGGAGGAACACAATGCCATCTTATGCCGTTTTAAAACACACCTTATCCGTTTGCAGCAACTGTTTCGCGGAAGCAGGGTTACGACTAAAAAAAAAAAAAAAAAAAAAAGAATATTTTTGCAGCAAATCAAGTGGAATTCTTGGGATTTCATGTGGATAAGGATGGCATTAAACCAACTTGTGAAAAAGACCTGATAACGAAAAGATGGTCCTGGCTGCATATTGACTTTGCGGGTCCTTTCCAAGGCAAGGTATTCCTCATAGTGGTGGATGCACACAGCAAATGGCTGGAGGTATCCCTGATGAGTTCTATGTCATCGTCAGCAGTTATTAACACACTGAGGTTGCTTTTTGCAACACATGGATTGCCTGATGTCATAGTTTCAGACAATGGCACTGCCTTCACTTCCTCAGAGTTCCAAGTGTTTGTGGACCGAAACGGCATTTGTCACGTCACTACAGCACCTTATCACCCGAGTTCCAATGGCCAAGCTAAATGTATGGTGCAAACAACTAAAGAGGCCCTGTCTCGCATCACCAAGGGCGAGTGGCAGACCTGTCTGGTTCATTTCTTGCTGTCACAACATATCACGCCAAATTCATCAACTAGAAAAAGTCCTGCTGAGTTGCTCATGAATCGGCAACTGACCACTGCCCAGGATCGCTTGCATCCTGACCATGGAGAAGATATGCTTTGCAAGCTGGAGCTGAAAGCTGCAAAGGGCCACGGCACTGTTAGAGAGTTTAAGCCACGTGACTTGGTGTACATGAGAAGTTACACCAAGGATTCTAATAATTGGATGCCAGGGGTCATTACTGATGTCACAGGCCCCTTGTCATAGAGGGTCAGAACTGGTGATGGGCAAGTGCACAGACGGCATGTTGATCAGCGGCTAGACAGGATGACACCCTCAGGGAGCACAACCAGGCCCGAGCCAGAAGGCTACACCGTCTCTCGACCAGAACCCTCTGGGATGGAAATCACTGAGTTACAACCGCCAGCAATGGAGATGGACAATCCTGGGGAGGAGATTGCTGGGGCTGAGAGGGAGTCAGAGTCCCCTCGCTCTAGGAGGTACCCTGTAAGAGAGAATCACGCCCCGTAAAGATTTTCAGACTTTGTGGACTGGGGAAAAGGGGTGTAGTGTTTTGGCTATATATATAACCATCAGGGAAAGGGGAAGTTTTGGTTAGATTACTGCAGGTGCTGGCCGAAATTGCATGTTCCGTTATATAATGCATCTAATCAGTAAAGAGTTTACGAACACCTAAGCCTCCTGTCATTCAAGTATATTACAAATAATAAATAAGGAAACACTTATTGAGAACCATGGAGACTGGAGACTCCTTACATAAATGTTAAAAATAAATGTATTTAAAAAGAAATGACCAAAAAAACATGTGATTTTTGATATGGTTATTTGGAGTATCTACCATACCACCAGTGCTCTCAAAGCGAGGTACGCCCTGGATAGGTAATTTACAAGTACAAAATAGAAAAGCATAATCTGCGTTTCTTTGAACTGTTGGAGGAAACCCACCAAACATGGGAGAACGTGCAAACTCCATGCACACTGACCAGAGATGAGACTCGATCCCTCGACCCTGGAGCTGAGAACCACCGTGCATCTCATACAAGTCCTGTTTTAATATATAAAAACATGAGCATTTTTATAGACATGTGATTTACCTCACAACTGGAACGATTCTCAGAGCTGCTTTATCTACAACAAATAAGCACTTTCAATATTTTCAACAGCACTGTTTTGTAATTATGGTGATGTGTGTATAGTTAACACCACAGAGTGTCAAGATGTTAAGCAAACATGTATAATGACTTTAGTAGTTTATCTAAAGGTTTATTAAAGGCAGTGTGCCTGTTTTACTGCCTTAAGAAATGAAGTCAAAAACATTCTTTAGTATCTTTCGAAGTATGAAAATCAGGTTAGATGGTCACATGAGAAACGTTGTCATGCACATTCTTTTATATGACTATTTTTGCAAATCTATTTTCACTTCCTCTTTTCTCAGTGTTTCCTCTATACCAGGTCTGACATTTTAATGCATCTTTGTTGCTCACCATTTCCTTCTCTCTCACAATCCTGATGTCATCTTGATGGTCAGTACTGTATAAGCAGGCCATTTTAATATTTCTGAAATTGCTCAGGAAATTGTTTTGGAAAGTCTCTTTAAAAAAGCTCATGCTAACACCGCTAGTCTTGCTTGGTTGCCTGGGATGCATTTATATTGCAATTACATGACAAAAGCAGCAGTGTGAAATCATAACATGACCAATGACCCTCTCAGGGGCTCAGAACAGAAAGGAGAAACAGTAAAAGTTCCGGTGGGGACAGGATGTCACATCCTTTGGACAGACAGCCATACTGTCAGTCAATAATATCAGCTGGAAAATTGGTGGTTCTGAGCAGAAATAACCAACATTTGAGAAGTATGCACGGAGAATCAAGTAAAAGTGCAACTGGAAACTTAGACCAGGAACCCGCCAGTTGCACCAATTAATCGGAACAGCAACACACACCACATCGACAATACATACTGTTCTGAAGACGACGTTTAGTAAAGAGGAGAAAATCTAGACACCAAATCCATTAACATTAAAACCACAAAGGTTTTCCGATTCTTCTTGTACCACTGGGACGACTCTGGCCCCTCTGGGCATGGCTCTGCAGGACCACTGGGGGTGTGTTGTCAATACGATGTTGGCAGCAGATTGTTTTGGGTGTTGTGTGTTGCAGGGTAAAGCCTTCATGGGCTGATCTTGTTTGTCCGATGCACTCCATGGATGGTTAATAAGATTAGGATCTGGGAAGTTTGAATGCCAGGTCAGCAGCCTTAGGCCGTTTGCCTTGTGGAAGTCTATGGTACACTGGATGTTCTGGTATCCTTCTATCAATGATCGCCAGAAATTACTTTTCTGTGGGATTGGACTCGACTAGCTGGCCTTTTCTCCCTGTGGGCATGGATGTGGGTTGGGTGCCCAGGATCGTGCCATCAGTTTACTGGTGTATAGTTGATGAGTGTTATTCAGTTCACCTGGCGGTGGTTTAGTGAATAACAAATAAGAAAACAAACATGCTCCAGGTGCTGCGGTTTCCCGTGTTACTGTTGAAAAATCCACTCATTGTTCCTCTTTACCTTGTGCTCTACACGTGATACACCTGATTTTGTTCATCTGCTCAATTATTCATCAGTTCCTCACGAGTATAGCAGAAACATAAACAGTGCATGGGGTTTTCCATGAACAGTCCGCAAAACTGATATTCTGTTTCAAAATATATAATCGTATTTAGACTATATGGAAAAATGTTTGTCCAGTCATCACAAACATACGTGCTTGTTGAACATGCCATTCCAAAGTTTGTCCCCCTTTGGCCCCTGATGTGATGTTGAGAAGGCTTCAATAACAATTTATCTCAAAAGTGTTCAATGTGGTTGACGTCAAGACTCCCGAAATTTGGGTACAGTCAAATGATGTAGGCCAAGATTTCTCAAGGTCAATCACAAGATCTTGACATCATGATATATTTCCAGAATCTCCACCAACTCAGTCTGTCATCCTTAAGGTGGTGATGAATCTGCCAAGCATCTTGAGATCCATGTGTCTGAGGAAGGAACAGAGATGATGATTTGCGTGTCATAACCACAACAGTGGTATGAATAACCAAATGAGCAAGGGGACCCAGGGCTGAGCCTTGTGGGACACCAGTGTAAAGATCAAGATGTGGATGCTCTCCATGTCACCTGATTCTGTTGTCTACAGCACAGTTTCTGGAGGCCAAACTGCTTAAGATCTTGATTGAGCGTTTAGAACCACTAAGTACTGATGTACATATTTGCACATATTTGTACATATTTGTACATACAAGACTTTAGTCAAATTAATTTTCTGTGCCATTTCCTGCACTTTGACAGTTGTCATGTTTTAGCTAAACCACATCCTTTGAAACACATACACAAGTGTGTGTCCCATCATACATCAGACACCTCAGTCACATGGTCATGATGGCACAATTACATTTACACTTCATCTACAAACTAAATTAATCACATCAGAAGATGCCAGAGTGATGTAACAATTCCCAGATGTTTGCATGCAACACATATTACATTCTTTGGAAATCACTCAGTCATAGAATTGTACAACGCATCTATTAAAAATAACTATGTAATTCACAGTGTGAATACAATGTATCTTCTGGTCTAGTTTAGTATGTGCAACCACAGTCATGGGGAAGTTTTCCGGGAGACAATTAACAACACCCTCCAATAGTATGGCTAAAGCACCACAGGTACTGTACAGAGATGTCTGTGTGATGAGCAATTGTACGTATGAACATGGAGGATATGATTAAAAATCATCACTGAGCATGCATGTGAACTTTAAGCTGCAATGTATGATGTACAATGCGCTACACGTCCTCTTTTTTTAAGACATTAAAAATGTAAAAATATTTGATATAATTTTATCAGGGTTTCCTCCGGGTACTCCGGTTTCCTCCCACAGTCCAAAGATATGCAGGTTAGGCTAATTGGCGTTCCTAAATTGCCCGTAGTGTGTGATTGTGAGTGTGTGTGTATGTCCTGCGATGGATTGGCACCCTGTCCAGGGTGTACCCCACCTAGTGCCCGAAGTCTCCTGGGATAGGCTCCAGGTCCCCCGCGACCCTGAACACAGGATTAAGCGGTATAGAAGATGAATGAATGAATGAATAATTTTATCACCAAATCTGATAAAGGTTGTAGGTGGAGGAGGGGCAAACAACCCCTGGTGCTGGGTACCTGTATAGTATCTACTCTTTATTCTGGTGTAAATAACTGGTATTAACTTGTGGTGTCCATAACCAGTTAGCGGTAGACAACGAACACAGGCTTAAATGTGCTATTAAATGTGCTTGACTATGTAATATGCAAATAAGTCAATTTTTTTCAGTTATACTTTTATTGGCGTGTAATAAGATACGTGTCACTCTCTCTCTGGTATTGTTGTGTAATCAGATACACGTCACTCCATCACTGTTATTGGCATGTATTCAAATACACGTGTCACTCTTTGTTATTGGCCTTGTAATTTGATGCATGTCACTCTTTCTCTGTTACTGTTATGTAATCAGATACACGCGTCACTCCATCATTGTTATTAATGTGCTATCAGACACACATCACTCTTTCTCTTTTATCGGCATGTAAGTCTGGGCATCCCTACTGAAGCTGCTGCTCCTGCGACCCGACCTCGGATAAGCGGAAGAAAATGGATGTATGGATGGATGGATGGATGGTAATCAGATACACACATGACTCACTGTTTGTGAAATGTAATCAGATACACGTCAATCCATCAGGAGGGTAATTAATCAAAATAAGTCACAGTAAGTCATTCTTAAAAGAAAGCTGTATCCAAGGATAGCCATGAAATGTTGACTGGATGGGAAAAGCATGTACAAGCAACAGGGATAAGAACGCTGTCAAGCAAAGGCCATTCAAGAACTTGGGAGAGCTTGACAAGGAGTGGAGTGAGGCTGGAGTCAGTGCATCAAGAGCCACCACACACAAACAAAGTTTAGTCAAAGTTACCAGAAGAAATCCTACACATGTTGTGTTCCTAGTATCAGGCCATTCCAGAAACAGAGATGACGTCAGAAGTGTCTTACCCGAGCTGAGGAGAAAAAGAAATTATTTGGAAATCAAGGTCTCAGAATGTGAAGGAAGACTGGAGAAGCACAGACTCCAGCCCAGTGTGAAGTTTCTATAGTTGGTGATGATTTGGGGTGTCATGTCATCTGCTGGCCCACTGTGTTTTATCAGGTCAAACGTCAATGCAGCCGTCTACCAGGAGATTTTAGAGCACTTCATTCTTTCATTTGCTGATGAGTTCATGGTATTGTTGATTTCTTTTTCCAGCAGGACTTAGCACCGACCCACAGTGCCAAAAAAAAAACACCAACTCGTTTGTTGACGCCGGACCTGAACCCCATAGAGAATCTATGGTCTATTGTCAAGAGGAAAATGAGAAGCATAAAGTCACCAATACAGACGAGCTGAGCTGCTATCAAAGCAACCTGGACTGTAATAATGGCTCTGTGTTACATTGATGCGATAATTCTTGCTAACCAAGTAGTGAGTAATTAACATAACTTTCAGAAGTTGGACAAATTGTCATTTTTTTTTTCACTGATCTTCGTAATATTTTGAGATTTTTTATTTTCCTGTGAAACTGTATTTGTAACATATTTTATAAAATTTTATCACCAAATCTGATAAAGGTTGATCACTGATGTACGAGGGCTTCGTAGTTATTCCAGGGTTTGTGATCATCTGTGCCTCTCGAGGATATTTCTGGCCCCTCCCACAGGTATCTTGCACCCCTCCGGCACACTGGCTCTTCATCACAAACCGATATGATTTACAGTAAAATTGCACTCAGTGAACTTACACACATCCTCAGGTAAACTAAAATAAGACCCATTCACGAAGTGTAAAATGTTTTGGTGGGAATCATTCCACTGTTAAATCATATCGCGTCCTTTTATCAGGAAGTTTTATATAACTTTGATAAATTAGTTCCTCAACAGAGTGAACACAGTGTAGTGAGAAATCCAAAGGATCCAGAGTATAAAAGCTGCATTATGGTCAAGTAGGATAAAAAATAAAAAAATAAAACCTTTTCAGTGACACACACAAACATCCAGCTTTAGCATCAATTCAGTAGAATTTCATCACGATGAATTCTAAAGCGGTCAAATTGATTTTTTTTTGTTTTTGGGCTGTTTCACACAGTAACAAGCCTGGTGATCAGACTGTAGATAATAAGTGGTTTCATTATAATAAAATTGTGCGACTGAATGAATTCAAAGTAAAACAAATACTGAATTTGTAAGACAAGCAGGGTGTGTGTGTGACCAAGCATCAGGTCATTTCTACATATTGATTTTATGCAAATTATGATATGAAACTAAAAAAAAAAAAAATTTTATTCCAAAGAATTGCTAGAAATCATTCCTAAATGATTCTAGTAGGTCAGTGGAATCTCGGATTGTAAGAAACTGCCAATGTTTTGCAAGATAAACAAAATCTTAAAATAAATTGTAACTTGATACACGAGCGAGGTCTTGGCATACGAATTGTACGCATGCGCTTTGTCTGCCGGGGGTCACGTGGTTACAACTGTGCCAAGGGTTCTTCTCTCCCTCTCTCTCGTGCGCGTGCACTGTGGGATTGTAGGTTATACGAGTGTGAGAGGTCATGTGCTAAGAAAAAACAAAAACAAAAAAATGTGCACATTGAATACTAAACCAAGCACGGGGACTCTTGCCAAATCGTGTACTCAAGTTTAAAAAAACTGAGCGTGCGGATTAATAAACTGTGCGCACGGTCACTCAAAAAGAAAAAGATTCCAGAAAGAGCAGTGTTTCTGTTAGTGTGTGTGTGTGTGGGAAAGTCGACCTACACAATAACCCCTGCCTTCATCTCCTCTCTCGTCTCACTCACACCAGCTACGATTCTTTTCAAAGGTAAAGTGCAGGTTAATTTGTTTTATTTTTACTGTATATCTTGTTTATTTATTATTAATAATTTTTATGTGAATATTTTTGGGTTCTGGAACTCATATTAGCTGAGTTTTCATTACTTCTTATGGGGGAAATTCACTTTGATGTACGAGTGTTTTGATATACCAGCACACTTCCAAAACAAATTATGCTCACAATCCAAGATTTAACTGTAGTTTCTTCTAGCTGTAATTAGAGTCCATTAGTTATTTGTTAGACAAGGAAATTAAGTGAAAGAACCCGGTTAGAACCTTAGGTTCATCATCTAATCCTGGCATAAAAGACCTTTTTATTACAAAATACAAATCAAAATAAAGCTTGGAAGGAAGTAGGAGAGATCCGTGGAGAGGAACCTTTGGTGTGTGAATTTGGATTCGTCCACAGATTTCTAAAGAAGTGATCTGTTAGCTTTTAGCACGGTGATGTTTCATTCTCAAACCTGTTTGCTTGAAAGTGAAGGTAAAAAATAAATAAATAATTGGAATAAAATCTCATGACACTTCAGGACACATTGCGTTAACTTTTAACCATTTTACTTGGAAAGGCACAAACTATGATTTCCTGGTAAATAAATCTAAACGTGAAACATAAAAGAGGAGGGCGTTTCATCTCGCCTGTGAATCTCTTCCCTCGCCGAGCTCGGCGCGGGATTCATCCTAGGACAGTCTCTTCTTGTTTGTCTTTTCCGTCTTCTCTCTCTTTTTTCTTTTGCCTCTCAAAAGTGCAACAATAAGCAGAGAGCTTACAACTGATTTATCTCCCCATGATCCACAGTACCGGAGACCAGTCACTGTGCTACACAGTCCACATTAACAAGAGGGGGGAAAAAACAAAAAACAAAACACATACTCACATATCACACACGCACAAAATAAAGCCATAAAAAAAATCCCAGGTCATTACAACATAAAAAGTGAAGCTTTCCTTTCAACCCAGTAATTCATCTCCAAATGCGACCCAAAAAAAAAGAAAAAACCTAAACAAAAACAACAACAAATGAACAATAGAAAACTCTGTATGCTTGAGATGAAACAAATCTTTCTTCCTTTTTGTAGGTTTTTCCCTCCGATTTGAAACAAAGATTGATCTACAGCTAAGAAAAAAAAAAAAAAAAAAAAACCTCAAAGAATCCGATCCATCCATCGAAGACGAGTCGAGTCCTCAGATCCACCGCCACTGAACGACAAAATGTTCTGCATGGAATCTAAATTATGACGACAGCATCATGGTTTGTAATTTCACATCACGGTGCTCATTATCTGCATTAGTTTTTTTTTTTTTTATACAGTTTGCCACCACCACTTAAGTGGGAGTACGTTTTTTTTTCCTTTACATGTTCTGTTTTCGTTATTTCAAAAGAAGAAAGGAGAGAGAAAAAAAAATTCTATGTCTTGAAGTTTCCGACAGAAGTTCTGCGTCGGCCGGTGCAGGGTTTCGAGTGATAAACACGGGGTAGAGAAGGAGAAAGAGAAAAAGTAAGCAGAGAAGAGAGAAAGAGAGAAGATAAAAAGACGGACAGAGGGAGGAAGGGACTGAGCAGCGTGTTCGCTTCCGTTTAAAACTGGACAGTAATCCGAGCGGTTCAAGTTCTCTTCCTGTGAGCGCTGTTCACTTGTGTCTCTGGAGGGTTTTCCGCTTCCGTCGTTTGAAGAAACAGCAGCACCTGGAGCGAGGGGAATGAAACAAACAGTAGGAGGCGCAATTAAAACACTGCTGAACGTTCTGTGTAAGTACAGGGCGTCCCAAATAAGTTGACATCATTTCATAGTCTAACAACACCGACGAATTTTAACGAGATGTCTAAAACTTGTTTTTTTTTTTTTTTTTTACTTTTTCCTTGAGAGACCATGTGCTGTTGAAACGGCCGGTACGTTCACCTGACTTGACACCTTGTGATAAACCTATGATGTCAACATAAACCTATTTTAATTTCGTTTGCGTGAATTTCTGCGGCTAAATGCCCCATCTCTCTTCAACATCAAGGGCACTACTTAGTGTGTGGGACATTTAACGCTATGTGGGATTCAACCCAGGAGCCAGGAAGTTAGCTGATTATTTCAAAGAGCAATATTGTGGAGATATAAAGTAAATCCAGCGAGTTTCTCAGGACTGTCCACCACCAGTCGCGGTTAGTTTGTTACCAGTGTGTTAACGGGTTAAAAGAACTAACGAATCATAATCTCTTGATACTAAATTGTGTTTGTGGAACTGTTATATAAAAAGCGATATCACACTTGAGGTTGTGTTTCTGTGCAGAATATCAGCACGGCTCTGATATCTTCTACTGTACTCAAATATACATTAGTCATAATGTTAAAAACATTAAAAACAAACAAAAAAAAACAGTTCTGATATTCAGTACAACAGCACAACATTTTGTGTGATATTGCTTAATTACAAGACTATGAAAAAGAGATAATCGCAATAAATACATTTACAGTGCCATGTTACAAACTCATGGCTAGATATATCTTTACAGCGGTGCACTTTTCTCCCCTCAGCAAAAGTCCAAACTCACTCGGACAGGGTGCGACATTTCCTTCTTTATTTTCCACTTGTTTTACAATCGGGTTATGTTTGGAAGTTGAAGAAATACAAAAATGTTCAATAAACACATGATGTTTCCAAAAATCGCTGAGTAACCATCTTTAAATAATCGTGCCCTCGCTATTGCCCAACACAACTGTGATTACATCCCACTCTCAGCATCTGTAACGTGTTGGTTCAGTGCTCCAAATATCCAAGTTTGGATTTAGTACGCAAGTCATTTCTCCTGTTATAAAGTTATAATGACTTGTATATATTTTCGGTTTGTGCCCGCTTCCAATATCCTCTTCTGAATTTGGTTAGATATACTGTATTTCCCAAGTAAACAACTTACGACAGCTATAAAGTACGTAAGAACTGTTGGAGACGTGTTTAACGTGATGATGCGAGTGCGTGCTTCACTCTTACTTTGTGTCATCTGCGACCTCCACCTCGGTGGCGGCTGTGATCGGAGCGTTGGAGTGTCCTGCGGTCGGGTCGTCCGTGTTCAGCTCTCCGTTGGTCGAGCTCATTATCTGTGTAAAAGCACACACACACACACACACACACACACACAAAGTCAGACAGGCAAACACATTTATACATATAAACACATTGTGTAAAAGTATCTATATATATATATATATATATATATATATATATATATATATATATATATACACACACACATTTGTGTTAAAAAAAAAATTGTTTTATTAAAAAAAAAAAAAAAAAAAAAAAAAAAAACCTTTGTGAGCTGTAATAACAGAAATTGCCACAAGGTGGCACAACAGCCTCACCAAGTACCTTTATCTCTTCTACAGAAATAAATATGAATATCTCCATTAAACTAAAAACTATCTTGGGTAAGTGAGGAGATGAGAAGACAAAAGACCTAAACTTAACCATAAACCCTGTAAATTAAATTGTAGAGAATTTCCCCTCTTAGAATTCCTTAGTTTGTGATTGACGTATGAAAAGTCACCTGATATACAGTTGACCCCTGAAAGTTAAAAAAAAAAAAAAAAAAAAAAATGCATATAAAAGCGTATTTTTAAACCATAAACCTGGTCCGATAACACGTCACATTTTATTTCAAACTCCGCTTAATACATTACCCTTAAAAAAAAAAAAACAGAATGTAAAGGTAAACCCGTATACGGTACCGCTTTGTCCCCTGATAGAATTTAATATACCGATGTTACCCCTATATGAACGTTTTCTTTGGGATGCGCCGTTGTTTTCTTTGTCATCAGTACTGTAGGGTTAATACGGTAATAATTCACCATCACAAGCCGTGTTTTCCCTCTACGGTCACTTTGTGTATATTTCATATGGAAATTTTGTTACGTTTACATTAATATTTAAGTTACAAATTCAGTCAATTATATTGTTCTCAAAAAAACACATGAAAAATACAATATTGCTGTTAGGAGTTTGTTATTCTGCCCTCTGCTGTTCTTTCTGGGTACTTGCTTGCCTTTCAGGTGGGTGTTCCTCCAGGTAATTCACCGGATGCTGTGGTTGGCTCATCTCCTCAACCAACCAGAATAAAAGGACCACCCCAAACTCCTTTCAGATGCCTTTGGTGCCATTGTGTGTGTCTCTTTGTTAAATCTGATCTTTGTATATTCGAGTTTCTTACTAAAGAGAATTATTAGTCTGACTGTTAAAATTGACCTTAAGCCTGTTTTTGACTACGAGTTTGGATTCTGTTTTGGATTTGTTAGCCATTGGTTCATATTGTAAATATTGTTGTAAATATTGTAAATACTTTCGTCATATTAAGGGCAGTAGGAGGTTGATGCCATTTATTTTGTTATATATATTTAGTACTCTGTTTTTGGTTAGGGAGTTAGGGAAGCCTTGTGTATCTTGTTTTATTTTCTTTTGACTTAGAAATTTAGTTCTTTTTAAAAGAAGACCATTTTGTTTATTATTTTGGCCTTGTCAACCTCTGAAGTTTGTAACCCTTATCATTTTGTCTAGCAATAAAAAGAAACACAATTTCCTAATCCCTTTGGTAGTGAGACTCCTTCACTCACCGTTTGCTACGACACAGACCCCTAGACAGTCGTAACAAAATTGGGGGCTCGTCCTACTTTTTCTCTAAAGGAAAACAAAACTCATAAAATTCGGTTTATATCTTTCTATGTTTGCATTTGCCTAGTGGTTTTCATTTTAAGGAGGAGGGAATTGGAAATGACTTCGAAATTTGAATTAGATCAATTTGCGATCCAGCCATCAGCACAGAAATTGGATATCTGCCGCAAAGATGATTTGCTCGCTATTGCAGATTTGTTTCGGATTCAGGTTTCTCGTGGTGCAAGGAAAGCAGAAATAAAAGGAGTGATCTATGAGCATTTGATTGAGCAGGGGGTTTTACCTCAGGAACGCGAAGAAGCGGGTGTTGCATCTGAAATGTCAGCTTCCGCAGGTGAGGGGAAGGAGGAACCCAAACCCACGGAGCTGGCTAGCATAGATCCTGCTAATCTTCCATCTCCTAGTAACCCTTTTCTGGCAATCCGATTGAAAGAGCTGGAGTTAGAGCTGAGCAGACAGCAGTACCAGAGTCAACTGTTGCAGGTGCGGGTGGTTGAAATGGAAACTCAGCGAGCAATCAGGCTCAAGGAGTTGGATCTGGAGCTAAAGGCTCAACAACCAACTCACTTCCCCGCTGCGGAGGCGCCCAGGGTGAATGTGCCAGTCTCAGCTCCCGTCAATGCTTCCACTCCGAGTCCCGTTCCTGCACCACGATCACCTTTCCAAGTAAGTAACTCAGAATTTGATATTAGTAGACAAATTGCTTTAGTTCCATTGTTCCGTGAGAGCGAGGTTGACACTTATTTTAATGTATTTGAGCGTATAGCAGCTACTTTGAAATGGCCGCGGACTGTTTGGCCACTCTTGTTACAATGTAAACTCGTCGGAAAAGCGCAAGAAGTCTGTTCTGCTTTAACACTCGAACAAAGTTTGAATTATGATGAAATGAAGAATGCTGTGTTGCGCGCTTATGAGTTGGTGCCTGAAGCCTACCGGCAGAAATTTCGCAATCATGTGAAAACCACTAGACAAACGTTTGTAGAATTCGCACGTGATAAAGCCAATTTGTTTGAGAAGTGGTGCGCAGCGAGCAAAGTTATTACGTTTGAACAGTTAAAGGAGTTAATGCTGGTGGAGGAATTTAAAAATTGTCTTCCCGAAAGAATTGTGATTTACTTAAATGAGCAGAAAGTGTCTTCTCTGTCTGAAGCGGCGGTATTTGCCGATGAGTTTGTACTGACTCATAGAGTCGTGTATTCGTCACCCACGAAACGAAATGTTTCCGATCGTGTTCGTAACATTAGTCCTAATGATGCCACAACAGGATCAAAGAAGGCGCAAGGGGCTGATAATGATGAAACTCGCGAGTGTTTTTACTGCCATGAAGTGGGACACCTCATCGCTGTCTGTCCCTCTCTCAAGCGTAAAACTACCAGGAAAACAAACGCGCCGAAAGGCGTTGCTTTGGTTGAACGTTCCCTGGTTACTACTGCGCCAGCAAATGCTACTGATGTGTTTGAGCCATTTATTGTGGACGGTGTTGTGTCACTTAGTGAAGACTCCGAAATGAAAAATGTTCGTATCCTTCGTGATACTGGTGCGAGCCAGTCTTTAATTTTAGAAAGTATGTTACCATTTTCAGAGCAGTCAAGCTGCGGTTCGAGTGTACTATTGCAAGGTCTTGGTTTGACAGTTGTTAAAGTTCCTCTGCACAATGTACATTTGCGCTCTGGTATTGTGTCGGGGAGAGTTAAACTGGCTGTTTGTGTAGAGTTACCAGTTGAAGGTGTAACACTCATATTGGGAAATGACTTGGCTGGTGACAAAGTTTTTTGTTTACCAGAAGTGGTAGACGTTCCGGTTGCATTCGATGGTCATGATGATTTGCAGGAAGAATTTCCAAACGTGTTTAGCACGTGTGTAGTAACTCGAGCACAGGCTCAAAAGTTTAAAGACACTGTTGACCTGTCACAAACCTTTTTGAATGAAGATAATTCAGAGAAATCTGATATAGTAGAGCTAAAAATGTATGCACTACCTAATGTTGATTTACCGTGTGAGCGAGCTACGTTAATGGAGGCACAACGTACCGATCAAACTCTCTCTCATTGTTTTGCAGCAGCTGTCGAGCAGACCATTTTGCCAGAACACCCCGTTGCCTATTTTGTTGAAGAGGGCGTGCTGATGCGTAAGTGGTCGCCAAATCGTGTCAAAGATGACTGGGGCACTGTTTTTCAGGTAGTGGTTCCAAAACCTTTTAGAGAACAGGTGTTGAGTGTAGCGCATGACCATGAACTTTCTGGACATGTAGGTATTCGAAAGACATACGATTATTTATTGAAGTATTTCTTTTGGCCATCAATGAAATCTGATGTAGTAAAATTCTGTAAATCGTGCCATGCTTGTCAAATGGCAGGCAAACCCAATCAGGTGATTCCCCCAGCCCCACTGAAGCCAATACCAGTGATTGGTGAACCTTTCGAGCGGATTATAATTGACTGTGTTGGGCCATTGCCTAAAACAAAATCTGGAAATTTGTATCTGTTAACTTTAATGTGTGCATCAACTAGATATCCGGAAGCGATTCCTCTCCGTTCACTTAAAGCTCATGCGGTTGTGAAAGCGATCATCAAATTTTTTACGACTTTTGGAGTACCTAAATGTATTCAGTCGGATCAAGGAACCAACTTCATGTCTAAAGTGTTCGCTAAGGCAATAAAAAAGTTAAACATCATGCATCAAGTATCAACTGCGTTTCATCCTCAGTCACAAGGTGCACTTGAACGGTTCCACCAAACACTCAAGTCTATGCTCCGAACTTTTTGTGTTGAACAACCGAAGGAATGGGATGAGGAAATTCCCCTTCTGTTGTTTGCCATTCGAACCACAACTCAAGCGTCGCTCGGATTCAGTCCGTCAGAGCTGATCTTCGGACACACAGTGCGCGGTCCTTTGAAAATTTTGCAGGAGCAAATGTTGTCCCTTACTCACCAAGCCCCCGTGAAAAACGTCCCAGAATATGTTAGTTCTTTCCGCGAAAAGCTACACGAAATGTGGAAATTGGCAAAACGATCGCTTGACTCGGCACAAGAACAAATGAAATGTCGTTATGATCAAAAAGCTGTCCAACGTTCATTTTGTGTCGGAGATAAAGTTTTAATCTTACTACCTGTGCCTGGTGCAGTACTGAAAGCTAAATTCACTGGTCCCTATGAAATTAGCGAAAAATTGAGTGATATTAATTATGTTGTTTCCACTCCTGAACGTAGGAAGAAGTCGCGTGTCTGTCATGTCAATATGCTCAAAGCATATGTGACCCGTCACGATTCGGTGGAGAAGCGTCCTGTTGTCACTGTTGCAGCAGCAGTGGCGTCCCTTGCCGAATACTCGCCAGAAAATGATGATTTGATGATGAATAGCGCCATGTTCACTACTGCCCGTTTGTCTAACTCAGAAACTTTGTTGAATCTTTCTTCCAAGTTATCTCACTTATCAATTTCCAACCAAGCTGATATTAGAAACTTGATTCAGAGTTATCCAACTTTGTTTGGTGATTTTCCTTCAATGACACAAGTGTTAATGCACGACATTGATGTCAGTTCACATGCGCCTATTAAGCAAAATGCTTATCGGGTAAATCCAGTTAAGAGAGAACTTATGAAACAAGAAACACAGTATTTGCTTGAACATGAGTTGGCTATCCCGAGTTCTAGTCCCTGGTGTTCTCCATGTCTTATCGTGCCCAAATCCGATGGGTCGTCACGATTTTGTACAGACTACAGGAAAGTAAATTCGGTTACAAAAGCTGATTCTTTTCCCATGCCACGCATGGAAGATTGTGTCGACCGGGTCGGGAACGCAAAATTTGTAACGAAACTCGACTTGCTAAAAGGATATTGGCAGGTGCCCCTTTCAGCGCGTGCATCTGAGATTTCTGCGTTTGCCACCCCTGACGTGTTCCTACAATATCGGGTTATGCCTTTCGGACTTCGAAATTCGGGTGCCACTTTTCAACGACTTATGTCTATCGTGTTGTCTAACATGTCTAATTGTGAGGCTTACTTAGACGATGTTGTGTGTTATGATAATACATGGAAAGATCATCTTGAAACCTTGCGTGGAGTCTTTGAGCGACTTAAAGCTGCTAACCTTACTCTGAACTTGGCTAAGTGTGAATTTGGATGTGCTACTGTCACATATTTGGGTAAAGAGGTCGGAAGTGGTAAAGTTCGTCCTTTGAATTCGAAGGTTGACGCAATCCTTCATTTTTCAGTTCCACAGAACAAAAGAGAGCTGCGACGATTTCTTGGAATGATCGGGTATTATCGCTGTTTCTGTAGGAATTTCTCTGTAGTTGCCGGTCCTCTAACAGGACTGCTCCGAAAAGCAGTCACATTTAAATGGTCTACTGAATGTGAATCTGCATTTAATGCCCTAAAGTTGTTGCTGTGTACAAACCCTGTGCTTGTTGCCCCTAATTTTGAAAAGCCATTTTTATTGGAAGTTGATGCTAGTGGTAGCGGTGCTGGTGCTGTACTATTACAGGTCGGGAATGATGGTTTAAATCATCCTATCAGTTTTTTTTCAAAAAAGTTCCTGAAACATCAATTAAACTATAGTACCATCGAAAAGGAAACCCTTGCATTAATTTTTGCTTTGCAACATTTTGAAGTGTACATTGGTTCCACTGTACAACCTGTAAATGTTTACACCGACCATAATCCATTGATATTTCTCCAACGCATGTCCAATGCCAATCATCGTCTCATGCGCTGGTCATTAATTTGTCAAGGTTACAATTTGAACATCTGTCATAAAAAGGGTACCGACAATGTGATTGCTGATTCTCTGTCCCGTGTTAATTAGTATTTAAAACATACTATGTTTTATTTTATGGATGGGGGTGTTAGGAGTTTGTTATTCTGCCCTCTGCTGTTCTTTCTGGGTACTTGCTTGCCTTTCAGGTGGGTGTTCCTCCAGGTAATTCACCGGATGCTGTGGTTGGCTCATCTCCTCAACCAACCAGAATAAAAGGACCACCCCAAACTCCTTTCAGATGCCTTTGGTGCCATTGTGTGTGTCTCTTTGTTAAATCTGATCTTTGTATATTCGAGTTTCTTACTAAAGAGAATTATTAGTCTGACTGTTAAAATTGACCTTAAGCCTGTTTTTGACTACGAGTTTGGATTCTGTTTTGGATTTGTTAGCCATTGGTTCATATTGTAAATATTGTTGTAAATATTGTAAATACTTTCGTCATATTAAGGGCAGTAGGAGGTTGATGCCATTTATTTTGTTATATATATTTAGTACTCTGTTTTTGGTTAGGGAGTTAGGGAAGCCTTGTGTATCTTGTTTTATTTTCTTTTGACTTAGAAATTTAGTTCTTTTTAAAAGAAGACCATTTTGTTTATTATTTTGGCCTTGTCAACCTCTGAAGTTTGTAACCCTTATCATTTTGTCTAGCAATAAAAAGAAACACAATTTCCTAATCCCTTTGGTAGTGAGACTCCTTCACTCACCGTTTGCTACGACACAGACCCCTAGACAGTCGTAACAATTGCCATGACAAAAGCCAGAAAAAAATAAATAATAAAAAATATGAATGATATTTGAGGTGTTTCCGCGAACAATTATCAGTCAAGATCGTAAGGAAAACTCCGTGAACGAACGACCGAAGCGGCGAACTCTGAACTGCGACGACTCGACTGTAACGTGAATAAACTTCTCAAATCCAAAGGAAATCTGGAAATGTGTAAAAC
This sequence comes from Channallabes apus, assembly GCA_030522415.1. Lineage (NCBI taxonomy): Eukaryota > Metazoa > Chordata > Actinopteri > Siluriformes > Clariidae > Channallabes > Channallabes apus. The sequence continues at coordinate 12,553,539 of CM060115.1, read as the reverse complement.
GAGGCAGCTTCTCCACTAAACATCTGCGTCTCCAGCTGCTGACACTTTGTTTTTGTCTGAACAGATCAAGAGGAGCTCGTTCATGAGGTTGTCTGTGTTTTAGTGTTCTGTTAGAGCTTTTTGTCTTTTATTGGGGTTTGCAAATCATCACTAAACATGCTTGGCATTTATCTAGATAATAACTCGCTGAGGTAAAAATTCTGGGTTACGTCATAAACGAGACAGAAATCACCCTGAAACATCGATTATATGAGGCACATCACTACATTAAACACCGTTATATTAACACAACTAACGAGATATTCTCTGTAATCTTACCTTATGCTTCTTTAATATATTTTATGATTTGATGATTATGATGTGGTGTTATTGTTACACATTGTTATTTTTCATTGTTTTGTTTTAGGGTGAACATTTTATTGTCCTGTTGAAAAATAGCCGTTCTGGTACATTTACAGATATATGCATTATAAATATACAAATAAATTATAAATAACGCACTGGAATTATAAGTACCGAAAATGAATACAACACCACATCACAAGAAGTACAGATGTTCGAAGAACTCCGAGCTGCAGATGGTGGAAAGACACATAAATAGAAAGAAAGAAAGAAAGAAAGAAAGAAAGGCAATATGCACATGCACACACAAACACACACCAAGTCTTCATGCACAGCCATGCACGCACAAGCGGTACCTGGACTGAGCCCCCCAGCCCCTCTGCTGTGAGATGCGACCCCAGCGTCTCCTTAGTGACGGGAGCGGGCTGGGATTCGCTCCGTCTCGGCTCGGCCGACTGCGCGAACGGACCGACAGGGACGTGCGGCGAAGCGTTAAACAGGCGGGGTGAGGGTGTGATGGGGTGGAGGAGGAGGAGGAGGAGGGGGCAGTGAGTGAAAAGGCAAAATAATTTAATTTAAAAACAAAAAGTGACACGTAAGACATCTCAGAAGACATCTCGGTTGCAGAAGCCGGACTGAAAGTGTGAAGCGGCTTAAAATAGAAAAAAATAAATAAATAAACATGCGTGACGTTCATGCAGAAATGGCACAGGTTCTGGAATCATTACACACTACTGACGAAAATGTTGCTGGTCTAAAAGGTACCAGAAGAACAGACGACGTTTAAGCAAAGGACATTTTGTTCCGAGCAGATGTAGCAGCTACAAGCGAGCTAGCGGCTCCAGGTCTTATCTAAAATCCTGCACACTTGATATTGTTAGACTGTGGACCAGAAAAATGCCACATCTTTATGTATTAAATTAAATAATAATTAAATAATTTTTAAAAAATCCACTTCGTAAGTGCTTGCTGGTTCCCTGAAAAGGAGTTTGCTCTAATGCTCGTGTGTGTGTGTGTGTGTGTGTGTGTGTGTGTGTGCATGTGTGAGAGAGAGAAAAAAAAAAGAAAAAAAAAAGTGAGAGACTGAGCAAGAGAGAGAAAGCAAATATAATTATCGACAAGTGATGGTGTGAGAGGACGACAGAGAAACAGATAAGACAGACTGAGAAATGTGAGACAGAACAGGAACGCATGAAAAGAAAAGAGAAGAAGGGAGACAAAGAGAGAGGCAGAAAATGGAGCACACAAAGACAGAGGACAAAATTAAAAAAGAACCAAAGTGAGAGGCAGAAAGAGACAAAACAAATGCGAGACAGAAAAAAAAATAAAGTGTGAAAGACAAAGACAGAGATACAGAGAGAGAGAGAGAGAGAGAGAGAGAGAGAGAGAGATGGAGGGAAACAGATAGAGGAGAGATGTACATCTTTGTGAATCAGTCACACACCTGGGCTTTGGTCTGCTGCTGTGCTTTGTCCCGGCTCGGCTGCGGCGTATCGTTGGGGATAGGGCCGATAGGTGTGGGCTGGAGGGAGAGAGAGAGAGAGAGAGAGAGAGAGAGAGAGAGAGAGAGAGAGATCGATCACACGTCTGATCTACAAATACATCTTCATGGTGTGGAAAAAGCAACAGAAAGTGAGAAATGTTTTTCTCCGTGGTGTCACTCAAAGGCCAGAAGGCTGACTGCATACAGGAAGTGGTGAAGAAAGTGAGAGAGAGAGAGAGAGAGAGAGAGAGAGAGAGCGAGAGAGAGAGAGAGAGAGAGAGCGAAACAGGCAGACAAGACAGACAGACGGAAAGAGAAAAACTCACCAGAGGCTTCCCGACCCAGTCGTACTCGTAATCGAAGACGTAGCCGTTCCGGTCGAAGAGGTCAGTGAAGAGCTTCCTCAGGTAGTCGTAGTCAGGCTTCTCGAAGAAGTCCAGCCTCCGGACGTAGCGCAAGTACGTCGCTAACTCTTCTGTACAAAACCCAACATCGCTTAAATGTTTTTTTTTTTTTATGTGGTTTGTACAAAAACTACCACAGATATTTAATATATATATATATAAATAAAAGAAATAAACAACAGTGTTGTCTGATCGAACCTGGGAAACTCTCACAGAGGACCTCGATCGGCGTGGCTCGCTTGGTGTCTCCAATTTTCTGATAGCGCTCCTTCAGCGTGTCGGCCTGCACGGAAGACAACAGACACGCTTCATGCTTAAGAAATCCCACGTGGCCTCGGATGGGATTCACACCAGCTAAAGGGTTTGATCGGAGTCTGACGTGGATGCTCAGAAAGCAACCGGAAGTAGAAATGTTGCGACGAAAAACATCCATTCGATAGAGAACAAGAACAGCAAGTCCCCGACTTACAAACATTCGAGTTACGAACGATGTCGGTCCTGATGGTGAATAATCCTAATTTGGGGTTCACGGGCACATCTAATAAATTAATAAATAAATACATTTATAAGACGGTACACGGACGAAACACTGTAAAGGCTTTCGTTCATTTCGATCTGACTTTAAGGAGGGACGTCGTCTTCTTGTTTGGACGTTTCGTTTTCTCGCTCTGCCATCGCTGACATTAAACATGACACCTTCAGGTATTCTCACTGCATTTAAACCATGAGATATTTAGTAAATGATGTGATCATTGAGGTCAGAGTGTGTGTATGTGTGTGTGTTGACCTTTAACCCCTGCCAGGGCAGGCTGCCTCTCAAGAAGTACATGAACATGTGTCCCAGCGCTTCCAGGTCGTCTCGTCTGCTTTGCTCTGTGGATCAGAACGAAAAAAACAAACATCAGCTCAAACACAAATCAAATTCTTCCGCTCTTAAACTCGAACCCTGTTCTTTTTTGCTTAATTTTTATGACCTCCTCAGCATTATAACAGCGCTTTCACATTTCACATTGTTGTGTACCGCGCCCAGGAACCCGGGTTTGCTCTTTGCCCAAGTGTCTCACCTTTGCCCAGGTGTGTGTTGATGCTCATGTAGCGGGCCGTCCCCGTGAGGCTCTTGTGTTCCCGGTACGGGATGTGTTTTTTGGTCTCTGGGTCGATGTACTCTTTGGCGAGCCCAAAGTCGATGATGTGGATGGTGTGCTGCCTCTTACTGCCCGGCCGCCCGACCAGGAAGTTCTCCGGCTTCACGTCTCGATATATCAAGCTCCTGGTGTGGACGTACTCCATGCGCGTGATCTGTAGACGACGAGAAAAAGGCATTCGGTACCAAAATTTTTTTTTTTTTTTTTACTTGATCGAAAGCTTCCAAGCGGTTATGATCACGTGAAAATTAAAACAGGTTACCGTGGTAACAGCCCATAGAGATGGCAAAATATTTACGTAATAAAAATCATATCAAACATTAGCGTGTTGTAGTGTGATGATGAAGATATTAAAATATCCAGTCTGAATCTGAACTGAACTAAATCTCCTGTACGTCGACAGACTCACCAGCTGTATGGCCATCATGAGGACGGTCTTCAGGGAGAAAGTGCGGTCGCAGAGGTCGAACAGATCCTCCAGGCTGGGGCCGAGGAGTTCCAGGACCATGGCGTTGTACTTCCCACATGGCCCGAAGTAAAATACCTGAGGGATCCCTTCTGCAGGAAACAGAAACGAAAACCGCAGCTTAGATCACCTGGGAACTCTAAAGTACAGGCAGATCAACTGGCGTTAAAACCTTTAACAACCCAAGCGGCACAAACACGTGCTGGAAACACCCAGTATGGATCAATGACAATTAAAAAACAAAAATAAATAAAAACTGGCCTCAGATTTCAAACTGTGCATTTGGGTAAAGTCGTCTTTACCAATATAACGTGTAAATTCTTACCACCACGTCGCAAAAATGCGCAACTCACAAATGATGATTATTTTTTTTAAATAATAGAAACAACGCGTGTATGCCTACGTGACTCCGTTTCAAATGTTTTGCTCAGTCATGCTTGAGTAGTTGATTAAAATAAACTAAAAAAAAGGTTTTAGTTGTGTATTTATGAGCATTTTTGTCTATATTTTTCCAGAAGCGCATTTGTGAGGTCGGACACTGATGTTGAACGAGAAGGACTTCGGGACGGAACACCTTTGGGAAGGATTAGAGCGGAGACTGCGAGCCGGGACATCTTGTCTAACATCAGCGTCTGTCCGTTCGTCCAGAAGTGCATTTGTGAGGTCGAAGATTTCCATAAACACACTCCTAAACCTCGTGGAAACGCCTTCGCAGAAGAGTTAAAGCTGCAGCAGCACTTTATGGATTAAGAATTACTCATTTTTCAGGAAAAGAAAAAAAAAAAAAAAAAAAAAACCCAGCGAAAGAAATAATGGCTAAAATTCCTGTAGTACCTCTAAGTGTTCAGGGCTCCTGTTCCTTAAAGGAGTAAAAGAAGAAAAGAAAAAACCCTGTATTTTAGGATTATAAAGAAGCACATTTTATTCCACGTTGATTAATCCGACCTTGTCGGTTGCTATAAAGTCGGACATCAATATATCTAAACACACACACACCACGATTTAAAATGTTAACATGTTCTGATTCAGGATGCAAAAAAAAATGTGCTTGTGTGGATTTAAAAAGACTTTGTATTAATATTTTGTTACTTTGTATTAATCCTCATTAAACGGTTACTCATCGTTACTGACGCACGCTACTCTGATGATATTAACAAATACAACTTTTTAAAAAAAGTAAAAGTTTCCCCAGGCACTATTGGCTGTTTCTCAAATCAATCCTCATTTACAGTGTGTGTGTGTGTGTGAGCTCTAGTAAATCGCATCACAGAACTCCACAGGAGATTATGGAAGGATTTACCTGATCAGACATAAAGAGGATGAGCTCACACACACACACACACACTCTCACACACACACACTCTCACACACACACAGCAGCAATTGAACCCAGTGATGACGGATGTGCCCACAGCAGTGACTCAACAAAGCCTAAACCTGGAGTTCGAGTACAACATGAAGTCGGTAAAGGAGCAGGAAGGACGCTGAAGACCTCACGCTGCGGGACACTTCCTCCTCCAGGGTGCGCGGTGGAGGACACACGCATTTTTTTGCAAAAAGAAGAAGAAAAAAAAAAAAAAAAAAAAAAAGGAGAGAGGGAGAGAAAAAAAAAAAATGAGCTAGACAATTCAAGGTCCTGTAATGAACAGTCATTATGTAGGTAGTCATTTCTGTTCGGGAGACTTAGAGCTTCAACCCCATACTCTCGCCCGGCAGTTTGAAGGAAAACTATTAAATGGAAGAAAAAAAAAAAAAAAAAAACCCACTTGTGCGCACTTTTAGAATGTTTCTTTTTCTTCCGTCCATTTCTTCCACAGAAACTTTCTAGAAAAGGCGCTAAAACAATTGGACTTCTTGTATCGCAAATAAGTCAAGGGGAAAAGAGAGAGAGAGAGACACACACACACACACACACACAATGGGCCGGTCAAAGTGCAGGTCTAAGTGAGCCTGTGAATTAAACATTGAACATGGAATGAAAAACACACACAGTCTCCATTATCCCTAACTACAGTGTGAGGGGAAAAAAACAAACAAACACTGAAACGTGATCACAGTGAAAGACCGCAGTAGGACACACCCACGCCAGTAGGACACACCCACGCCAGTAGGACACACCCACGCATGTCGCTCAAGAGCCTCGTTTCCAAAGAAATAAAAGTCTCGAAAGTTCCACAACGGACACAAAAGTAAAGCACAGAGGGACAGCGTTGAGTCGAGTCACACCCAGGCAGCGTCAGGACAGAGCCATGCGAGGAGAAGACGACGGGACGACGGAGACGGGACTCAAAAGCTCAAGGACCGCCAGCTGAAATGAGTGGTCTGGGGTGTTATGGAGAAGATTGAAGATGAGATTTCTGGGATTTTTTGTTTAGCAGACTGTTGCTTTAAAAAAAAAAAAAAAAAAGAAATAAAAAAGAATTTAATAATCATGTCTTGTATGTAACAGGTTTGGGCGACACCGCAGACGAGGTCTTATGGAAGAGGGTGATTTCATTTAGAAGAAAAGAGAAAAAAAAAAAAACCCCAGGGATGAGGAGGGTTTGAGGAGGGAGAAACCGGAGGACGTACAGGACAGGAGGCAGCGCTCAGCCGTTTCTTACGATGTCCGGCGGGATGGAGCACAGCGGCCTTCATACAACCCCAAGATGGAGAGTTTCACGTTTTGGGGGGGAGAAAAAAAAAAAAAAAAAAGAAAAAAAAAATACTTTTTCTACACTAACAACTTATTTTATTTAATTTTTTTTAGATGTGCTCTGTCGTTTATAACTTCTCGCTCAGCTTGTGTTTTTTTCCGCCCAATATTTTCTTCCGTTTCTTATCTTGGTGGAAATCGGCAGACACCGGTGCTGCTCTCTTTGCTTACATTTGTTTTGTACAGACTACTACAGTGGCACTTTTTTAACAAGACGCCAGGAACGGACGTGACCCTGACGTGCTCCGATCGCCGCTGCTGAAGGATCCGAGCAGATGCAGACGGAGGCTGGGGCGGATCCAGCGTTGTGGATATTCGATAACGGGAAGAGCCGTAGCTATAAATACTGCGGGAGAGACATTTTGGCCTCTCGCAGCTGGCGGTCTCTCTCAGACTCGTGAATGACTTCACTGTACTGCAGTTGTGTCTCCTGCTGACGGTGAAGCGCTTCTTCAGTGTAACCGTGTGAGGAACAGGGGCGTGGCGTTTTTACTTTCTCTAAAAGGTCTCCAACCTCGCAGGTCACGGTGCTGATCTTGCACCAGACAAGCTCCTCTATTTCAGATACGGGGTTTAAGAGGTGATCAAGCTGCCAGGTTTGTTGAGAAAAAGGGGTAATTCGGGGGAAAAGGCCTGGACTATAGATAGATAGATAGAGAGATGACCTTAGGCCCCTTAGTTTCTTCCATGCAGTCTCAGTCTTATCAGCAAGGTAGCATGACCACATCAAAGGCACCAGCACCCGCCACCCCCGTGATTCTCACAGCACACGGGCCGAGAGAGGAGACGACAAAACACACCAGAAGCCACATCCGAAAGAATCTGCGCATTAAGAACATCTGTCCAGCTGTGAATAAAAGCACGGTGAAAAGCCTTACCTGAGCTTCCCAACTGTTTATAGAATCTGTACTCCAAGTGAAGCTGCGGTGCCCTGGACTTAATCGGTTCCTGAAAGACAACGAGAACAAAAAATGCTGATCAGAAAAAAAGAAAAAAAAAAAAAGGATGCAGAAAAAAATACTTCTGAGAATCTTAAATATTAACGCATTCGTTTTTTTGGTGCGTTTTTATGTCTTTAGGAACAACTTGTTCACGTGGATGATGTCCCGGTTCATCTGCAGTGTCAGCATTATGCAGCAGAGGTGAAGCTGCTAACATGGCACGATTTCATGATCAATAAATATACACACACACACACACAGTAAGTCACCGGCTCCCGACGTACAAACGCTCCCGAAACAAAACTCGTTCGCAAGTTGGATTCGTCCATAAGTCCGACAAAGTGCGTCTTATACATCTTTAACACGAATATACAATGTAACTAATACGACGTGCACATTATATTCTCTCAACACTGCATCTTTAAATCACGAGGGGAATCCCGGTGATGCAGCTGGGTCAGCTGACCTCGTTTTAAGTGACACAGGAAGAAATGTGGGGGCGGATGGTTAGGAACAACGCTACACTGTGTTTACTGCGCACTTGACCCGACACCATTTTGCTTCAGAGCAGTTTCAGACTGTGAACTCGGTTTTGTTTAGGATTCTCTGAAATTCTGATTCACCATTTAAGGCAGCTTTACAGGACAGACGACATTTTCCATCATCATGCTCCCGGACTGATGCATTGAAACCGGTGAGGCCGAATCATTTCTCCCGCACCCCCACATGCGCACACACTATACTAGGGCGGGGCGATATGGCAAAAAAAAGTCATCTCGATAATATTTTCCCCATATTGAACGATAACGATATATATTTCGATATAAGCTGTTAATGCTGCCAGCTTTAAAAGAGAATCCCAACAATGACTGAAGCCACAAAAATTAAAGGGTTCATTAAATTACATACTTTAAAGTTTAGTTTATTAACAAACACAGATGACCGATTTGGCCTTAAAAATTAAGATACTATAGGCACATGCTCAGAATCTTTACAAGGCAAAGATTTTTTTTTTTTTTTTTTAATGTTTGTGATGATAAAAAGTATCTTGTGATGATATATTAATGTTTGGAGATTTTTAAACAATAATGAGAAACAACATTTAGACCACACACACTAGGGCTGTCTTTATCCCACAATTCAGAGTTAAATGAAGGCTATTTCACACGGCCCCAATAAACTGACATAATGGCTTAAACATGCAATGACAACAAACATGGAATGAATTATGCAGCTATCAATCTGGACCAGGACAATTTCACTTTTACTATATAGTTGGGTACCTGCTAGGTGTTGTATAGTTCATATTTGCTTGGCCAGAATGGTTTAAGTCACCAAAATAACGTTTTATTGATAAACTGCGCAGCTTTCGGCAACGTGAACACGAGGCTATACTTCGAGCCGTAAAGTGAGACGCTGCGCAATAAGGAGCCAAACGAATCGGAAGCTGATTTTATTGATAAACTGCGCAGCTTTGGCCAGCGTGAACACTCCCGTTAGTAACGAGGCGAATAAGGAGCTAAACTTCAGCCGCAGAATGAGACGCTGCGCAATAAGGAGCCAAATGAACCGGAAGCTGTGAATAAGGAGCTAAACTTCAGCCTCGTGTGCTTAGGGGCATCATATCTTTCGCTAGAAAGTTAGAAACGGCCCTGGTTATATTCTTGCTCCTTTTGGACACCTTTCATAAAGTGTAATGGCCACGAAAGACGACGCGATCGATATCTGCTTTGGTGCAGCCCCACTGCTAGCCCTGCTAGTTGACGGAGTAGCATCGGGCCGCATTTGCTCTGTGTGGTCGTGTGGGTGATGCGTTCATATAACGGAGTTCGTGCTGCCTTTTTTGTCGACAATTTCAACATCTTTGGATAATAACTCGAGGTTATTCGCTGCTTCCACTCTTTTTTTTTTTTTTGTCGTCCTGGTGTCAAGTTTGCTTCGCAAAGTGCGGTAGGAAATTAAAGCTGAATCCCAATTCTACCCCTTACCCCTTCACATAGCCCTACCCCTCCGTTTGGCGCGTTCACGTGAAGGGGTAGGGGTGTCTCATTTCTTTTTTTTTTTGGCTGTTGTGTTGTTCTGCTGTGTGATTGGCTCTTAGATTAATCCATATCGATCAAAAAATGTCTAGAGCTTTTCATCGTTTTTAAAATAAAATAAATCGCGATTCGATATGATATCGTTTATCGGCCCAGCCCTACACTACCCATAACTTTAAACGTTTTATACATTCACTTACACACTGAAAACATTGTGTGTATATATATATATATATATATATATATATATATATATATATATATATATATATATATATATATATATATTGTATTGTATATATATATATTGTGATCTGCTGCACTGCAGTGTTTACTTTTTTGGTACAATGCACGTGAGCTACTTCCGCGATTTGTTCACATCTATGAAGGTTCGTAGAACCGCGGTCCGTTCGTATCTGCGGAAATTCGTAACCTGAATGACTGTAACTTGGGGACTTACGGTATATGAAAGTATATAAATATTATTTTATCTGAATGATGAAAGTGTTGTGAACATGGATACGGATGTGCTGCAACATGCTGTAAATGTAGTAGTTGTAAACTTGAGGTAAAACATGTCAGACGTGGCGTTATTGCAAAATACTTCACTTCCTGATGGTAAGACGCCGTCACACCACAAGTTCATGGTGTTCGTTACCTTCCTCCGATTGTATCGATGAACTCGGTTGTTAAAAAAAATTCGCTCTGAATAGACAAAGATTCACATCAGAATCCGTCATGAGCTTCTTGTGGTTTAACTGGCTTTTTACATCCATCCGTCGCTCCTTCATTACATATAACTTGTACAATACAAGTTATTTTAAACCTCTACAGATCAGAAATCATAGTTTCTCTTCACTTCTTAAAGCTGAGACAAAAATAAAAATTTAAAAAATCATCCCATTCATCCTGAAGCAGAGTAGACCTGCCTCTATTTACTTTTCTTAAACACATCTTGCAGGAAGTTGATCAGACCGACAAGAGTGTTTCCATCCATTTATTTTCACACGCTCTAGACAGGCGCTTTTCAGACAGCAGTGTTTAAAGGAACAGCACACACACACACACACACACACACCAGCCTTACGCGGATGATGTCGTACGCCGAGATCATGATAAGCGATAATCGGTACGGTCTAACGTGCTGACGTCCGCGCGGCGAGCGAATGAAGCCATTTCCCGCGCTCTAATTAAATCAGTACAACCGCAATAACGTGATAAACATGCGGGCAGACAGGAAGTGACTCATGGACCGCTATGGCAAAGCTCTAATGGTTGAACAGCGGTGGTCGTGGTGGTGTTGGTCGCCTCCCTTTCTCTAATTATTTGGTTCGAATAAAAGTTGGAAAGTGCTCCAGCGGCTAATGGAGTGCGTCACGAAACGCATTGAGCGATGCTTCTAACAGCTGCACTTAAGTCTCGGGTTACACGGGAACGTCTGCTTGGCACCGACACACGTCTCTGCTGGAAGTAAAAAAAAAAAAATATATATATATATATATATATATATATATAAAATAAAACAACGTGGCCACGTCTGTCTGTCTTTAGGTCCAGCTGTTTTAGTCCATTCGTCTGTCAATCTGTTCGTCTAATTTCACGCTAAACACGCGCGACGTCCAGCCATGAGGTTCTGCTTCCTGAAGAGCTCGTGCTCGACGTAATGGCTTCACTACATTAATCAGCCATTTAGATAAAAGATTTTGAGAATGGCTTTAACATCAGCAGTGCTCATCACGTCAACATCAAAAGCTGAAAAGAAAAAAAGAAAAAAAAAAAAAGGCAGGAGGGAGGGGAAGAGATACGCAATACGTTAGCCATCACTTTTTCGGTGGGTTTCAGTAGGGCAGTATGATGACATCACCACCACGATGAATCGTAACGTCACAAAAGGCTTTACAGAGATATTTTGACATGAATAAACACAATCATATACAATATTTTCAGCGTGCAAGTGAATGTATAGTGCGTAACCTGTAATATTTGTTTTTAAATAGTGAAAGATGTTTCGATACAAATATATTCAAACCTCAGAAGGTGTGCGTGAGACTCTCACACTCGCATCCCGACCCAACCTAAGCCAGGATTATCATCACAACACAGTAATTTAACCCAGGCTTAAACTCTGAGACACCAAAATAAGCTCCACCCCACCTGGGTAACGTTTACTCTCCTCTGTCTGAGTGACCCATGACCTTTCCTAGATCCACCCTTCTTTCAGCGTGACGGCTTCGTGTCTCTCCTACCACACGACTTTACTCCATCACGACGTTCCCGAAGATCGCCGAGACTCGCCCTGGCTAGACCTACGAGATGACACACGGGACGGGTGGTGATGTCGGTATTAGCATGAAATTTAAAGCTTTGAAAGCATCGTCGGCTTTTATGCGGAGATAGAGTAAAGGGTGTGCTGCTGTCAGTCACATTCGGTTTCTTACAAAACAAACACACGCTTCAGACCGTCACACGCTCTCAGAGACGAGTTCGGACGCTTGAACAGACTGAACGAAATCTGAAGAAGAAGAAGAAGTGTAGCATACATGCACATAAGGCTGAAACGATTCCTTCGAGTAACTCGATAATAAAAAATTATCCAGGCAATTTCTGCCTTGAAGCTTCATTTCATCAATTTTAAAAGCTTGCGTTATGTTTTTGTGCAGTTATTTGTTTGGCGTGACGCAGCGCGCTTCCGGATGCAAGCCGCCAGTAAACACAGACGAAGAAGCAACACTTTTTGTTTCTCATATATTTTACATTGCTGTTTAATTAAGCAAACGTACGTTTTATCCGATTACTTGATTAATCGATTACATTTTTGGTAGAATATTATACAGTACTGGCTGTGTGTGTGTGTGTGTGTGTGTGTGTGTGTGAGAGAATGTTTTTTTTCTTGCTGATGTTCTCCCACAGCCAGGTGATGCGTCATGTTTGCTGACTGGAGCAGCAGAACCGAACAGAACCCGAGCCTCGGTTTTACATGATGACCGTCAGCATGTTTTATTAAGAATCACGCAGTCGTGCACTTTGTGCTCCGGTGCTTAGATCAGCTTTAATCCGTCTCACAAGGGCAACGTGGGGCTTGACTGAGTGATATTCACCAAAAAAATAATAAATAAATAAAAATAAAAAAAAATCACTGCTTATCTTTCAAAATAAAATACATAAATAAACATAAAAACAATGAATGTTACTTAAAAAAAAAAAAAAAAAAAAAAAACATTATGAGAACTAATGTCATGTTTATTGACCTCTAACCTGGCATTCGAAACTGACCTGAGGACAGTCAGTCATTAATTCTAAAGGTTCGTTCCGATCAGCCTGAAGTACACTGCGAAGTGCACTTCACAAAGTGTTCAGCCATTTTAAGGGAGCGAAAATGTTCCCTACACCGTCCGCAGTTCCCTTTGAACGGAACGGCAACATGAGAGTTTCTACTATTCATCAAAGTGATGTAATTGAGGGTTTGGGTTTTTTTTTTTTTTTTTTTTTTTTTTTAAGTCAACAGAACGTTTCTACGTTAACGTCACACACACACACACACACACACACACACACACACACACACGGTTTCCGTATAATGTCCAAGATCAGGTCCAGTCAGGGTTGCCAGATCCTTCCTTGGTAGTTCTGAAAACCAAGCCATATAAAACTTGAGTTACGTTTACGTACATATTTTCCATCTGAAAAACACGTCTTGGAAAAACTAAAACGTGGCAGATTTTTATTACCAGCCCAAGACTGAGACTTTTATGATTTGTCTACCTTACGGTAGACTGTTGATTCGATTCAATTTGATTTTAAGGCATTACGATTTTTAATTCGGTTCGCTTCAACCGCACTAATGTCTCAAGTAGCTCTACTCAGCTATATTTCTACATGTTTCCGAGTGTTATGAAACTAACGTGCACTGAAGCGCTATGTGACTTTCTGCAGAGATGGTGGTATATTAAAAGGGAATCGTTAAAGTTAGAGAATTTATCGTTTAAAAGTTTACATGAAGAGCTCAGAAGGTGGGAATCGATACTCAACTGAAAACTGATCAAAAACAAATAGATTTAATTGTATAAAACGATAAAATCTCACAGGTCATCTGCTGACCTAAATCTTACATAAACACACCTTTAACTGAGAAACAGATTCAGGAAGTCCAGTAATAATAAACAACAACAACAACAGAACATGATGATTCATCCTCTGTGAACTCTTTCTCTTTGTACACCTGCGTATTTACTCTCTCCGATACAGCAGGTGGCGGTGTGCACCTACTTAACTTGTGAGCCGGCATTAAAACACAAGAGAAGAAGAGAACGAGCGAGTTAACCTTTGCGCTATGCCTAATATTATTGATGATATTAATCCTACTGTATCAACTATGGCTGTGCAGGTCAAGAGGATGAAACTGATGTGCGACACACACGGGTTCTGTAGGAGACCCGATGACACTGACGATGATGTCGTCGCATCTAAACAGCTGATCTACTTCCTTTCTCGAGTACGGATGGTCTTCTGCATGTGATTCGATCTGTACCACCTCAGAAACGATTCCAGGGCACTGATGTAAAAACAAGAGGACACGAGCTTAACTTCGGACTTTTCGCGTCCGGAATTGGACTCGTATTTGTCTTTTCCTCGTCACTTGTTGACAGACGGCTCTGGGTTGTTACTCAAACGCTGTAGCGACTCAGCGTGACTCAGGAAACCTGTACGTCACACAAAAGATACTGCTTACTATAAATAGCACGGGCGATACTAAAAGCGCTCCACCCCGTAGTGCAAGGCTTTTATATAGGAGTGTGCATAAAGGGGGTGGAGCTTCTTATAAGAAGCGTCGGTTTATACTGCAGCAGATCGGGGGGGGGAAAAATTAATAAAAAGTGAGAGATTTCTGGCATTTTCACTTCACAACACGGTCACTTTTTGTTCCTTGCCAGAAGCCGTCCCTAAATGTCAGCACCTCGTCTCTGGTGTCTGATCAGCTGCTGTACAACGTCTAATCCAGGTCACCTTGCCTTCTTGTCAAGTAGAAAAGGAAATCGATGAGAGAGAGAGAGAGAAATACAAGGACTGAATGACTAATGAGGAGAGAGAGGATTTATTAAGGACCGTCACACAAACCTGGAAGAGGCTAACGGAGAGCAAGTGTAGGATCTGTGTCTCGCAAATAAACAACAACAAAAAAATAAATAAATAAATAAAAACACACTCGGATCACAACAACGAGGCTTCTGGGAAACGTTACACAACCGAGATCCCCTGCTTGAGTGAACGTAGTGGTACAGAAGTGGTGCGTCCACAGGGTTCAAAATTATTAATATCTGAATAACGTAGAATTGTAAAAGATGCTAACATTCAAGCGATCACTTTTAATAATTAATATTTTTATCATGCAAGAAGATATGAGATATGAGCAAAAAGGCTGTTGAGACAAATTATGATGATATTAATACAGTGGAACCTCGGATTACGAGCATAATTCGTTTCCGGAAGTGGGCTCGTATTCCAAAACAGATGTAAACCAAAGCGTATTTTCCCATAAGAAATAATGGAAATTCAAATTATTCGTTCCACAGCCCAAAAAAAATAAATACATAAAAATAATTAACACAAAATATAAAAGTAAAAATAGAACAAAGTAACCTGCACTTCACCTAAAAAAAAAAAAAAAAAAAAAGGACAAATAAATCCCGACAGACATTTATGCGCACAGGTGCTGTTTGTGTGTTTTTCTCTCTTGCGCTGCCGAGTGTGTGTGGTGTGCGCGCGCGTAATTTGACACTGTGCCGGTTGTGCGAGTGAAGCATCCCCTCTCTGCTTCACACACACACATTAAAGGCGAGAGAGAGAGTGAGTGAGTGTGTGAGAACTGGCACGCACACACTCAAACACTGACACACACTAAAGACGATTATACGAGTCCATAAAAGTCGCAGGTGATAAAATATTAAAGTGGCCCTTAACACTATATAGATTCTAACAGCAGAACCTGAACTCTTAACCCCAACACACACACACACACCCTCACACAGACAGTACGAGAGCGATGAAGCTCATTAGATGGATGACGTTACCAAATTCAATATCTCGTATCAGGCGGATTAGTCGGTGCAGAAGAGCAAAGTTTCCTGCAGATAAAAGTGAATTTCTGGCGGTTGCTTCCTTAAAGCGTCGTCGTTTCGGACCGGTTCATGGCTCCGGCGCTCCGTCACCGTGATCACCACAAAATTGTGAAAGGGTAACAATAATCAGAATCGTGAGTTTATTTTTTTTTTTACTTTTCTAGTCGTCAGCCACAATCAGGACGGGTAAGACTTTAAAACTCGACACCAGACACGAGTTTATCTGACAGGATCGGTTCGTTTAGCTTAAGCGCTCCGAGATGCTTTTCTGATCGCCGCGTTTGTAACGAGTGATTATTCGAGATCTCTTCCCGGGCTCGCCGGCCTCCTCAACATTCTACACAGAAGAAATGATGCTCATTTTTCGATAAATAAACCCTCGGGAGATTTCTGAAATACTCAACAACCAACAATCCAGCTCAATTGTTGATGCGATGTTTCAGGTAAACGTTAACTGAAGACCTTTATCTCCTTAATCTTCTGCACAGCTCATGATATAAACTATATTAAAATAAAACGGTAGTAAGTACCTAGTAGGGAAGGGAATCACCGGGGGACCAGCCGTTACGATGTTATCACGTTACCGCGGTGATGATACGATTTGTAAAAAAAGCTATGGGAAAAGCTACAGAAAGATCTACCTACACGATACCTCGGACGTTTCACCAAATAACGATTTATTTTATTCTTTTATGTTCCCAAAGGTAAGTGTTGATTACACACTAAATTTAAGATATATAATTAAGAGAGGGAACAAACAGATGCATAAATACAGACAAAACATTATAGCTTTTTAAAATTCATTATTGAAGGAAGTTCAAATGAAAACGGCTCTGTGCTTTCAAGCATCAGAACTGGATCTTATACACAGGTGTAAACACAGATACACCGGATTAAACAGGTACACAGACGGTGTACTGAGTAAATGCAGCGCATGACAACTGCAGTAAAGAGAGTAAGAAGGCCGTACTGACTGTCACATACGCTCTGTACAGTGAGGTGAACGAGCTCAGGAAGATTAACCCTTAAAACTAAAGTGGCGCAGACCCGTGCGGCAACACAACACTGGACCAATAAAAAATTTTTATAATTATATAAATTAAATTAAAAAAAACTGCTTGTATGGAAATATACATCATGCAGAACCAAAGTTATCATTACTTTTAAGAGAGAGAGAGAGAGAGAGAGAGAGACAAAGAGAGAGACAGAGAGAGAGAGAAACTTCCTCTTCGAGGAGGCTTCGATCTGGGAGTGAATGCACTGAAAGAAAAAGCACGTAGAGCTCTATATGCAATTAAAAAAAGATTCTACAGAATACACATCCCAATTAGAATCTGGTGTAAAATTTTTGATAGCATCATTGCACCTATTGCGCTGTACGGATGTGAGGTCTGGGGTCGACTCAGTAAACACGACTACACTCGCTGGGACAAACATCCCACAGAGTCCCTGCATGCAGAATTCTGTAGAAATCTCCTCAAAGTTCAGAGAAAAACACCAATTAACGCATGTAGGGCAGAATTAGGCCGATTCCCGCTGATTATAGCCGTCCAGAAAAGAGCAGTAAAATTCTATAAACACCTTAAATTGAGTAATGAAAACACCCTGCAGTACGAAGCACTGAGAACCCGAGAGCTCGGCCCTAAACCCAGTCCCCTCTGTCAGCTGGTCCTGAGACTCACTAACACACTAACCCCTAACACACTGCAGTCTCAGAGCAGCACTGCTCACCACAGTCTCATCAGGATCACACACACACATCACTGATCAGATGAGGAGAGAGTATCTGCAGCACTGGGACAGTCAGACCCAAACCCAGTCCAGACTACACTGCTATCGGGCCCTAAAGAGAGAGAATATGAATTGGCAGAGTGTCTCTTCACCGTCAGAGATAGAAAGCAGAGACGGATCCTGACCAGGTACAGGCTGAGTGAGCACCGTCTGGCTGTAGAGACGGGCAGACACAGGAGAACCTGGCTGCCCAGAGAGCAGAGACTGTGTGCTCAGTGTACGAGCGGTGAGGTCGAGACGGAGATGCACTTCCTTCTTTACTGCCAAAAATATCAACATATAAGGAACAACTTCACTGAGATCATCATCACTCACAAAATCCCAAATTACTCCAAATTAACAGAAGGTGAAAAAATGAGAATCATTTTAGGAGAAGGCCGCACTGCTACACTCGCTGGAGAGTGTGTGTCCGAGTGTGAGAGCCTGAGAGACAGTGAGACACAGCGTAATCTGAAGGTTTCTAACTAACTAAAAAAAAAAAAAAAAAAAAGAAAAATAGTCATTATAATAAAAATTGGATATCACAACTGTTTAGATAGTTATTGTCGTTAATATTGATGTTATATATGTATGTGTATATATAAAAAAAATTCATTATATACATGTACACGTTATTTAATTTCTTTATTATTGTTATTTTATTTATGTGTATATGTATATTTATTTATTATTATTTAAAAAAATAATAATAATTTGGGGGGGGGGGGGGTGGGGGAGTGGTTGTTTTGTTTATGTCTACCTAATATGATATTCTTTCATATCTAATATGTTTATACTGCAATGGTTTATAAATTCAGATTAATGTAATTAATGTTTTCTAATGGCTTTGGCAACAATGTAATACTTTTGTTAACATTCATGCCAATAAAGCTCTTCTGAACTGAACTGAGAGAGAGAGAGAGAAAAACAGAGAGAGAGAGAGAGAGAGAGAGAGAGAGAGAGAGAGAGAGAGACAGAGAGAGACAGAGAGAGAGAGAGAGAGAGAGAGAGAGAGAGAGAGAGAGAGAGACAGAGAGCTGAATCTTAACACAAACAGGAAATTCTGACCTCGGCTGGAAAAGATTTTATTGACTGGACTTTCTTAAATTTTAATTCCTACACTTAACACTTCTAATGCAGGTAAATGACATTTGACTTCTTGTTGACGACGTGAGCGGCGGCCATATTGAAGACGAGTAAAACTAGCAGCACTTCCGTCAGTGTTTACACTTAAATCCTGATTGTTTTAATCAGGAATCCGTCTTTCACACGAACCTGGATAAAGCACGTGTGCGTGTTGCATATTATACTGGAGTCACGTGTGTCTGTGACGATCCCTAGCTGGAAATGAGACACGTCCGCTTACCAGTTTAATTGCCACGTATTCGTTGGTGTAGAGGTTCTTGCCGAGCCTCAGCTCTCCGAAGTTCCCGCATCCGATCTTCTTTCCCACGCGGAAGTTGGGTCCGACCATGAGGACGCCGGAATTCCCGCCCGTGCCGCGGCCACCGTGCCCGGGCCGTCCTCCGCCCGGTTTGGACATCCTCTTGCCCTCGTCGGCGTCTGCCCTCCCACCTCTCTTATCAAAATCCATAAGCTTGTGGTACCCTGGCCTCTCCACGGTTACTCACCGGCCATGCAAAGCAAAAATATGGCAAAATGAAGGCTGGGGGTTTTTTTTGGTCTGTTCTATTTACCAGAGAGGGAGGGTCAGAGACAGAACTCGGTACACTAATCACAATGAATCAAAAAAAAAAAAAAAAAAAAAAAAAAAATCACGTTAATCCTTCACGGCTCCTCTGGTCAGGGTGTGTGGCAGGTGACCGCCTGACTGAGGCGGGTTGTGCTATCATGCGCGTATATGCATGCGTACACATACATAGCGCAAAAAAAAAAAAAAAAAAAAAAAAACCCACACACACACCCACCCACTCACATGCACTCGCTCACTCACTCACTCTCACATTCACACACAAACGAAATTCCTGCTAGTGGATCCAATCAGCCACCGTCGAACGTCTACTCCGCATGGCTTCCTCGGAGTCACTCGATGGGGGAAAACGTCTTCATGTCCCGAGTCCGCCGGCGGACGTGATGTCGACAGGGACGGTTCAGGCGATCGAGACGTACTCCTCCTCCACTAGATATCTGTAAAATATTTAAAAAACAAAATAAAACTTAGTGGAAGAAATGTAACAAAGGAGTAACCTTCGCTTACAAAGGACAAAGTGTTGACCGACTCCAAGTCTAAAGTTCCACAACATATTCGATCCGCAGACGTTAAACAGACATAAACCTGGTAAACAATCCGTCGACGCGAATCCAGCAGAGTGTTCAGACTAGCCTGAGGAAGACAAACTCGGCAGAGAAAACACAGCAAAAAAATTTAATAAACGAGCAAAGTGACCGAGCAGCACCCGTCTCAGGAAGAGGGGGAAAAAGTAGAGAGAGAGAGAAAAAAATAAAAACTCAAGATGTCTCAGCATCGGAAGCATTTATTAGTCGGGGAGGAGAACAAACTGAAAACGAGGTGCATTAGCGGTCATGGGATTTTACAGCGTGGAACAGAAGGGTCGCAAATTACAAGCCAAGCAACGCTCGTATCGGGTTCAACAACCTCACTGTTCTCCCAGAGTCCTGGAGGAGAGCCTGCGGGTCACCGAAACGGGTCAGGGTTTGCATAACTTCATGGAACTCAAGAACCACAATTATTTCCTGTTAACAAAACTGTGACATTCGGACCGAACGATTACTACGAGAGTTTTTCACACTTATTCTTCCGGTTTCTGAATCAGAATCAGTGTTATTTATAGTTTGATGTGTTTAGGCATAATTAAAACAAACAAACAAAAAAAAGCTAATATAATAATAGAATATATAATTTAATAATCTTAAATGAATAAAGATACGTAAAAAAAAAAAAAAAGAAAAAGAAAAAATTATCCACACTCCAGTTACTGTATATTTTCAAACTTCCGTTGGTCTCATCAGCGCTTTCTGTCTTCCCCAGTCACTGCTGTGGCAGGTGTGAACATTTTTTATTTCTTTATTTTTTTATTTCAGTACGTCAGTTGTAACGGTAGTGGAGGCAAAAATGGACACCCCGCTTATGATTCGCAGGAAAGAAGATCAAGGTGAAATGATTCGTAAAAAAATTTTGTGGTCCGAGAGTGTACCTGGTGCCGAAACAACTAACGGAAGATCACAAACAGAGGCGTTTGGATATCTGCAAACAAAATTTGGACCGATATCGTAAGAAAGGTGAAAGTTTCTTAAAGAGAATCGTTACTGGTGACGAGACACGGATTCATCACTACGAGTCCGAGAATAAACAGCAGAGTACGGGAACGGAGACATCCTCGATCGCCAACCGAGGAAAAGTTAAAAAGTCAAAAGATCAGCTGGAAAATTCATCACCGCTTACAGTTTTCTGGGATTCTAGAGGGCCAGAAGTATTGGAACAGCACCAGGGGAAAAGGCTTGACGATCAGCAGTCCGTGTTCCGGTGAGACGCTTATTGAGGAGCTGAGGACGAAGAGGACCGACATCCAAGATGGCGCCGTAAGCTTATATGGCGATGCACGTCCGCACTTTACCGCCAACACGGTCGACACTCTGCAAAAACGTTGTTCTGAGGTGTTAAAATCAAACCTCTCTATAGTCCTGATCTCGCGCCGTCAATGTTCTTTCACCTGTTTGGTCACCTGAAAGCAGATGAAGTTTCACTTCTGATGAAGAGGTGAAGACGGCAGTGCATTCGCGGCTCAGAGCAAAACATTTTTTAATGAGGGAAGATGACGAAAGCTTGTTGACGTATCCTCAAAGAAATTAAATAAATAAATAAATAAATAAATAAATAATCATTTAAGCAAGATAACAGATGTTCCATTAAATGCTGTTTGTTTTTCTCAGTTTTTAGGCTCGGACGAAAAAGTTTGACACTGTTCCTTAATTATTATTATTTTTTTTTACAAATCGTGTAATCGCTGGTAAATAAAACAAAACACTTCAGGAGATTGTTCAGGTGGAAACTCCGGATCACACACTGTGGATGAGTTTCTCAATCACAGAACTACTTCAATTCATCATCATTACAACAGGACTGGCTGCAGTTATTGCATTAGTTCAGATTGTTTGTGTTCGGCTACGGTCATGTGACTCAATTCAGATCAGTTTCGCATGTCAGGATGATTACAAGTGTGTAAGCGTCTGTTAGTGGAAACTGCACACATACACACATGTTTTAACCCAGATGACTCAAACTAAGACGTAGCTTTGTGTGTGTGTGTGTGCGCGCGCGTGTGTGTATATTTGTGCGAGCAAAAATATCAACAGTTAAAACCACAGCTATAATTGTGTAAATTCTCTTACTTTCACTATTAAACTCACACACACACACACACATACACATACACACACACACACACAGATTAGAACTCAAAATGTGGATTAAACACGGGCGTGTCTGGGTAAGAAGGGAAGCATGTGAAGTGATAAACCCTGCGTAGTACACGCCTCTAGAGGCAGCAGGGTCATGATCAGGGGTTTCGTCAGCGGCTCAGGTCTAGACTCAGCAACATCATGTGACAATAAAATGTCAAAAGTCAGCTGACGACCTGAACGTATTAAATGACCTAAACATCTATGAAAGTTTTCCGACCTGATGGGACGGGGCATATTCCAGGACTTCCAGGAGAAAGATTGGTTTTTGCGACCACGAGGAATCATTTTCACTCATAAACCCGAACAAATTGTTCGAGTGTGCAACTTTTAAAACATTTTTGGGTCATGCAGTGTAAAATACAGCTCGACTCGACTGCTAAAATGTGATAGGAATTGAGATCACGATTCTCTCACACACTTTTCCAATTTTCAACCAAAAATATTTATTGCACTTGAGGAATTGGAATAAAAAATAAAAAAAACGAGAAAAAAAATAAAAAAATAAATAAAAAATGTCTACACAGGACTTTAATTTCTTACAACAACAAAAAAAAAAAGGTCCCTTTTCCTTACTTTAGCTTTTCCTTGCATTTTCTTATATCTTTGACCGTTATATTTTGATTTTAAATGTTTTATTGCTATTATTTTCTATTTAATTTTATGATCATCTTCTTCCCCTTTATGTAAAGCACTTTGAATTGTCATTGTGTATGAAATGTGATATACAAATTAACTTCCCTAGCCTTATTTCAGAAGCCTTAAAGTGAATAAAGCTTAAAAACTTAAATCAGCATAAGGTAAACGTCAGATTGTTAGATGGTTTAAAATTAAATACATATTTTACAGTATAGAAATGTATTGTTTTTAAAGATTTTATTGTTGGTCTTAACACACTCCTAGTATAACTCTAGGTACGTTAGCTTTCGATCTGTTCTTGGGGTCTCAGGTTTATTTAACCAGTACAGTGAGTTATATCACAATAAGAGATATAAACTCATATTTAAAGATATTTAGTTTTTAGTGCGAGTGTGTGTTTGTGTGCGTTAGACATTTACCTTCTGCTGACAAAAATAATATTGATATAAACTAACACATGCGCTGATAAATCCAAGCAGAAGAAACCAGAAAACAATGTAATGAATTGACATGAGCATTGAGGGACAGAGACCATGTGAAGGAGCCAATCAGAAACGGGCTGGCAAAAGATACGCCCAAACCCACAGGTTCTGATTGACAGGTACAGTCCTGTCCCTCCTCCTGCCTATAATTGGTTGGAATTGAGCGAGCGGGTGTTTAGTGCGAGTTTAGGTGAGCGAAGGAAAAAAAAAAAAACAGTTTGTCACAAAAGATATCCGCCAGGTAAACTGATTAACTTGTTTAGGTCTTGTTTTGCTTCCTTGTTACACGTCACGTGAGTGACAGCGGAACGGCGTAAATGAGGAAGAGAGATGAGAGAAGTGATTGAGTTTGAGACGACCATTTGCTAATCTCTGGTCTAACAGGTGGACTGATTGCGTTACACAGCGCGAGTGTAAGAACAGAGAGTGACTGAAATGGCATCTGGGGTTGTTCTCAAGTAAATAAGTGAACGTGTGAACACAGTGTGACCTGAACGCAGGGAAATACACGCATGTGTTATTTACATTTAATCAAAAATAGAAATAAAAGGAGTTAACTTGAAATTTGCAACTCGAGCTCTGTTCATGTTATTTCATGACTTGTCAAATGTTTTCCTATTATGTTTAATTTTATTTTCTTCCTGATAAATATGTGTCGTCGTTACGCACACACACAATGTGAAGATTCATAACTCGTGTGTTGAGTGGAGATGTGTAGTTATCGTTATACCAATATACCATTAGATTTAACATTGGCGTCAGGGTGAGCGTGTCCTTTTTACTGATCTAAAAATCTGGTTTTAACTGGTCTATAATTACAGACGCATCTCTACATCCTCCAGCGTTTGACTCCTGAAGAAAAGAAGTGAAACGGGTAATGTAGGAACTCTTCAAACTCGTGACGCAGATTCAATCTCGCGGCGAATAATCGATGGAGACCAGGGTTAGGCCTCGCCGCCTTATCAGAGGTTGCAAACGTCAGACAAAAGGAAAAGTAAAGTTTCTTCCGAAAGTCCTCGAACGGTCCTGTACAAGACGTGTAACGAGATTTTCAGCTTTAATTTCCAGTTATTTATATCTA
Organism: Channallabes apus; assembly: GCA_030522415.1. Lineage (NCBI taxonomy): Eukaryota > Metazoa > Chordata > Actinopteri > Siluriformes > Clariidae > Channallabes > Channallabes apus. The sequence continues at coordinate 12,529,496 of CM060115.1, read as the reverse complement.
CATTTTTTTTTTCGTGGTAAGCTAGCAAAACTATTGGAACAACAGGTGTTTGCTTTGAGCCCGGGGTTTCTTCTTTGAAAACTGCATTTGTAGATAAACCACCATGAAGACCTGAGAGCTACCTTTTGGAGAGAAGAGGAGCAATTTTTTTTTTAATGAGAAAAGCAGAAAGGATAAACAACGATCCTGGAACAAAGACTCCCTGATGTCAAAGTGGTAGAAAAGTTAACGTGTGGAGAGAGACAGGATCTGCTCACAGTCGAAAAACATACAGGCTTATTGCAGTCTAGACTGACGAAGGTAGGCTTCCATGGCTTGACGGTAGCAGGGAGACATTCTGTCTATCATTTAGTGAAATTTATTTATTTATTTGGCCCAAAGATACACTGCAGACACAGGAAAAGGACTGAAAAGAAGTCAAATCAATCACCAGACCTGGATCGAACACAACTGAGCAGGATTTCACCTCCTGAAGAGAAGCTTGAAGGAAGAAACCCCCAAAAACAAACACCAACTGAAACGAGCTGCATTACCAGCTTGCGAAAGCATCACAAAAGGAGAATGCATCACTTCGGTGATCACAATGATGGAAAATCTGATCTCTCGTCTTATAATTATAGTTTGATCTCTTTATTGTATAGCAAAAACAGAAGGATTAGTCTTGCCGGTCCAATACTTTTAAAGAGGAGTGTATGTGCATACACGTACTATAGCTATACGTCACTCTAAGCCTCTGAAATATTTATCAATGACAAAATGACTTTGTTCTGTCATACGGCAATTAAGACAAATTTCGAGGTAATTATTTCCCCTGCTGTTTTTTTTTGACAATCTATCAAGCACACAGACACACTCCGGGCGCCGAAATGTCAGGCGTCTGTTGCGCTCGTTCGCCAAACGCCAGTCATGAATGACAGGAGAGACGAAGTAGCTTCTCTGCAAGAGCTCGATTGAGATGTGGAGGGGGGGGGGGGGGGGGGCAGCCCGGCTCTACACGGGCGCGAATCGAAACCATGGCGACACACAAGTATTTCTTAGATAACGGTAAAATATACATATACCTAATAAACAATTTGCATTGTGCTTAATTAAACAGACACCACTTTGCATATTTACATTCATGACTTAACCTTTTGAGTGACCGTGTATTTCATAAAAAAAAAAAAAAGAAAAAAAAGATTACTCTAACGATTCTTCGTCTCTTCGGTTCCCCACTTCGAGCTGTAGCAGTTGCCTGTAATTAATTCCTGTTTTAAAAAAGGCTGGTTTTATTTCATGCCGTCATGTACAAACCTCTCATTACAGTGTATAGAAATGTTTATAAGAGGTAGCGGAAAACACTGGAGCCTCGAGGAGGGTTGGGGTATAATATGGTGAGGACAATTTAGACTTCCTGTACTCTTGAGAGACAGAGGTCTTTATCCAATCAGGAGTAAGACTTTCATTCGTAAACTATACCTACCTTTTCCGATTTGTCCGAATTGTCGTTGTATTTTCAGATTTTTTATTTTGTTTACAGATTTATGTTGTTTTTGGTTTTATTATTTTGTTTTGCACTTCTTGCCCACCACTTTTTTTTTTTTTTTTTTAAAGCAAACAAAACATTGCATATTGAAACACCTCATGTGCGCATTTTGGAGAAGAGAATGGCAGTGTTAAAGAAAGAAAGGCTGAATGCAGTCAAAAATCACAACACAACTAAATCTGATTAATTTAAAGACTCCAGATTAACCATCGGGAAGCTTTCACAAGTGTTAGGCCTTTGGCTAAATCTGAATTAAAGCGAAACTGCCACTTTTAACTTGTATTCATTAAACTTCTACGTTCATTTGTTGGGAATCCGCAGTCACCACCCGATACGACATCACGATAACCAGGTGCCGATTAAAAGTATGATCCTGCAAGTATAACAATTTTATAGATATCCTGATTCAATATTCAGTTGATATTTAGTAACAATTAAGACTTTGAATCTTAAAAGATGTTATAACTCAAAAGTTCTATAGCTCAGCTTCACAAATGATTTAAACACGTTTTCTCACTTAAAAAACAACTGCAGCTGTTAAACAACACAAACTAAATTCAAAAGACAAGAGTTTAACATTTAGCTTAAATTAATTTTAACAAAAAACAAAATTTTCACTGCATGTATCTCGGTCACCTGTCATAATTATTATTACTAAACAAACTTGGCGAATAATTCACTCCTATCACATGGGATGCCAATGTGGGAATAGTTTAAGGTGTTCCACCTGTAGGATTATAAAGAAACAGACATTTTACTGCCTCAAATGACTCCAAAGTCTTGCGTGTGTGTCAGGCGATTGTGAATCGCAGGCACACGCAGCTTCTAACGCGTTTTGGGACTGATGCAAGTGTGTCTAGTGAGTGGATTTTTAAACTAATTTGCTCATAGAGTTTGGAGAAAAAGGTTGATTGGAGGTTTTTTAACGTCCCCGATGTCTGATAACGTAACGCCATAATGCATTTCTGTTGCACCACTCAGAAGCTTGTGCACTCGGCACGGAAACGGTTGGTTCAGTCACGGCTAATCAAAAATGAAAAACTCACCAGTTAAGTTAGGATTCAAAAACAAAACACTACAACCCTTAACATGTCTGCTGCACTGATTCAGACTCGCCTCACTTAATCACCGCCCTCGAGTTTAATCAGAAGCAGACAGAGACGCCATCAAACCTGAAATGACTGCTGTGCTCTCACCGGACTAAAAACAATGCTGAGGATGAAAACACCCTAAGGTTTGATTCAAACTAAATGTAAATCTACATGTGTGGAGCAGCACCATAAACTGACTGCACTCCTATATGTGCTTAGATCCATTTCTGGCTTCCTTTTTCTATGAGAACTGACTTTGCTCCATGCCTTGGTTTGCAATTCCATACATCCCTACAGTGCGTGCAGATTTAAAGTGCAATGTGAAGGGTATACCGATGCCCCTGGCATGGTGCAAGTACAACGAGGAAGTAAGGCGACCAATCAGGTTACATGGCATGTGAATTTTTATTATTTCTTTTTACATCGTGCACCAAAGTACTGAACCAGGAGTCGTCTCGAAGCGTGGCTCAAGCCGCCCGTTTGTGTCGACTAACTAGTCTAACAAGGAAGAAAAACATCCAGTGTAGCCAGCCAGGATTCATTCACTATTAACAGAAAAGAAGTTCTGCCCTGATTTCAGTCAAAGCTTAAAAATACATAAATGAACACGTACTTTACGTTCACGTGTTTTAATCCCATCAGAGTCTGTATAGCTGTCGATAAAACTGGACTTTCCAGCAAGCACAAATGACTTGATTACGCCCTAACGTACAAACAATTTTTAAATGTCAATCATGAGAGTTAAACATTAAATATTGTTTCTCGTCTCTAATAGTTCTTAGCTAGTTTTGTTAATTTGTGGCGGTAATTTATGTTGTACTGTATGTAGCACCTTGGTCCTGTAGGAAGTTGTATATGGCTGAAATTACAATAAAACCCTATTTGACTTGACTAAACGTTGTAATACTGATTTTTAGATTTACAAATTAAATATAAAAAGACAAACAATTACTTATTTAATTATCAGGGCTGTAAAACAGCTTTAGCTATCAAGGAACTACCTAGGTTATTTCAGGAATAACAAGTCTTACAGCATGAGGATACAAGTTAATCAAAGTTTTATTGTTGTGTATATATATAAATAATGATCTTGCTATTAAATCTGACATATTTTTGTTTCTTTGTGGTGTGTAGAAATGCATCGGACTTGCCTAGATGATAAGCTGGATTAAAGAGATATGAATTTGTTTAATGTGATTGCTCAAACATGCATGTTTCTATGCTGTAAATCAGCTTGGCATTAAACAAATAGATAAATGTAAAAAAAAAAAAAAAAAAAAAAAAGTATTTGAGATTTTCCTCCACACCTACAAGTGTTAAACAAAACAAAACAATTGTGTTGCTTAAAAAGACTCAACCCCAGGAAGGACTGCTGGGAAGAGAACACTTAGCTTGTTGGCTATCAAAACTAGCAACATGTTTAACATTTTCAACAAATGCTAAGATCATTAACACACTATTTAACACAGGAAGATGACGAATGATTAAGTTGGTAATGGTTTTACACCTCAATTGACACCAGAGCAAGTTATTACGGCTTCTGTGTAATTAAACAGCAAACACTGCAAACATAATATTCACTTCTTTAAAATTAAATCCGTATGATAAAACGACGTCTTTATATCTACATGATCAGGGATTCCATTAGCTTGCTAACTTAAAAGAGTGGGCTTGTCATTCTAGTTACCTTAGCGCTGGCTAGCCTAGCAACAGCTACCTGAACGAATTTTCCAGAAATAAAAATTACCTCTTAACTCTTAAACATATTTATCTCCTTCGAACGTCCGTTCTTGTGAATTATATCCAAATCCTTATTCATTTAGAAACGGAAAAGAACAAAAAATACGTAACCAAAACCACATAAAACTTACTACATAGCATGCTAGCTAAAATATATATATTTATTATCTATACAGTATATATATAGGGCTCGAAATAGCAGCTAAGCTGCTATGTCGCTGGAAGTCCCGCCTGCTATGCCATGATTGGCTAGTCATATCGGCTAACCGCGTTTGATTGGTCGAGAGAACATATTCCGAGTAGAACTAGCCAATCCCAGGCAAGGAGGTGGAGGGAAGGTTGCTTTGCTCGTTGTATAGCGCTAGTTTATAACCACTTAAGCTAATCGAGCTAGCTAGCTAACTTGCTAACATTTCGATGGAAGTATTTTCTTGTGTAGTAGGCTTTAGGAAATGCATAGAACAAAACCGGGTTTACCTTAAGGTTCGGGTCTGGGTGTCGAAAGCCCATATATTCCCGTGTTCGTGGCTTTAAATTGTGTTTTTTAGTTTATTTTTAAATCCCCACAGCGGCTACGCTAAGCGCGAAGTCGCTGTTGTCTCTTTAAGCCTGCTGAAGAGGCGTCAGTAGAGTCAGTCACTCCCCATCACACTTTGAGAGCAAACACACACACATCCGGACTTGAAGAGAATGCACAGTCCTGCTCCTACCAATATGTTTCTATTACACACAACCCAAAGAAATAAGCAGGCTTTTGCATGTTCTGTTGCATAGTAATGAGAAAACTTTGGCTTTGTTTTGGTTTTTTTGACAAGTTGATACATATCCTACACATGAGAACACACACCTATGAGCAATCACCATGAGCAAAGTGGAGTTGAATGTAAAAAAAAAACAAAAAACATTAATTCATGCATTCATTTTCTATACCGTTTAATCCCATGTACGGGGTCACGGGGGCCCTGGAGCCTATTCCAGGAGACTTTGGACATGTGGACACTGGACAGGTTGCCAATCCATCACTGGATGCACACACACACTTCAGGCAATTTGGGAACACTAATGTCTTTGGACTGTGGGAGGAAACCGGAGTGCCCGGAGTAAACCCACCAAGCACGGATAGAAGACGCACATGAGACCCAAAGCAGGAATCGAACCCTCCGCCCTGGAGGTGCGAGACCACAGTGCTGACCACTACGCCATCAGGCAAAAAAAAAACAAAGTTATAAAATAAATATATTGTAGATCCTTTGGTATTTTTGTTCCATCCAAATCATCCTCGGGCGACAGATACTCCCACCATGGAGATATATCCGTTGGCAGGTACTTAAGGGGTCGAGTTGCCAGCTTGACACCTAATTGTCTTTCACACACTTGGGGACACCAATCTGCAACCTACATACAGTACGTATCTTTTTCCTCTAGTACCCAAAGGAAACCCACCAAGCACGAGGAGAACACATTGGTATGAGGTACTGTAGAAAAAAATACACTCTGGATAGGGTGTCCACATCACACACACACACACACACACACACACACACACACATATTTACAACTACTACCCTATGTATTGGCATGGTTTTGAGCAGGGAGCTAAAGGAAACCCACACGGACCTGGGGGAGAACGTGTAAAACCCAGAACCCAGGGTTTCTGGAATCCATCACTGCATCCAAGTCTCCTCCTCATTCTACTTGGAACCTGTTCTTTGGACCAGGTTCTTGGCGGTGTTTCTCACTACTGTCCACATTACAAATATTCCAATGACAATGATTTTTCAAAAAAACAATAATTTAATGCCGGTTCATTGGATAATTAAGCTTCGTCCTCAGTTCCTAAAAAAAAGGGCCGATTGATGGCGCTCTTACAGTCCCACATTTAAGGGTTCTAAAATTTGGGAATGGTGTAATAGTGAAGAGTGGCGCAGGGCTCCCTCTATAGGTGGAAGCAGCAGCAACACCAGCACCCACATTCATTCAGTCATGTCACTCATGTTGATTACCTGCTCTTTTATGGTCCACACACACACACACTCATTCACAAATAGCGCCATTACACACCTCCTGAAAGTCCACCTCCTGGCATGTTTTTTTTTTTTTTTGGGGAGGGATAAGATGTCAAAGAACCAGGAAGAGAACCGATGAGGACGACATGCAAAACTTCTTCCAGACAGTAACCTGAGCTCAAGATTGACCTGGTGTCCCTGGAGTTGTGAGGCAGCAAGCGAGACTACCTGCTGCATCGCTACAGCGGCCATGCAAGCAGTGCTTTTCAAGTAGAATAACTTAAAGTCTACATTTAAGAATTAATAATGTTGTTTAGCTGCTCTTGTGATCTGGTGATAGTTGCCAAAATTGAAACCGTTGAGGTCACATTTCAAAGTTTTTTTCAAATGCAGAGTATTTTGAGCTCAAAACACTTTTAGAATTTTTTCTTTTTTTTTTTTAGCATTAGTTCTTAAAATAGTGTGTTTTCATTTTATGATGTTTTTTTTCTTTAACATGCATGGATTTTTATATCCATAATCCACAGCAAGTATAAGCTGAAAAAGGTTAAACCTGTCACTATGATGTCACTATGAACTAAGGGTGTGGTTTATTTGATCGAGCCATTAAAATGCATCAATTTGTAAATAAATGGTGGATAACTTATATACTTATACTAATATCAACCACACCTTTGCTAACACACACACAGTATCAGTACCATTCCATTTCATACTCCATGTTCCCTTCATGCTGGTAGGTTTCTCGCCCACCATGTGGAGGGCCTGGGTTCAATTCCCACTCAATGGCCAAGCCCCAGCCACTGGATGCAGTGCCGTTACCAAGCCTGGAATTATTTAAAAAAAAAAAAAAAAAAAAAAAAAATGCGAGGGTTGCGCCTGGAAAGGAATCCGGCATAAAATCTGTACCAAGTTGCTGTGCGGATTGGATGGTCCATGAGGGCGACACCTTGATAAGTCTGTAAATCCTGCACAATTTATGCAATTCTATTTTAATTTTATTTTAGTTTGGTAACTTTTGTAAATGTCATTTTTGCATACATTTCTTGCATATTTATTCGTATTTTACTTTAATTAAAAACTTATATATTTTTTTATTGTACTGTCTAGTGCAATTTATTTCATTATACTGTACAGTAGATCAATCTTTTTAGGTCGGATAAGCATTTCACTGCGTATCATACTGTGCATGGTTGTGTATGTGACAAATAAAATTCAAATTTAATACTACTGTGAGTGATTCAAAAAGAATGAGCAATCTCAATAAATTATCCTCTTTTTTTAAATCCATGTTTCATGGTTGATCATGTTCCTAGATTTTGTTTTTCTGGATGCAGCATGAAAACTGCAATTAGTGTCATATGGATGAAATGAGTGCCTGGAAAAAAAAAAAAAGAATGATCCTCTCTATGGTGTCATCTTTTTTTCCCCACTCTTGACCCGCCCCTGATGATGTCATGGTGTCCAGTCACCCGGTGACGCAGGAGGAGTTCGCGTGCGTTGTCATGCTCGCCTTTTTGTGCGTCAGCACACAATAGGAATATCAGTCATCGGAGTAACTCCATATATAGGAATAACAAAGTGGATTCATGTGCTGTAGTGTGCAGGTTAAATTCAGAAAGAAAAAAAAAAATCATCCACTGATTAGTACCTGTACATGGCCAGGATTTGGACTTGAGTAAACTTTATTTCATGAACACAATACCTCTGGTTATTACATGCCCAGGCAAACATTACATCTAGTTACACCAGTTTTCTAATGGTGCCAATACTTTCCAGGCACAATGCAACAACAAGATGTTAAACCTACAATGAATCTTTGTGTAAAATTATAAAAAGTGCTTTTTAAAAAAAAAAAAACCCTTGGCAGATCTATAAACACTGGAGTCAAAGGGTCGTTCAACAGCGGTTAAAAACACTACAAGCCTAATGTGAACTTTCTATCGGGTTGCAGTCCGACCCAGGAGCACCTGTTCCTCTGGTCGCGCCGATAACTGGTTCAGCAAGGTTTAGGGTTTTCTTTTTTTTTTTTTTTTTTCTTTTTTTGGGAGGTGCAGCTACAAGTCCAGACATGGATGCGCCATGGATTTAATGTGTAGCTCAAGGCTTCTGCATTTATGTATCGACGTGACGTCTGTTGCACTGCTCTGAGGCTGGGCGAAGGGTAAGAAGGAAGAGGGAAAAGGCAGAGCAGTGGAGAGAAGGCTTGGATGCTTGTGTTGTTCTCCATAAACAAACGGCTGGAGAGAGGACGGAGAACTCAGCCCAGACGGAAACTGGAAACGTGCCGTGTCGTCTATGACACGACTAGCGCTGAGGTCCGAAGGGACCGTTTCTTGCTTGGGGTGTTTCCCTTCTTCTTCAAGCTCAGTTTTGGTTTGTTTGGGATTCTCTAGAGTCTTTTTCCTCGGTAGAGGAGTGAATCGCTGTCCCTTGCGGAACTTTGCACGCCTGTTCTTGAACCATACCTGAAAAAAAAAGAAGAAGATACTACTACACCGCGTTCCAAATTATTACGCAAATGATATCTTCCTCTGATTTTCATAATTAGTCAATGCAAATGACAGTCAGTATAATTATTATGCACAACTGAGTTCAAACATTTTATAGGTTGTAAAGAACTGAAAATAGGCTTTTGTTGAATTTGCAGCATTAGGAGGTCATATTTAAAGAAATCGGAAACATCCTAACAGGGCATAACATAGGACCCCTTCTTTGATATCACCTTCACAATTCTTGCATCCATTGAACTTGTGAGTTTTTGGACAGTTTCTGCTTGAGTTTCTTTGCGGGATGTCAGAATAGCCTCCCAGAGCTGCTGTTTTGAATCAAACTGCCTCCCACCCTCAAAGGTTCTCAGTGGGGTTGAGGTCAGGGGAGGATGGTGGCCACACCATGAGTTTCTCATCTTTTATGCCCATAGCAGCCAATGACACAGAGGTATTCTTTGCAGCTTGAGATGGTGCATTGTCGTGCATGAAGATGATTTTGCTACAGAAGGCACGGTTCTTCTTTTTGTACCATGGAAGAATGCGGTCAGTCAATATACTTTGCAGAGGTCATTTTCACACCTTCAGGGACCCTACAGGGGCCTACCAGCTCTCTCCCCATGATTCCGGCCCAAAACATGACTCCGGCACCTCCTTGTTGACGTCGCAGCCTTGTTGACATGGTGGCCATCCACCAACCATCCACTACTCCATCCATCTGGACCATCCAGGGCTGCACGACACTCATCAGTAAACAAGACTGTTTAAAAACTTGTCTTCATGTATGCCTGGGCCCACTGCAACCGGTTCTGCTTGTGAGCATTGATTAGGGGCCGAATAGTAGGTTTATGCACAACTGCAGGCCTTTAAAGGATCCTACACCTTGAGGTTCGCGGGACTCCAGAGGCACCAGCAGCTTCAAATACCTGTTTGCTGCTTTGTAATGGCATTCCAGCAGCTGCTCTCTTAATCCGATGAATTTGTCTTGCAGAAACCGTCTTCATTCTGCCTTTATCTGCACGAACCTGTCTGTGCTCTGAATCAGACACGAATGTCTTCACAGTACGATGATCACGCTTAAGTTTTCGTGAAATATCTAATGTTTTTATACCTCGTCCAAGGCATTGCAATATTTTATGCTTTTCGGCAGCAGAGATCCTTTTACTTTCCCATATCGCTTGAAACCTGCGGCTGCTTAATAATGTGGAACAACCTTCTTCAGTACTTTTCCTTTAATTGGCCTCATCTGGCAAACTAATTATCACACGTGTCTGAGATTCATTTCAGTGATCCAAAGAGCCCTGAGACACGACACCATGCATGAGTTTAATTTAAAAACCAAACATTTAATGTTTATGACACTTACGTCCAATTTGCATAATAATTTGGAACGCGGTGTAGATATACTATATACTATCAATACAGTATATATGCTTTTAGTCAAAGATAGATATAGTGTAATATATTGACACAATATGGAGCAGCACAGTAGTGCTACAACGTAATACAAGGTGGTATCAAAAAGTCTCGAGACTAATTTTGTAACTCGCCAACAGATGGCAGCACAAGGTTGCATATTATATACAGTATTATTTGAGTCTTGTATTATTGGATCTTGCAGCCTTAACATTTTTCTTTTAAGTGTTTATTTAAAACTTGCAGACGTAAACATACTATACGCCACCGCAGAGTGGAATTCTGGATTCTGATTGGACAAAAGGTGTCGATTAATTTTCTATAGCAGTAACAGTGTCAGTTTTAATTCAATCCACAGGTATATAATAATAATTTAAAATCTGGTTTTGATTCTCTCACGTATCCTAGCGGACTCACTGCAGAAGGCAAGGTACCCGGAACGAGGTGCCAATCCGTTAATGAGCACAAGGCAATTTGGAAATGTTAATTAGCCTAATTTGCATGCCTGGAAGGAAACTGGAGAACCCGGAAGAACCCGGGTTGTCAGGGTTCTCACCTGAACGCGTGCTTCGGGGAGGTTGACGCAGACGGCCAGCCTCTCTCTCATGGCCACGTCAGGATACTGAGTTTGTTGGAACGCTTTCTCCAGCGCCTGCAGCTGCGACACGGTGAAAGCCGTCCTGCTTCTCCGCTGCTTCTGCAGACCTCCGTCGCGTGCCTCGAGGATCAGCTCTGAAATGCACACAGACACAATCAGATTACAACCAGACATTCTTCACATTAATGTCGTGTTTCTTATTTTTCGTCGATGTTGAAAGATTAAAAATGAAAATATGAATTATTGTGCCACTTTATGATGATATTTAGTTCTTCTGAGGATGTTTAAAGGTGATAGATGTTTTCCTCTGCTGCACATGAGGGGAAACTTAAAGGCGTCACTGGAGTTAAAATCTAGATCAATTCTAACATTTCAAGAAATAAGCAGCCAATAATAAGGTTAAGTTCCAGCTGAAGGCGGAGCCAATTTTGCTGGGCCGAGAAAAAAAAAAAAAAGTAAAAAGATCCATTAAATATTACTGTGAATCACAATTGTTTGAAATTCGTGCTTAATCTATGCAAAGAAACTATTATTATGAATTATAAACTAAATATAAAATCTAAAAACAAAAGGACATCAACTGGAACAAATTGGGTTTAAAAACTAATACAGTAAATTAGACACCATAATGAATCAAATTAACATGTCATTTTTCCACATATACGACCGTATACAGTATGATACGCAGTGAAGTGTTTATACGACTGTTCAAAAGTAGAACTAAAGAACTAAGAATTAAAAAGTAGGATAGAATAGAAAGATTTTACTGCAATGAACTGAATAAATGAATATGCAGAATATTATGGTTTTTATTTGAAACAATATTAAATATGTTAGCACTGTCGCCTTGCACCTCCAGGGTCTGGGTTCGATTCCCGTCTCTGTGTGCATGGAGTTTGCATGTTCTCCCCGTGCTTGGTGGGTTTCCTCCGGGTACTCCGGTTTCCTCCCACAGTCCAAAGATATGCAGGTTAGGCTAATTGGCGTTCCTAAATTGACCGTAGTGTGTGAATGAGTGTGTGTGTGTGTGTGTGTGTGTGTGTGTGTGTGTTCTGCGATGGATTGGCACCCTGTCCAGGATGTACCCTGCCTAGTGCCCAGAGTCTCCTGGGATAGGCTCCAGGTCCCCGCGACCCTAAATACAGGATAAAGCGGTATAGAAGATGAATGAATGAATATTAAATATATGGTTTAAAATAAAATAAAAATCTGGATTAAAGATCAAAATGAAACTTTGTTTGTTTGTTTATTTATTTATTTAAAATATTAAGTATGCTTATTATAATAAAGTTTATATCTTTATACTAAAACACCTATTAACTGGTATATCCAGTGCATTGTGTTTTTTTTTTTTTATGTTTTTTTGTGCAAATCACACTAGTTTAGTGTATTTGAAATTCTATAATAAATTTTCATAAATTATACATTTACAGATTTTTTTTAATTATTATTATTTTGCATGTATAATAAAGTTCTATAACAGAAGTTGGCATGAACCAAGAGGGGGAAAAAATATCAAAACTTGGTTTAAGACCAACCTAAAAAAAAAAAAAAAACATTTTAAATTTACATTTTTACAATAAATTTTTATAAAAAAATAAAAAAAAAAGGCAATGCAACAATAAATAAATACATAAAAAATAATAATAACCTCCTTTATAAAATCAGGCAAGAATAAAGGAACTTTTCTAACCTGGGGCTAAAACTTTTGCACTCCATTCTAACCAGATGTGTAAAATAAGGGGCGTGTTGTTATTGTTTACCTACGAGTCTCTCGGCCACAGTGACGGTGTGTGAGTGAAGCCGGTATCGCTGCGCCATCTGCTGGTGAAGATCCAAACACAGCGCGGGGTGAAGAGCGCAAAAGTACGGAGAATTCATCTCTCCTGCCTGTTAAGACAAATTACTCTCAGATTATATATTTATTTATAAAAGTCAGAGTCAAGAATATACAGATACATATTTCACCAATAAAGTAAAATATTTAGATTTAGACTAAAAATACAAGACATTGATCCCTAAAAACTTTATTGTAGTTCAGGGCTTTTTTATCCAGGCTTAATGATAGACTATTAAATATTGAGTTCATAGGATTACAATAAGTAAAAAAAAAAAAGTAAAAAAAAAAAAAATTAGTAAAAGTGACATTTTAACATAATTTGAACTTAATAACTTTTTTTTAAAAATAACTCATTATCATCATATTTTAACACATTTTGTCAGATTTTTTTACTTAATAATAATGTTTATAAAACTTTATATATATTTATAGTTATTAAGTAAAAACAAAAAGCATAATGACAAAATAATGAAATAATGTTTAATAATGTATAATAAAATATAGAGAAGAAAACATCTAATATATAACTAATATATAAATAACATAATATTAAGATAACGGTATTGCATAATAACAAGATAAGTCCAAATATTGACATCGCATTTTTGCCATTATGTTATTACATAACACAACTTTGACTTATTTTCAGGATTTTTTTTTTCCAAATAACAAGTTATTATAACCAAATAACAGTTAATAAAATAATGTCACAATAAGGAGATAAAATAAAGACTTTTCATCTTTTAAACAATGAGTCATTCAATAAAAATAACAACATTACATATAACATTAATATAATGACATAGCTGTCAACGAGTTATGAAGTCATAAATAAAATGAATGGTTAAGTTAAAATATTAAGGCAAAATAATGACAAAGCACTTGCACACTTTTTTTCACAGCATGTGGTTCAGGTATACACTACAAATATAATATTAATAACATTTACCTGGATAAGGAGTTAAAAAGGCTTTAAAATAATCTCAATAATCCTACACTCCTGCATGTGTGTGTGTGTGTGGGTGTGTGTTTCTGGATCGACTCGCTAAAGCCCAAACAGCCAGCACACTATTTAAGACACGGCGCTCTGTCCTCCCTCGGCCATTAGCCAATAGAGAGAAAGGCATTAGGCCGGATTAGAGAGGATGAGGAGGGGGGGGAGGAAGAAGAAGGAGATTTGGAGGGCTTGGATTTCTCCCCCCCTGACCCCCCCCCCTCCTAAAACTATTGAACTTGAGAGATTTCTGTAAAGCCTCTGGTCTCCGAAAGCACTCCCTCCGTCTCTGTTCAAACAATTAGGACAATGTGCTGAGCTAATCTCTGGGGCTGGCCACGTTCTAATAACATTAAAATGGCCTTTTTGACTGCTTTCTGTCAGCAGGCCTTTCTGCTGCTCTCCACTCCGGTGCCGAGAGCTCCTCGACAGTTTACTTTGCTAACAGGTTCCATGGTTTGTCTGAACGCTTGTGAAAGGAATCCACTCGAAATGAAAAGTCTCAGCTGTAATCGCACCAGATGTTTTCTGTTGTGAGAAAAATGTATGATTTTGCACATGCCTTTACACCCTTCATTTGTGACTCTGAAAGAACTATTATAAGGTCTACATACAGTAGAAATTTAGTTTCCTATGAAAAAAGACTCAAAATCGAAGCCTTTGATGGAGCTAAAGAAACTTTAAAGAACCTTTGAAGTGAATACGTGTTTGTCACTAAACTCCAAATTATATTCCAATATTATTTTTTATTATCATTTTTTTAAACTAAAGCATTTCACATTGAACATTTAGCAAATCCGTAATGTCTTAGTATTTGTTGCATTTTTCTTTAAAGGGTTCAACATCTTCTCTTATCTTCAGAACATTAACGGATTAAAAGTATTTATTGGCTCACGGTAGCACCGTGGTATGAGGGATATAGAACAGTTTGATGAAGTGAATTTGCTCCATCATATCACCATGTTGTTGATTATTTCCCTACATCATCCCACCCTGAAGTGTTCCGCGTGCCGTTTTCTAGCTAAGTGCTTTAAACCGGCTCAAACCAGATCATCTTCAGAACCGCTCCAGAGTCTTAAAGATGTAAATTCCACTAAAGCCTGATGAAACTGCAGAGCTTAGGGCTTTGCTGTCTTTCCCACGGGTGCATGCGTGTGTGTGTGTGTGTGTGTGTGTGTGTGTGTGGTGCCCAGGGTTCCTTCATCTGCTTTCACCACACATAGAACTGAGAACACAAAAAACTGTTTAATAGAACACACACACACACACGCACACACAGACCACATCCTTTGACTTTCCGGTAACGGAATTCTAAGCTGAATACTGGATACCGTAGTGTGCAAAAGTTAGACACGTTAAAAACGTTTATTCCAACATAAAGGTTTGTGTTTGGGTGTTTGTTTGTTTATTTATTTCTTTGTTTGTCTAGCTATCCATTCATCCCTGGGGGGGGGGGGGGCAAACTTTTGCACACAAACATATATAATTCTCCCTATTGAATCTTTGACAGTATCTTGTACTGTTTTTTAATTATTTAGAATACAAAATTTTATTTCTGGCACATTTTCCTAATTTTCTTCTCACATTTCTTTAATTAATTATTTTTTTCCCCAATTTCTATTGCCAGTCAATTTTTGTCTATTATTTCTCTTTATTTATTCTGTTTACTATTTTTTTTACCCATGGGTGATGCAAACTTTTACATTCAAATATCTCTTCCTCCTGGATTTCCCCCTTTTTTCCTTTTGCATTCTTTTCTCACTTTTGTGTGACCTGTATTTTCTCCTTCTTTCTTTGTTTCCTTTAAACCTTTCAGTTTCCTTTTCATCTGTTTTCTTCTTGCTCTGTTTTAGTGTCTTACCCTCTTCTTTGATCTTTTCCCCAACTTTATTTTTTTTTTTACCTTTTTTATCATTTTATTCTCTTTTTTTTCTCCTCCACATGCGTGTATGAGGGTTCCAAACTTTTCCAATCCTATACACTAGAGACACCATGTGTAATATAATCAAATAAGTTGTTTATATTTTGTAAGAAAAATAAATGCGATTTTTCCATCTGGATTTTCTGGGTCTTACAATTCACGGCATGGATGAAGAAAACGTGATGAACCTGTCAAATGAAATGTGATAGGAATTCTTTTAAACAGCTGTACCAATATTTTTGCACACATCTCCCGCTACCTGTATCTGCGCTGTGTGATTTCTTTTTCTTTTCTCCTTGTATTCATCGCCTGTTCTTTTCGTTCCTCTTCTCTTCTTCGCGGTGTTCTTGGCTGTCAGTGTGTGTTAGTGTCAGTGTAAAGTAAGTCATTTAGAAGAGCTCGGGCGGTGCTCAGGCCCTGAACCCGGTTTAAAGCTCTCGGCTCAGAAGCCTTTGTCTCCTCGGCCTGTGGGATTAGCGCAGATTTGCTGCGAAGAAATGAAGCATTTATTTCATGCCACTTTCCCAATGAAACCTGGCCAAAGCTGTGTCGGCTTGGAGGATTAGAGCAGCACAAAGACGCTGCTTCTGTGTGACTCCCCTGCCTGAAAACCGCTGCTACTAAACCCCCCTCCACAGTCTCCACACGTCTCAGCATGTCTCCATCTACCTTCACTCATCTCCACAAACTCCACACCTATCCACTCACCTCCACACATCTCCACATGTCCCCATTTACCTCCCCTCATCTCCACACGTCTCCAGAGTCTCCACACCATCACCACATACAGTATCTCCAGTCTGCTCACATCTCCACATGACCCCATCTACCGCCACTCTTCTCCACACACCTCCACAGTCTCCACACCATCACGCCGGAACACGTCTCCACCGTCTCCACTTGTCTTTACATGTCTCTCAATCCATCCCCAGATTGTCCCAGACACATCGCCACGTCTTCACACAATCTCCACATGTCCATGTCTCCATCTATCTCCACATGTCCCAATCCATCTTCACATTTTCCACACCTCCACATGTCTCCACACCATGTCCGCGTGTCTCCATATGTCCCAGTCCATCTCCACACTGTCGTCACATATCTCAACACACTCTCCACATCTCCACACATCTAAACATCTTCACAGCTTTACCTGTCTTGACACAACGCAACATGTCCCATTACATGTCTCCACACATCCTCAAACAATTTTAATTTGTATCCACGTCTTCACATCATCATCATCACAATTCTGCATGCCATCTTCAGTTCATCTCCCACACCATCTTCATACATCTCCACATCTCTCCATCTCTGTCTCCAGACATCTCCACCCTATCGCCACAGTTCTCCACAAGTCTATACACCATCTTCACACATCTGCATCATCTCCTTCCACATTTCTCCACACATTTCGGTTTCTCTCCATGCCTTTTCATGCATCTCTATTCATCTCCAGAACCCTCCAACCACCCCGCTCACCTCTACATTCTTTTCTCAATTTATAGCTTCTCTTTTACTTTTCTAATTCTTCAAACTTTTTCTAATCCATGTCCTCTCTCATTCTCTTCTCTTCTCTCATTTACTGTTTCTAGTTTTAGCGTTGTATATC
Source organism: Channallabes apus (assembly GCA_030522415.1). Classification (NCBI taxonomy): domain Eukaryota; kingdom Metazoa; phylum Chordata; class Actinopteri; order Siluriformes; family Clariidae; genus Channallabes; species Channallabes apus. The sequence continues at coordinate 12,512,264 of CM060115.1, read as the reverse complement.
CTTTCTTTTATGTCTGTCTTTGAGTTGTGTTAACTATATAAGGTTAATTATTCCTCCTCTCTTCAGTTTTTCTTCTTTCAACTATTTTCTTTTGTTGTTATTTGTACATTATTCTACTCCTTTCCCCTCTGGTTTTCTTCTCTTTATCGTTCATCTTCTTTCTTCTCTTCTTTTATTGTTTTCTGTGCCCTACACTTCTGCACTTTCTTTTTCCACTCTTAACATCTCTCCTTCGTTTTTATTTTCTCTTTAATTTTATACAATTCATTATCTCCTTTCTTAGTCACACTTTTTCCCCAGTTCTTGCTTTTCCTTTTCTTTCTTGTCTCTTCTTCTCTCCAACATCCTGTTGTTGACAGATTGACCTTGAAACTTTTTCCTCCTGCTGTATGTTTAAGTTTTTCTCCAACCCACACACCCATTTCAACTCGACCGCAGAAAGGAGGTGGCCGTTTACACCAAAACATCAAGCTAAAACATGCTTCCATCACATTTAAACATCCTCCGGGTTATTTACACTCGTCTAACTGGATGTAGGCCTCCTAATTTCATTAGTGCAGAGTTTTAGTGCAAATGGTTTGGTCTTTTGAGTTTTTTTTTAGTCCCTCCTGCAGTTTAAAAGGCTTGACGGGGATCTCCACGTACACAGTCGGGGATTAAGCACTTTGAAGTGACAGGAAAGACCCGACGTGACTCTTAACAGAGAGGCGTTGGGTGGTGGGCACATAAAACTGAATATATATATAAAACAAAATATTAATAATGCAATGTCCAAATAAATTAAAATATATTGCTATTTTATTTATATAATACATTTGTAATGTACCGCTTTTATTGTAAGGATAATGCTAATGCTAACATTATGACATACAATCAATTATGCTAACACTAGCTACACTTCAAAAACTAAATTATACATATTTACTTTATTATATTTATTACAATATACAATTACAAAGTATTACTTGTAGCACAAAGATTAATCTCCTGCTATATTTATCTGCTTTGTGTTAGCATCAAGCTAGCACAGCTAAAAAAAATAAAAGCTTTGCCTGCTAGCATACATCCAGCTCACTAGCTATGCAATAATTCCTTCAAAATCAATTAAAATACATCATTTTTAAAAATGTTTGTAAGGATTTAAAAATTTTAATTAAAAAATCTTGTAAGGATATTGCTAGTGCTAACATCCAGACATACAATCAATAATGCTACAACACTAACAATCAATAATGCTAACATTAGCTACTACACACTAAAGAAACTCTCTTCTAAATAGTACAAATTCTATTTAATATAGTTTATTTTATCCTATACATTAACTAAAGTGTTACTGTACCACAAATGTTAACCTGCTGCTGAATTTATCTGGTGTGTGTTAGCATGAAACCAGCACAGCTAAAAAAAATCAAACAAACAAACAAAAAAAAACTTGCTAGCTCACATCCAGCTCATTAGCTAGAACAAATTATGCAATAATGATATCCAAATCAGTTAAAATACATCACAGATTTTAAAATATTGGTACATATTTGTAAGATGCCACTATTTTATTGTTTGATTTTTTTGTAAGGATATTGCTAATGCTAACATCCTGACAGACAGTAAATGAAGCTAGCACTGGCTATGCTTTAGACACTCTGTGCTAATTTGTACAAATTAAATTTATTATTTTTAAAAAATATATATTAATTATCCTATACATTGACAAAATGATTACAGTAGCACAAATGTTAACCTGCTGCTATACAGTATGTATCTGCTGTGCATTAGCCAGGACCTAGCATACGTAGCTAAAAGATCTCAACAGCTTTGTGTGCTAGCTCACATTCGCTCACCAGCTAGCAACCTATTCTTTTAAGCATTCTTTAAAAATGTTTTTGCGATGCTTAAAGATCACATCCATGCATCCGAACTAGCCGAGTCTTGCTAGTCCAGTCTTTTTTTTTTTTTTTATATATATATAAGAAATGTGAAGTGTGTAAAATTCGTATGACTTTTCTGTAAAGTTAGCATCGCCTTGCAGTGAATCGTTTATCGACGAGGACCATCTGAACGCTCTTTAATAGCCTTTGGATCGCTTATAAACTACAGAGGGACTTAGAAGAGCATTGAGAGAGGGGTCTGGCCTTTTAAGATGTCCCCTGTTGGTTTTTGTTTACCTCGCCTGTTTAACAGATGTTAGAGTCCATAGCGGATCGAGCTCTCTTTTTATTCCTTTAATTACTCATCAATCGGTGAAATTTGTATTGACAAGTTGCTGTCAAGGCCTGAGCTTTGGAGCTGTCAGTTATCTGAGGAAGAGCTGCTTAACCGTGAGGCCCTCACACACGCGCACCATCGATCCAGACGCCGAACAATCGAGCAGCTCTGGCACTTCTGGAGTGAAGCGGGAGGGGATAAGCGCGGCTTCACCGGGGGGATCGATAGGGCTGGCTGGCCTTTGACCTGACACGGTGAGGGATCCAGACCAGCAGGACAGCAGCATCTGAGAACGAGTTTTAGAGAGAGAGGGAAAGAGAGAGAGAGAGAAATCACACATATGTTTTATAAGTTTTAAAAAACTTAAATGTGTTAAAAAGCAACACAGGGCCACTTAGTATTAAACAGTCATTCAAAATTCAGTCACCAGCTTTTATCTTCTCAAAGACAAATAAATGCAGCTTCTCATTCACAGAAAAGTGTAACGTCCTCTGTTTAAGCTTCACCATAAGAATGATGGACTTTTTTTTTTCCCGTTAAATATTTGTTAACTAATTGTGAGTTAAAAAATAATCCGGCTCTCTGGCTGTAGAATTAATTTTAATTAACCTTTAAAAAAAGACAAATCCATCATTCTTTGACATAATCTCCTCGCTTTTCGAAACACGTTTCTCCATCTGTCAAGAAGCTTTCGTGTTCCCTTATTAAAAAATCTTTTACTCTGAGCTGTGAGCCACGAATGCACTGCAAAAAAATGTTCTCTCTCTTAAGAAAGTCTTCACGTCTTCACTTGTTTAAGGGAATCTCCATCCTCATTGGGCTGCTTTCAGAGGACCAGACAGGTGAAAGTCTGATGGAGCGAGATCAAGACTATGCGAAGGAAGTGTTAACAACTCACAAAGTTCTTGCAGAATGTCGACAGTGTGGGCAAAAGTGTGCGGACGCCCTTGGATGTGTGTGGCACTCTTGGATAGCAGTCCTCTAGTTTTAGTCTTCAGCTCTTCAATAAGCATCTTACTGTAACGAGCACTGTGGGTTGTTGAATCGGTTTTTTTCCCCCCTGGTAGTGTTCCAATACTTCTGGCCATCGAGAATCCCAGAAAACTGGAAGCATCGATGAATTTTCCAACCGATGGTTGACTTTTGAACTTTTTCTCGGTTTGCATTTGAGGCTCGTATCTCGTAGCGATGAATCCGTGTCTCGTCACTAGTAATGATTTTCTTTAAGAAACTTTCACCTTCCTTAAGGTATCGCTTTAAATTTTGTTCACAAATATCCAAACACTTCTTTTTATGTTCTGCCGTGAGTTGTTTCGTCACCGGGTACACCCTCATACCACGAAACAACAATCACTGCACGCTGAACTTCTTTTGTGCAAATCACAAGTGGGGCACGGATTCTTGAGAACAACAGACAGAGAAAGTGACAGACCCGAGGTCAGACAGAGGACACAGAAGCCTTTAAACGTAATATCTATAAAATACCACGCATTGTGAAACAGGAAGCAAAGTCTAGTTTCACATTTTTCTGTATAATTTGAGAAGCAGAACCACATCAGAGCTTGTGATCACACACCCAGTGTACAGTAGGTAAGAAGCAGCGCCTCTCCTCTTCAGTATCCAGAGGTGATCAGAGGAGAAAGTGATCGAACTTGATGATGAAAAGCTGTTTAAGCCGCTCGATGCCACATGTCCAAATCTCAAAATCGTGCTTTAAATGCCCAGGAGGAGCATTGTGTGTATTGATTCTGCTGTGGGAGCTTTTTAAATACCTGGTTGTCTATGTGTGTGTGTGTTGAAGGCCGCCGGGTGATTCTAAGGGTAAACACAGGGGCCCATATAGCAGGGGGACACAATGGCTTCCCCTCTCAAACCATCAGACCCTTTTATGTTTCTGATCAAACAGCTGCTAAGTAAAAAAAGGGAAATCCTGAGCTAGCATCTGCTGGAACTGGGACTAGAGGAACACACACACACACACACACACATAGCATATTTAAGTGTACTCAACCCAAGGATAATGCAAAATATCTTCGGCCTTAAATGCACTCACTTTGACTCACATATAGTCTCCAGTTATTAAGAGCGTGCATTTATGGGAAGAATAGAAAGTTTAGATAATGTCAAGTCAATGTTAAAAAAGTGGCTCCTTTAAAAAAAGTATTAAAAAGTAAATGTTTTTAACTGATGAAACTTGTCATGCGACATGTGAAAAATTTACTTTCATAACTTTTATAATTTTTATTCACACCAGTTTGCCTGAAACCATCATTCAGCCTCAAAAAAAGAATTTTGATGGTTAATTAAATCTTGGTGTCCAGATGGCCCTCAGTGGCGTAGTGGTTAACACTGGTGGATTTCCATCTTCAGTCTGTGGACTTGGTGGGTTTCCTCCGGTCCAAAGTTTTTTGGACATTCTTAAATTGCTTTTAGTGTACTGTATATGTCTTTGTTTGCGATTGATTGGCACCCCGTCCAGGGTGTCCCCAACTTTGTGGCCAAAGTCTCCTGGGATAGGCTCCTGTGACCCTGTATAGGGATAAGAGTTATAGAAGGTGAATGAATGAATGAAAAACATTTCAGTGCCAGTGTTTTAAAATAATTTTTAGTAAAAATACAAATAAAAAATAAATGTTATATTTATATATAAAATGGGGATCATTTTGATCCTGTAGTAAACCTGTAGTGTCCACCAAATGAAGAATGACCAGGAAGTCTAGAAGTCACGCAGGTTTTTGCGAGAGCTCCCCAATTTTTAATGAAAAGATGCTTCAACATAATTTTCAAAAGATTTTTTTCCCTTTCATGTCCCTTTAGGGCATCTACTGTGTATGATTGGATGAAGCTAAAATGAAAATAAAAAATTAATCACAAGAGCCCATTTGACTGAAATCTAGTGAAGCTGTAGCAACAAGTATGTTGAGGATCCAAAGGAAAATTAAGGAGGGAAAAGTAATTTATTGAAAATTTACTCCATTTCAATTGTAGTCCAGTTATGCATAAATATGGGGGAAAAAAAGTCTACTTCATCTACATTTTATATCTTTTAATCTCAAACCTATTTTAATGCTTCTTCAGTTCTCCTAATACAGGAACCGTATACTTTGAAAGGGAAAGATTTACAAGTACTGTAGGACCATTTAAAGAAAACCTTAACTCTACTTGGAGAAGTGACAAAAGATCAAAAAAAAAAACCAGACAAAGAAATCTTTTGAGTTAAATCATTTAATAGGAAACAAAAAATAGATACAAAACAGTTTTTGTACAATTATTTACAGCCTATCATTTTCAGCTTTAAGCTTTTACGTATGTACAGTACAGAGCTGTGTCAGGGGCAGAGGTGGTGTAATATTAGCTCTTATAGTGAAAGAGTGAGCGAGTAAGTGGACAGTGGATTAACGACAGATCAACTGGTAAAAGAAAAGGAGCAAAGAAAAAAAACGAAACCAAGTGTTAGTTAAGGGACGGTTAAAGCTTAAGGCTTAAATGATATAAACATGTAAACATGAAGTAAAGTCATAACTGTAGTCAGAAGAGATTATACACGTGCCAAGTGCTTTTAATGTCACAGCTATGAACAAAAAACACTGAAACAGAAACAATACTTTGACATCGATGCGTTTGTTGATAAGCTGCCAAAATGTCAGGTTCATTCCTGGGTCAATAATAAAAAAAATAAATAAATAAAAATAAATCATGTTTATGGTTTCTTTTTTGATTACCTTGGCTCTGAGTGGCACACGAAGTTCACTGATTTACAGACGTGATTCATTCTAATAATGAAGTCCTACACATTATTTAAATTCCTGGCAAATTCACTGACTTGATTGAACTCTCTCTGATGATCTCCTTCTTACTTTGAGTGACATGGAGCCATGATTTCTCCGACAGTCAGATGTTCTCGATTTGACGTGAATTACACACACACACACACACACACACTGGGTTGACTTGACCATCGGATGCGCGCTGTTTTTTTTTTCTTCTTCACTCCTAACCTTCCTACCTGCGACTAGGTCTAGTTTACAGTTTGATACACCTGTGATACACAGTACTGTGCAAAAGTCTTGAGTTACCCTTCATTTTTTCACATTAAATTAAATGATGTACATTAAATTAAAGAAATCAGAACAAATGTTTTACTGGAACAAATGTGGTACACAATGCCTAAAAATATATCTTTTTTTATGTAACAACCACAGCAGCGACCTCATTTCCCCTCTCGTCTGTTCCAACCACCCAGCATTCAGCATCACCAGTACAGTATACTAATCACCGGCCTGAGCATCTGTCATCATCTGCACCTGTTTCTCACTAGTTCATGCCTCCACTTAGAATCTTGAACGATTCATAGGTCACAAAAAAGACAAAAAAGGTCCTTCATGAAGCCTGGAGAGCTATTCCTCAAGAGTACATAAAAAAAAAAAGAGAGAAAGAGAAGAAAGTCTGGCTCTTTCGAAGCAAAATATGAAGAAACGAGGGGAGGATCAAAACTTTTGCACAGTACTTTATATCCTTGTATCGAATGTGTGTAGAGACTTCACAGAGAAAAATACAACAAAAGATTGCCAGTGCCACACTGATTTGTGTGTTATTTATTCTTTAATGTTTAAAGAGTTAGATTTATTGCTACCGTTTCGCACAGGAATTTAAAAAATGCTATACAGGCCACGCCCACAAGCGGGATTAGTAGTGGTTACATGCTTGTGAACTACTACAAGTCATAATAATAATAATAATATTTTTTTGTTAGTTAGGTCAGAATCTAAGCAACAACTTATCACTTATTGGTCATTATTTAGGTCACGTCGAACTAATCTGAAAAATGTTGAATAAACTTGGATGTTTAATGTTTCGGCATCAAGCATCGCTTACCACCTTAACGCATAGATGTAACACAGTGCAACATAAAGTCTTTCTAAGCAGCAACCTCATCCCTTATCCTGCAGACATGAAAATAAATAACACGACCCTGATCCACCCCTCCACGTCCGCGCCCCCTGCCTCCCCTCACACTCCTGTTTCAAGTTTCACCGAGGCTGAAAGAGAGGCAGCCTGAAAAGAAGTACGACGGCCCACAGGAGGGGCATCATTCAGTCCAGATCACATACATTAAATTATATATGCAGCAGCTCCAAGTAGGTGTCCCTTCAAGACCATAAATAGAAATGTGTGCGTGTCGGAGTCTACGGAAAGGCTTCGGCATTCATACGTGTTTTTTGAGGATTTAGCCCTAAAGGCTTATCGTTAGCTAGCATGAATTTTGAATTCACCTGACAGGATTCCTGGAATGCATTTTACACGTTTTCAACACTAAACCTGGCTTGAAAAACTATTTCAGAAAACGGCCAACACGCCCATATATGGGCTCAAAGACACGCCCACCTTTGATCACCAGAGGAGGACGGTGCTGTTGTTGAAGGCAGGATACGTGTGTCGGATTAACACCCGACTCAAATTCTACAAACAATCTACAGACAGCAGTGGCATCGTTCCTTCCTTTTTATTTCTCCCTCTCATTTCCATCTCTCCTTCTCTCTCTCTCTCTCTGGAGCAACAACAGAACCAAGACAGCTTCAGTTCGCCTTCTCTGTATGCTCAGTGATGTGGAAAACGGGACATCCGTTAGGTCAGAGGTCATCTCTTGACCTTGGCGTCGTCTTTGATCTTCCATATCATGAGCTCCATGCAGGCAGCGGCGTCTTCGCTTGAGTCGTGGCCCTCCGCTAGAGAGAGAGAGAGAGAGAGAGAGAGAGAGAGAGAGAGAGAGAAGAAAACAATTAGAAGATACTTAAAGAAGAAGACAAGGGAATCAGAATGGAGGGTCCTTTCTTCAGACTTTATTCATGCTCTATGTCTAATCCCCATCCCCAATTTGTGCAGTGTTTTGAAGTAAAATAACCGCGAAACCTTTTTTTTTTTTGTGTGTGCCACCAGAATGACTCGCGAAATAAGTGAGTGAGAGAAACCCGCGCTGAGCTCACCGTTGTCCTGGATGATGCGTTTAAGGTGATCGGCCATGACGTTGCGCAGGGCGCGTTTGAACGGCAGGCCGAGGCGGTGAGGGAAGACCACGGCCGTGTCCACGACGGTGCTGTGGAGCAGCTGAGAGAACACAAGATGGGGGTTAACCTCACACACAAGAATTATGAAAATACGTTAAACAGGTATAAAAGATGCCCGTGTGCTCGTGTGTGTGTGTGGGTTTGTTACTTTAAGGGCGAAGAGATCGCTCTCCAAGCTGTGGCCGATCAGAATGGTCTCTGCGCTGAACATGTTCAGTAAGACGGCCTGCACGTCTCTCAGCCTCATCGTGGCGTTCTCAAGATCTTCTTCTGTCACACCAGAGAACCTGAACACACACGAACACGCGATATGAACTCCAAGAAACCCTACACACACTCTTTACTCCATTAAAGTTCATTCACAAACTATATTAGATACATCTAATACATTTGTCACAAATATGACTTTACACTTCTCAGACATCGCCCTTTTTCCTGTGCCTCAGTCTCAAGTGGAGTTTTATTAGGCATACAGTGCACTGTGTCGGCCACAATTATCATTTCAAGGGTCATTTTAAGAAGCCTTAAGAGATTTGGCCTGTTAAATGATTTAGTTCCACGGGAAGCCGATTTAAAAAGTGCTAACATGGGTGGCTAATAACCAGTGACATAAAAGCCTGGATATACTGTATAAATAAAAAAATAAGATTAAATTTGCTTGAAAGTATAAAACTACCAACCCCTGCTGTATACCGTACCGACAGTCTTACCGTGTGTTGTAGTCCACCACTTTGCTTTCTGGCTTCACGAACGTGTCGTAAATCACTTTCAGGTCAGAGTTGATGACCGTTACCCTGGTCAGCTCCAAACCCTGCTTTGTGTAGCACTACATGGAACAAAAGACAGCTTTTGAACCACAACACTGCACAATAGTGTGCGTTTGTCCGTCTACAGTATACACAGTATTGTGTGTTGAATGAATGTAGGTGTATCCGTGTGTGCGTGTATGCGCTACTTCATTCTCACCATCTCACAGTCCAGAGCATACACTCCTGCGTTCCCATCGGGCGACGAGGATTTGCTGAAAGTCATTACAAAGCCGTCTAAAGACTCCTTACGTCCGTCCTGCACGTGTTGCTACAGATAAGATCGAAAGTCAATTCAATTAAATTTTCCCCTTTGACGGCCATACAAAACAAAAATTAAAGGTCTGAATGAAAATTTCATGACTCCTTCATTCACCAGAAACCCCATCACAAGTCCTGGTTAGACTTGAACACCTCTCGCAGTCACCTGAATCATCTTAAAGACTGCAAAATGATTGACAGGTACTTTACCACTGTAGTTAAACATTATTTTCCATTGCGGCAAATCAAACAGACATACAGGAAAAACAAGATCGGCATCATTCCATCATCCCTCAAATCATCCTTTGTTCATTTTTTTTGTTTGGGGGGGGGGGGGATTCTTAATGCGTATGAATAAGTCCTGATTTTTCTAAAATAGGTCACACCTACTTTTATTTATTTATTCTTTCAAGATTATTAACGACTAAGAGTATTTAGAGCATTAAAAGGGACCTTTTACGCAAAACTGAGTTTTTTTGTTGTTGTCATTTTCAGACATTCAGATGCGCCTCCAGTGTGGCCAAACAAAAACTGATTAACAATTAGATTTTCCCCCTAATGTGACCTCAAAAGAGTAGCCCCTCCCCTGGCTCGATGCTCTGCTCTGCATAGACACTGAAACGGCACGTTTGGACGAGGAGTGAAGCAGACTGAGGTGTAAAAGATGCTAACCTATTTATTTAGCCAAGCATTTTTATAAATAGATTTGCCATAAGGTAAAGGAGCAGATCTGGGGGACTCATGGACGTAGAGTATTATGGTGAACTGGTATGTTTAGATGCTGTCTTCCTCACTCTCATTTGATCACTCAGGTTTGTTGACGGTGAGGTGATTGTTTGCTTTACATCTCAGGGAGCCCTCATGTTTGTGTTTCCTTCTGGCTCTCCCTTTTAGTTATGATGTCATAGTTAGTCCTGCCGGAGTCCCTGCTTGCACTCTACAGTAAATATACATTCACATTATACATCATGTGACTGTGACTATACCTAACTGCCATCTCTCCTCCTCTTCTCTTTCTCCCCCTCTTTCTCTTTCCTCTCTCCCCCTGTCTCCCCCTTTCACTCTTTCTCTCTCTCTCTCTGTCGAGCTACACATGTCGTTCCTGAGCTGCCAGTGATCCAGACTCCCTCTGCCCTCCGGACCTGTCTGATCCATCCTGGTGCCCCGTTTCTGGTTGGAGGTCTCGTCGCATGGATGCCCCGTGTGTCTCTTTGGGATGCGTCTGGTGTCTGGGGATGATTCTATCTACTTAGAAGACGGTTCTGGCCTCGACTGGTGTTGTCAGCTGTTTCTCTGAGGACTTGACAATTCGATAGTTCATAGTCCTGGACTCCATTTTAACATCAGTTAACATCAACTATTATAGCTGAACTGTCTGCCACCTAACACACTGTATAAATGCAGATCATTTCCTGCTTTCTGTTTCACCCAGATGAGGATGGGTTCCCTGTTGAGTCTGGTTCCTCTCAGGGTTTCTTCCTATTACCATCTCAGGGAGTTTTTCCTTGCCACTGTCGCCCTCGGCTTGCTCACCAGGGACTATCTGACCATTTTGATTCATACACATTCACATTCCATACAAACTTAAATAACTCTTTTGATTGTGGTATAAAGCTGCTTTGAGATAATGTCAATTGTTAAAAGCGCTATACAAATAAAATCGAATGTAATTGAATTGAACTACTTGTGGAGAATTTCAGCTAAAACATAAACACACACACACTTGTTGTTGTTGGTCTTTCAGCTGCTCCCGGCAAGGGGTCGCCACAGCGGAATATCCAGTCCGCACAACAACTTGGCACAGGTTTTACGCCGGATGTCCTTCCTGACGCAACCTTCCCATTTTATCCGGGCTTGGGACCGACAGTCGTGGCAAAAAGTTTTGAGAATGACACAAATATTAGTTTTCACAAAGTTTGCTGCTAAACTGTTTTTACATCTCTGTTTCAGTCGTTTCTGTGATGTACTGAAATATAGTTACAAGCACGTCATACGTTTCAGGACCTCTGCAATTCGACTGGGCTCTCAATCAACTTCTGGGCCAAATCCTGACTGATAGCAACTCATTCTTTCATAATAACTTCTTGGAGTTTGTCAGAATTAGTGGGTTTGTTTGTCCAACCGGCTCTTGAGGATTGACCACAAGTTCTCAATGGGATTAAGATCTGGGGAGTTTCAAAGTTTTGGTCCCCGAGCCACTTAGTTATCACTTTTGCCTTATGGCACGGAGCTCCATCGTGCTGGAAAATGCTTTGTTCTTCACCAAACTGTTGTTGGATTGTTGGAAGAAGTTGCTGTTGGAGGGTGTTTTGGTACTATTCTTTATTCATGGCTGTGTTTTGGGGCAAAATGAAAGTGAGCCCACTCCCTTGGATGAGAAGCAACCCCACACGTGAATGGTCTCAGGATGCTTTACTGTTGGCATGACACAGGACTGATGGTAGCGTCACCTTTTCTTCTCCGGACAAGCCTTTTTCCAGATGCCCCAAACAATCGGAAAGGGGCTTCATCTGAGAATATGACTTCAGTCCTCAGCAGTCCAGAAGATCAATCTGTCCCTGATGTTTTTTTTGGAGAGAAGTGGCTTCTTTGCTGCCCTTCTTGACACCAGGCCATCATTCAAAAGTCTTCGCCTCACTGTGCGTGCAGATGCGCTCACACCTGCCTGCTGCCATTCCTGAGCAGCTCTGCACTGGTGGCCCTCCGATCCCGCAGCTGAATCCTCTTTAGGAGACGATCCTGGCGCTCGCTGGACTTTCTTGGACGCCCTGAAGCCTTCTTAACGAGAACTGAACCTCTTTCCTTGACATTCTTGATGATCCTATAAATTGTTGATTTAGGTGCAATCTTAGTAGCCACAATATTCTTGCCTATGAAGCCATTTTTATGCAACGCAATGATGGCTGCATGTGTTTCTTTGCAGGTCACCATGCTTAACAATGGAAGAACAATGGTTTCAAGCATCACCCTCCTTTTAACATGTCAAGTCTGCCATTCTAACCCAATCAGCCTGACATAATGATCTCCAGCCTTGTGTTCGTCAACATTCTCACCTGAGTTAACATCACGATTACTGAAATGATCTCAGCAGGTCCTTTAATGACAGCAGCGAAATGCAGTGGAAAGGTTTTTTTGGGATCAAGTTAATTTTCATGGCAAAGAAGGACTTTGCAATTCATCAGATCACTCGTCATAACATTCTGGAGTATATGCAGATTGCTATTCTAAAAACTTAAGCAGCAACTTTTCCAATTTCCAATATTTATGTCATTCTCAAAACTTTTGTATATGTGTTTACAGTATACACACACACGCTTAGGGGAGCTCTGTTTCAATATGAGATTAATGAGACGGATGCCACATAACAGAAGGACAGACTCAGGTGGGAGTGTTGATTAAGACCAACAGTTTGGGGCGGGGATGAGACCAAAAGCACAGTGTATGAAGGCTTACTTTGGCCACTTGACATCCAAGAGAGCCAACGGCACCCGAGCAGCAATTGTACTGCGTCTCCCAGCCTCCAGACACTGTGGCAAAAACACACAAACACACACACACCAATAATAGCCAATGTTATCACAGACCAAAATTGATTTTGCCCTTTTACAGAAAAATAAACATTTTCCCACCTTTGTATCTGCGTAATCTGCCCCAGTGGTGGTTACACTCCTCTTTGCGGACGCAGCTCCCATTAGCGTTGATTTTGTACTCGGCTCCACACCGGCAGCACACCTTAGCGAAGGCTGAGGAAACACACATCAAAAAAAAAAAGAAAGAAAAAGAGGCCAAATGTTTTTCTTTGACTTTGTCAGTCTTCATGCAAAGATCATGTTCTGGAAGAAGCCAGTTTAATACATTAACTTTTTTTTTTTCAGTTCAGACTGAAAATGCACCATTACAAAGGCGTGAAAATGTCACCAGAAATGCCATGATGAACGAGAAAGCGAGAGCGAGAGAGAGCTGTCATGAAAGGCAACATTGCCATCTAGTGGTGGAATAACTGGGGCGTGAAAGTGGAAATGGACAGAATGAGAAAAGAAAACGTAAGAAGTGAGAATGAAAGTGCACAGACCGGCAAAGGAAGAGCACGGGACGGATAAGAAAATGTAATGCGTGAAAAGGGAACTGGACAGAGACAACAAGAGCATGGACAGTGAGAAAAGGAAGTGAAAAGAGTGAGAATAGGAAGTGGACAACAGGAAAAGGAAGTAAGTGAGAAAAGAAGGACAGAAGGTGTGGAAAAAGAAAATTGAAAGGAGTACAAAAAGGAATTGGATGGAGAGAGAGAGAGAGAGAGAGAGAGAGAGAGAGAGAGAGAGAGAGAGAGAGAGAGAGAGTAAACGATGAGGACAATGAGCAAGGAAATGGACGAGGGACAAAGTAAGCAGACAAAGTGAGAAAAGAAGTGGACAGAGTGAGGAAGGAAATGCACTGGATTTATAAATGGTTTTATCGCTTCTTTCTCTCCGTCTAAAAACGACAGGATGAGGTGATGAGAAACGCAGTGAAGGTTCATACGGTCTTGGATTTTCTTCTCCGGAGCGTTGTAGATGAAGGCGTGGCCCAGGCGCTCAGGGTGAGGTCTCGGGTAACCGTGTTCCTGCAGCTGCTCCTCACTCAAAACGTATACTTTCAGTTTCTGGTAGAGAACTGCACCTGCGAACACACACACATACAAACACACACACACACACGAAAAACTAAACGAAAACAAAGACTCTAAATATAACCATTGAGTCATTGCTCTTTATCACTTAATGGTGCAGTTTGTAAAATGAATAATAATAAAAATCATCTCTAGAAATGAGAGAAAGCTCCACCCTTTTTTCAATCAAATTTTCCCCTTTGACTCAACTCAACTCATTAAAACGTTGGGGGTAATTAATTTAATTTAGACTAGGTCGTCGTAACTATGCTTGGAAAAAAATGGGATCTTCAAGCTCGGTTGTGTCTTCTGCCTGTGGATTTGTCTAGTGCAGTAAATTAAATCCTGTAGATCATCCGGTCTGAGTGAAAGAGTGAGTTACCTCTGAGCTGCATGTCCTGCTGTCTGCCCATGCGGTTGATGGTGTAGCTGGTCGTAGCTGCCAGGCGGCCACCCAGGACACCCTCATGAGTCTGAGACCTCCTGCTTGCAGACATGGTGGACTTCTCTGAAAAAGAACATCACACGGTTCATAGTTAAGCCGGTTAAAGGGAGATTTTTTTTGAGTAAAGGAAGAGTCGACTCGTACTGAAGGACAGGGAGGCGGCCGGACTGGACGCGGTTGTGCTCTTGCTGCGGAGTTTCTTTAGCGTGTTCACTGCGACGTTCAGGTAGATGCTTTTACTGCTGCTCCGATCATACACCAGCTTCTCCTCATCCAGAGCCTGGAGGAACATACGCATACACACTGAGCACAATCTACACCAGGGGTGCCCAACCTTTTTTGAACAAAGATCTACTTTTTCATTTGTCAGTGTGCCGGGATCTACCAGTCCAAACAGAAAGCCAGCTGCTATTCATAGCATATTTACATATTTAATGTGCACAAAACAAACAGAATGAAGCCCTAATCCATATATAATAAAACAGTCTAATTGTAGTGATCATTGAAAGTTATTAACCCTAACCCTAGCTCTTCTTTTGCACCCATGTCTCCAAAAACCATTCTAATGAAAACACACAGCTGTGCCACATCCACAACATCAGTCGACTCATCAAATTGAAGAGAAAAACATTCACACTGTTCAATATCCTTCCTTAACTGCACCTCGACATCCCTCACATCGCCGTGTAACAGCGCCATGGGATAATTGCTCGTCCTTAACGGCAGCTATGATACCACTTTTATTCGTGAAGTCACCAAATAGTGCGTCTGCAGCCGCGACAAATGCTTCTTTCACAACTTCGCCATCCTTGGAAGACTTCTTGTGTTTTGCAAGAACGTGACTGACGCGATAAGATGCTACAGTTGCAGCCTTACCCTTGGTGTTTGGTCTGGTGAAAATGAACTGCTGTGCTGCTAACTGCCTCTTCAATTCCTGGACTTTTCGGGTGCGTAGAGCTGATTTAGCCGGGAAATCTGCATCGTAGATGAAATGGCGATCCAAATTGTCCTTTTTTTTTTTTTTTTTGCTTCTGCCATAGTTGCCTTTTACTCTCTTAACATCTCTACTTAAACAGTGAGTCCCTACTAGTAACGTGCCTATAGCTAAAACCCTGGCTAAATTCAGATTAGCGTACTAGCATACTACTCTCGCTATTTCTGCCATATATTTATATGAAATAGTATGAGTAGTATGTTAGTATGCGATTTCAAATTCAAGCACTAATTCCGTCGGTTGAAATTTTCAGCGCAGAGCCGAATGTAATCAGTGATCTTGTAAGGGAAAATAAAGAACTGTTTTTTTAAATAAGTACAGGGTTTCTTTAAAATAAAAGAAAGTCTCATTAGAGAGGTTAAAGATCCATTTTCTCTCGCTGGGTCAGCATGCCGTTATGTGTGCACACGCGTAATTTGACACCCCTCCTCTCGCCTATATACACATTATAATATTGTAATGAGCCCTAGTCCTGTCACCAAGTATGCATTTTGAAAATATTCTTTAAAATTTGCATGTACAAAAGATGTTTATTTGACACACTGATTTTTGGGCCAATTTGATATGTTACACAAACTGTTTAAACTAAATAAACATTTCTGGAAGCATTCTACCTTTTAACCCGATTATGTTTATTATGATTCTTTGAGATAACACATAAACCCATTACATCTTGGAGTTATTGTTGATATTTATTAAAAAGACAATCCCTTATCAGGTTTCCATTTTCCTCTCAAAGTTCAGAAGACGAAAACACATGACACTGTGACCGAGAAGTTCAGCTGTGAATTATGGGTGGGCTCTTGATTCAATACCATTTAATTCTTGGGCATCACGATTGTAAATTCACTTCTATTCATTTGCACTAATTGTTTATTAATTGGTTTTTAGCTTGAAAGTTTCATATATAGTAATAATCTTTATTTCCTGTCTGGTATCTTCTGCTCCACCCTCCAAACTATAGAAATTATACTCTCACAAAACAATACAGGTAGTCCCCGACTACAATAAATGCATAAAATGTCTAAAGTCCGGTATATTGTACGTGTGTGCGTGTGGGAGAGCGGGAGAAATAAGTCGGTCTTACCGGTTTCAGTGAAACCAATCCGGGAGCACGATGATAGAAAATGTCTGTCCTGTAAAACCGTCCTGATGGTGAATAATCCTAATTTCGGAAAAATCCTCAAGACAGTTCACAGTCCTATACAGTGGAAAACAGCTCTGAGATAAAATGGCGTCTGGGATTCTACACGCAATATAAAGGTGAAGAAGCAACACTGTTATATCTGTGCGTGCTTCATTTCCTTAGGCACGATTACGTTTTTGGCCACATGATGGCAGTGTGAGGAAAGGGGACTGATTTAGTCAAGTGAATTGGTATGCCTTACATTATATATTCATGTCAAAGGCGTATAAGACTCACTCTGTCAGACTTAAGAACAAGTCTGAGTTACAAACGTGCTCCTGGAACGGAACTTGTTCGTAAGTCGGGGACAATCTGTAGTATTTTGCAAACAATTTGCTGAAGATGCGAGCCGCTCAAAAGCTGTGATATATTTTCAAGGAATTCAATATCATTTAAAGTTTGAACAATAAGTTTACCTAAATGATTGTGAGGATGGATTTTTGATTTGAAAACTGACTAATCGATTTAAACAGAGTCGTTGTTCACCCAGATCTCGGCTACAAGTAATACTAGAAGTACAAGTAACACTCACCATCTGGTACGCCTCATCCTCGGACAAGCAAAACTTAAGACATTCATCGATGAAAACGGTGAGGTAGCGCTGGCGTATGTTAGTGGGCACTTTCGCTCCAAACTCAGTGGGAATAACGGGACGCTTCATAGAAGCGCTCTGGACGGAGAAAAAGAGAGAGACAGTGAGAGTGTGTTACAAAAGACAAGAGCTGACTCCATCTTGCTCCTCTTCCTGCATCACATGGTGGTGTAACATGCTGTCAGGAAAGAGCTCTTCTCCACCTTCTGTATACATGACCTCACACAAACGTTTTTGGATTTGTTTATGCAAGTTTGAGTCTTACAATTTAAAAAAACATTTTGAATGAAAAACATAAAATTCTTACAATTAATAAAAAAAATAATAATAATAATACATTTTCTGCTTAAACAGAAGAAAAACAAGATATTCATGTTATAAAGTAATAACGCCTTAACATTTCACAGTGTTAGCTCTCGCATCATAGCAACCTTGTTCTTCTCCTTGTTCCAGATGCACTTTCACCGAGTTACTAACAAACTAAAAAGAGTTGCCTATATCAGACTTTGAAAACATTTTTGAGAGAGTGTTGTGCGATTCACACCTTGCGCGTAGGAGTGTGCGCCACTCTCCTTTGCGCCGCAGTGGACACGGTTTTGGACAACATGGAGGCTGAGGTGTGCGCTTTGACCGACGGCTGATCTGGTACGGATCTGCTGGGTGATAAAACACCACGGCCAGCCTGTTGCGACTCCGACAAAACTAAAACAATACAACAGATACACGCACACACATACATAAAAATAGTGATGTCTCTTTAAATACATTCCATGGCATCAAAGTTATCTTTTTAAATTGTAATTATTTTATTGATTCTTTTATAAACCATGAAAAACATGCTTTTTCTCCCCTTCATTGTGTGATAAATGGGGCAAATCATATTTTTTAAAAGAATTCTTGCGTACCAGGTTTTTTTGCAGAGACGAGGGCCGGGTTTGGCCGGTGCATCAGTCTGCGTTTCTCGCCCACCCCTGCGGCACTGGAGAGCGGACGCGGCGCAGGAGATGCGTTCTTGGCGGCGGACGCAGCAGACGCGGCGAGCTGCGCCGCCTGCTGCTGGGCGATCTGCATGCGCTGATAACACATCTCCTGAGCGGTCAGTCTGCGCTGAGGCTTGGGCGGGGCATTCATCGTTGTCTCCGTCTGTGCAACAATAAGCAGCAAGCAGGGAATAATATAACAACTGCCTTCATGTTCTGATACAACTACATTCTTGAAGGACTTTTTGTCTCTCATTGTTTTCAGTTTCAGAGCAATTTTTTTTGCTTTCTGTTTGTTTGAATTATTTAAGCATTAAAAAAAAGCCTTCTTAAGGCATGAACCAGTGAGAAACAGGTGCAGATGGTGACAGATGATCAGGCCGGTGATTAATATACTGCTGATGCTGAATGCTGAGGGGTTGGAAAAGACGAGAGGGGAAATGAGGTCGTTGCTGAGGCTGTTACATGAACAGAATAGTTTTTAATCGTAAAATTTTATCTTTAGGCATTTTTCAGCCTTGTCGCATTAAAACATTTCCTCCCATTTCTTTTTTTTTTTTCTTTATAATTTTTTGGGTTTTTCCAATTTTTCTCCCCAATTTAGTCGTGTCCAATTCCTCCCCGCCACTAGGGGGCTCCCACATTAAGGCTACCACTACCACTCAGTCGGGAGGGCAAAGACAATCACTTGTTTCCTCCGAACCGTGTGCCGCCAGCCGACCGCATCTTTTCGAACTGCTTGCTCACGCACTATTAGGGGCGGAGTAACACACTCGGAGGACAGCGCTATCCGCTCCTTCCGCATGCGCGAGCTCACAGATGCCCCAGATTGACTGTAGAGCCGTGATTAATGTGGGAGCGCAAGTACCTCTCATCCCTCCCCCCTGAGAGAGCTCGGCCAATCAGCTCTCTCTGTGCCTCCGGCTCAGCATCACCCGGGATTCGAACCAGCGATCTCTGGATGATAGGGCGAGCGCTTTGCCACTGCGCCACTCAGAGGCCCCTCCTCCCATTTCTTTGATTTAATCTACATCATTTAATTTAATATGAAGACTTGAAAAAAAATTTAGGACTTGTTGAGGAATTGTCTTGCTGATTTGTTGTTGTGTTGTATTTCAATAATTAAAAGTCAACAAATACAATACCAGTCAAAAGTTTGGACACTTCTTATTAAATGTTTATTTATTTATTTTGATTAACAATTTATTTTCTACATTTTAAAAACAATGCTGGATGTTTCAAAAACTATGAAATAACACAAATAAGTAACAACAACAAGTTATGTTAAGGCACGAAGGCCAGCTGTTCTGGAACAGTTCTTGCAAGAACAGTATTGTAGTGTCGAGTGCATTTGCAAAACCCATCAAACTCCATGATGAAATTTAAGGCTCATGAAGACCTTCCCAGGAAAGCAAGACCAAAAATGAGCTCTGCTGCAGAGGAGACGTTCGTTTAGAGTCACCAGCCTCAGAAATCACCGGTTAACAAACAGCACCTCAGATTAGAGCCGTTATGAAGCTTTACAGAGCAGAAGTAGCAGATATACATCTCAATATCAACTGTTCAAATGAGATTATTGCAGAGTTTGGACGCTTTCAGTATTGTTATAGTGTAGAAAGAAGCTATGTTCAAACTTTTTACTGGTAGTGAATTGTTGAGGAAAGAAGAAAATAAATAAATAAATAAATAAAAATGAGTAAAACGGCTCAATATTTACATTTCCTTTGGCTTTGAAATGTGAAACTCTTTTCTTCTGGCCGGGGAAAAGCGTGGTTAAAGTGCTCTGTGCGTCTTGTTCTTCCTCCTTCTCTTTCGGAGGCTGAAACACAAATGCACCCACACACACAAACACAGGTTTTTCAGAATTGAAAACACTGCAAGTTCTAAAAGCAAAGAGCAAAATTCCCCTTCACGGTTTCAGTTTTGTTGAACTCTACATAAGAAACGCAGGTACTGCAGCACGGTAATGAGCAGTTTAATAATGTGTAACTTATAAACCTGGTTGTGTTGTAGTGTGTGGTTCTACTGTGTCGCTCGATAACATGGGCGTGTCACTCATTAAGCTGGGGGTGTAGTTCATTAAACTCTGTGCTGTCATTAAACTCGTCAACCTGGGGATGTAATTCATTAAACGCTATGTGTCGCTCGTTAACCTGGGCGTGTCGCTCGTTAACCTGGGGATGTAATTCATTAAACGCTATGTGTCGCTCGTTAACCTGGGCGTGTCGCTCGTTAACCTGGGGATGTAATTCATTAAACGCTATGTGTCGCTCGTTAACCTGGGCGTGTCGCTCGTTAACCTGGGGATGTAATTCATTAAACGCTATGTGTCGCTCGTTAACCTGGGCGTGTCGCTCGTTAACCTGGGGATGTAATTCATTAAACGCTATGTGTCGCTCGTTAACCTGGGCGTGTCGCTCGTTAACCTGGAGATGTAATTCATTAAACGCTATGTGTCGCTCGTTAACCTGGGCGTGTCGCTCGTTAACCTGGGGATGTAATTCATTAAACGCTATGTGTCGCTCGTTAACCTGGGCGTGTCGCTCGTTAACCTGGGGATGTAATTCATTAAACGCTATGTGTCGCTCGTTAACCTGGGCGTGTCGCTCGTTAACCTGGAGATGTAATTCATTAAACGCTATGTGTCGCTCGTTAACCTGGGCGTGTCGCTCGTTAACCTGGGGATGTAATTCATTAAACGCTATGTGTCGCTCGTTAACCTGGGCGTGTCGCTCGTTAACCTGGGGATGTAATTCATTAAACGCTATGTGTCGCTCGTTAACCTGGGCGTGTCGCTCGTTAACCTGGGGATGTAATTCATTAAACGCTATGTGTCGCTCGTTAACCTGGGCGTGTCGCTCGTTAACCTGGAGATGTAATTCATTAAACGCTATGTGTCGCTCGTTAACCTGGGCGTGTCGCTCGTTAACCTGGGGATGTAATTCATTAAACGCTATGTGTCACTCGTTAACCTGGGCGTGTCGCTCGTTAACCTGGGGATGTAATTCATTAAACGCTATGTGTCGCTTGTTAACATTGGTGTGTCGCTCGTTAACCTGGGGATGTAATTCATTAAACGCTACGTGTCACTCGTTAACCTGGGCGTGTCGCTCGTTAACCTGGGCGTGTCGCTCGTTAACCTGGGCGTGTCGCTCATAATATGGTACCTGTTTAGCTTGTCTGCCTTTGTCTTCCGTTTTCACAAATTTGGACTCGTTAAAGATCCTGAGGCACTCCTCCATAGGATCTGAGTCGTACTCCTCGTCCTCCTGAAGCAGAGAAAATTCCGCAATATCACCATCATCGCCGCCATCATAATCAACATTATTAGCGTGCTCATCTTCATCCCCAGGCTCGTTATCATCCTCAGACGACGACTCTGTGGCATCAGACGCTTTCCTCTTGTTGACCAGGCTGCCCCGTTTGAACGCCGACGCCGACTTCCTGACTATCCGTTCGTCTTCCTCTTCCTCAGGGCTCTCTTCTCCGAACAAGTCGGCGTGACTCAGGGAGCGCGGCTTGGCTTTCGTCGCTTTGCCGTCCTTCTTCTCCAAAGACAAGGCGCTCTTCTTTATGATTTTGTCTTTGTTGTTGCTAGTACCGCTGCTGCTACTGTTTTTCTTTTTGTCCTTTTCTCTCTGTCCGCCGCTTTCCATCCTGCCGTTTTTCTGCTCCTTGTACTTGCCGGATTCTTTGCCGCTTTGGTGCACCTTGTCCGATTTGGGCCTCTTGGCCTCGCCAACACTTCGCTCTTTCTCTCCATGGCTTTGTTCTCCTTTCTTCTTGTCTGGCTTCTTGCTTTTCCCGTCCTTCAATTTCAAATCTCTCCCACCTTTCTCAAAATCTTTAGACTTGACTTTCTCTTCGACAACCTTGCCATGACTCTTCTCCTTCTTCACGCTCTCCTGACTCGGCTTCCTGGAGGTCTTCTCCACGGCGCCGCTTCCTTTCTTCTCCTTATGGCTGCTGTTTTTCTTGACGGACTCTGTGATCTCTTTCCTCACCGTTCTGTCACTTTGACCTTTCTTCACCTGGACACTGGCCTTGGCGTACTTTTTATCCGGCGGCTGCGCGAAATCAAGAGGATCAAAGTTGTCGGATTCTTCATCTTCATCATCATCATCATCAAATATGCATTCCTGAGCTGGCGGGTGTCTACGGGCTCCCGTTTCCTTGGATTTCCTTTTCTCATCGTCCACGGAATCCACGCTGCTTTTTCTCTTCTGCAGTCGGCTCATCATCGTGGGCCGGTACTCGGTTCCAGAACTTTCCTCATCGGATTCAGAGTCGACCGTGTACTTTTGGGGAGCTTCGACCGGAAGCTTACGTGGCTTCTTTGCCACGGGGACGTACTCCTCGTCCGTGCTTTGCGCTTGACCTCTTTTCCTCCCGTCTCCCTCTATCGTTCCGTCTTTCGCGCCCTTACTGCCGGGTTTGGCGGAAAAGTTCGACAGCGGATCGTACTCCATGTCCGTCAGCGGTTTCGAATTGTCCAGCGTGTATTTGTTCTTTGAAGAAGATGAGGCCGTTGGAGCGGGCGCCGTTTTTTTTACCGCCGCTCTCGAGACCGCCGTAGGAACGTACTCCATCGAGTTTGCGTAGCTGCTGCTGTTGCTCTCCGAGTGCAGCGTGTATTTGCTAGAGCGAGGGGTCGGGTTGTATTCAGACTTCTGGCTCATCTGATAACTCCCCGGATCGTAAGCGCTGTGGGACGGCGCAGCAGAAACCGCCTGTCTGCTGTAACTCGCTTTAATTGAGCTGTTTTCGGGATCGTATCCCTGCTCGCCGATACGCGACAGCTTCTTCTTCTCCTTCTCCATTTCGCTCTGGACGGCCTGGATGGCACGGTTGACCAGATCCAGCTCGCTGGCTCCTGGATCCGTAGCCGGGCTCGCTGGAGGCTCTGCATTCTGCTGCTCTCCGGGTCGGACCACCTCTGGGTTGAACGGATCATAGCCAAGGTCTGAACGGATAAAAACACAATATACAATTAAACAATTGTTCAATGGAAAGCTATAATTAACTCTTACGGCCTTGAATTAAGGCCAAGACAAATAAGAATGGCCGGGTGCTTTAACAGGAAATCTAGAGTAAATCAAATAACTAGATCGTACAACCGTGGTGGGCAGAAAAGCATCTCAGGACACACAACACAATTTCAAAATTCGGAAAATGTGACCGAGGGGTGTTCAAAACAAACCGGGACTTGTGATTAAATTTCTGGTTCATGAAGGCGAAAAAGCGATTGGCGTTTACAAAAGCACAGAACGCTGATGAGACCCTTAGCTGCATTTAAAAGGTATTTAAATAGTGATAGGAGTCAAAAGGAATGACCCGATTCGATATCACTATACCTACCTAGGTGGCGCCTCGATCTGTATCGCGATTCTATAAGTATGTATCATGATTTTCCCATCATGAATATCCCAATTCAATCTAAAATGTATTTTATAAAATATATAAAATGTTTTTTTTAGAGTTTGATACAATTCTAAACAAACGTACCACACAAGACGCTGCACAGCACATCAACTGTTTTGAATTGTTTTGTAGGATTACAGAGGAACTGCAACATTTTACCACCTCAAATACAAACTCATTTAATTCAACAAATAATGTAACAAGTAGATTTTGGAGTCAATGTGACATGCAACACAAAAGAATCACGACACATAACTGTGTTCTGCTATTCTGCAAGATCAAAAGTCCCGCTTTGACTCTGACTTCATGTTGTGTGAGGAAACAATGATGGAGTCGGTCAAAACAAAACTAAAAGTCGCTCAAGTTCAAGTCAAACTCAGGTCAAGTCCTGAACAAATCAGCTAAGTTTAAAGTGCAACAACAACTAGAAGTAGAACAGATCTATACTAATATTAGTTTTAAGTAGTTTTCAAATTTCAAGTCAAAGTCAGAGTCTCATAAAGTCATGTTCAAGTGAAATACCAAATACAAATTAAAGAATAGCTGTAATCATGTAGAATGTTAATCAGACCAAGCCCTGAAAGACTTCTGATGAGTCTGATAAGAGGAATGAGAGAGGAAGTGAAACTAACCTAAGCTCTGAGACCAAACCTGTGCTTAGTACAGCTATGGCCAAACAAACAGTGCTAACATCAGTCCCGTGTCATGCCAACAGTAAAGCATCCCGAGATCATTCGCGTGTGGGCTCACTCACAATCTTGCCTAAGAAAACAGCCATGTTTAAAAAGAATGATACAAAAAACAGCAACTTCTCCCAACCATTGAAGACCGGCTTGGTGACGAACAATGCCTTTTCCAGCATGATGGAAAACGCATGATGATAACTAAAGTGGCTCGGGAAACAAAAAACGTCAAACTTGTTTGAACTTGTTGGTCAATACCCAAGAGGCGGGTGGACAAATAAACTCCAAGCATTGATTTTACGACGGCTCGTTCTTGCATAGTTAGTCAGGAGTTGATGTTAGTCAGGATGTGGCCCAGAAGTTGATGTACTTTACAGCATGCCAGAGCAAACCGTACTGCGCAGTTGTCAAACTGTGGGAGCGTCTTAAATCGATCACTGGACAGAATTTATTAAACCTTTGAAAACAAGTACTTAAGATATCTTCCTGAAGTTTAAAGTATAAATCAAAATGTTAAGTAAAAGCGATGTTATGAACTGTTATGTACCGGATTTATTAATCTACTTTAAAATAAGCTTGCTCAATGTAAACAAATTATAGATATTAATTAGAAAAGCTAAACAGAATATTTTTACTGAGATGAGTTTATATTTTCATTTTCGCTGAAATGACGGGACTGAAGTGGTATAAAGTGAAAATTAACACGCTGGAGTCGTTTTAAACATTTCAAAATTTCTCAATATCTTTATCCGATCTACTTTTTTTTTTTCCCCCCATTTCTCGTCTGATTCACCCTCCGATTACAGAACAAGGAGTGTATTTGGCCGACGATGAAAGAAGATGAAATAAGATACTCAACCTTAAAAAAAAAAAAAAAAAAAAAAAGGTTTTTTATTTTTATTTCTTTGTATTAATAAGTTAGACAGAGATTTCCGCTGTACAGAAAGACAGACAGACAGATGTGTACGTGTGCTTCAACCTGAAATAATAACAATAATAAAACTGATTACATTAAAGTCGATCAGATTATTTTGATCTTCAACCTTTTAACTATTTCCCATTATTGATTAGTTGTCAATGAAAGCTTTTGACGCTTATGAAATGCTTGTAATAATTCTTCAGTAGTAACATCTAACAAAGTGATCTAAAAAAAAAAAAAAAAAAAAGCACTTTGTGACAATATTTGTCATTCTCAAAACTTTTGGCCCCCAGCTTTGAACAGTTAGAGGTTTGGGGTAAAAAAAAAAATTATTTGTTAAAGTTAGTGCTCCTGGAAGTGTCTCATTCCTACATTGTTGTGAAAGTAAATACCAACACAAGAGAAGTGGAAGACTCCTAACACAGGATGTATTGTGCCTTCACACACACACACCAGCTGAGACCATGTAACACTTCTAGAGAGGGAGATAAACCCCTCACACAGTCAGTTCCAGCTCACCGTTCGGAGGCTGCTTGGCTCTCCGGGGCTCGTAGCCTCCTCCAGCGGATGCTCGGTGTCTGCTGCTGCCGCTGTGCCTGAAGTGGCAGTACGGTCTGCTACAGCCACCTTTCCCGTCGGCGTAAAGCGGACAGTCAATCCCACGGAAGAACCCCGTGGACCTCAGCATGGTCACGCTGACACCTTCTCATACCCACGCTCAATGTTTTACTCAATCTCGAGTTTGTATGTGTGTGTGTGTGTGTGTGTGTGTTTTCTGAGCCCTCTCGAGCTTGCTTTTTCTTTCTTTCTTACAAGCTTCCTAGTGCGCCGCCATGTTGGCTCGGTTGTGTTCTAATACGCGCGTTTGTCTCACGAGTAGCGCACGAGCAAACGCCAGGTGTCGCTGTTGCTATGTAGACTATGTAGGGATTCTACGAAGGGGGCAGATTGGGAGTTGGAAGCGATCCGTGAAAGGCCCCCTGGGAGCCTTGTTTTTATGCCGCTGAGGCGTTTGCCTGTTTCAAATTGTGATAAAAGTCTTTTATTTAAAATAAATAAAAAGCAAATCATGTTCGTATTAATATTATGTGGGCGTGTTATGCTTAATTTAAAATTACGTGAATGTCCACATGAGGAAAGGCCAAAGCTCTCTTTCTAAACTTTTTCATATGCTAGACTGAATAAAGTATGGAGAAGAAGACACACACACACACACTATACAAGTATAAAAGTGGGTCCTATGGTGTGTTACTCAGTCCAACAACAAATGTTACACAACGTTTTAATGTGATGCTTCCAACAAATCTCAGTGCTTGTGTGAAAATAGTACGAGACAGACAAGAACTTTATTTCAACTTGAACACAGATGAGGACTTTCCAAGTGCTGTAGGTCCAAATGTATACTGGGTTTTCCTGTAGGTCCGGTTGTATAGAAGTTCTCGGCTCTCAGTGTAGAAACACCATCACTTCATGTCACATCTGTGGTGATACACCTGCAGCTCACCAGCACCAAGAACTAGATACCAACCCACAAGTTCCCATCCTTGGTCATGGCCCACAGCAAATCCTTCAGTTTCATGTCTTAAATCAGGAGGTGGGAATCTATTGAAATTACTACAATTAAACAGCCCTTTTTTGGGGTCAATAAAAACCAGTGTACTAGATATACAGTTATTTAAATGGTGCAGTGACGTGCATGAGGTCTTTTGCAGCTTGAGGAGGCCATGAATCCAACTTCACCTAGAAAGAACAAAGTGGGAGGGGAAAAAAAGTTAGTCAAGACTATATACAAAAAAAAAAAAAAAAAAAAAAAAAAAAAGTTCTGTGCATTGGTCAGAACTCAATGATATCGTTACGTTTCAAACATTGGAGGACCCAAATCCAGCCTCATTTGTCTAGCCAGGTTTTGCCACACAACTGTCTGGACAGACTAAGTAATTGTCAGTACTTTGGCATTTCACCTGAACCATAAACGAAATCAGAATGTTGAGAAGGGACATTATGAGCAGTTATGTTAACTGCAAGTTGACAGCAAACTGTACATACGTCACTGTGGGCACATCTTAAATCGACCACTGGACAGAATTTAATTCAACCTTAGCAGTACTGAATAAAGTATGGAGCAGCCTAAAATTTAACCTGCACCACAAGTGAAATCAATGTTGAGGAAAAACAATGTGAACAGTTATGTTCTGGATTTAATATAAAGCTGTATGCTCATTGCAATCAAAAACATGCCAAAAAAAAAAAAAAAAAAAAAAGGTAAATTGGATATTTCTCCTGGAATTAGTTCATATTTTCACCACTGAAATGGTAAGTGAATTTGTTTTAAGATTAAATTTTATGTTTAATCTACTTTCTCAAGACAGGTAGACATGTACTGTACATGGACTTCAACCTGAAATACTTTAAGCTTATTTTTATCTATACAGCAAATTCTGCACAAGACCTTAGTCCAATTTTTTTTTTACCCTTTCAAAGACTACAGCTAACATTTTCATGGCAAACCTTTTAATAAAAGGCCAATGAATTACCAAAAACCCAGTCCAGTAAAACCCACACTAGATATTTAGCAGTGTGATCCTAGGTCAATTCTAAATAAGTGCACTTAACTAGAATTAAAAAAAAAAAAAAAACACCGCAAATGTGACTCCTACCCATTTCCCTGGCAAAAGATTCCAAAGCATGTATTCATGTATAATCCTGCCATAGAGAACATTCTTTGTACCCTTACACAATCTCACCACAGCAGCGCCTTTAGCAGAATGTGAGGCATTGTCCACAAAGAAGGCAAACCCATGTGTCTTCACTTCCTCTTATAAACCCCTCACACCTGCAATCAGTTAAGTACCGATTCACGTCTAATGAGTGTCTGTTTAGTCCCTCTCACAATCATCTTCTTTTCAAAGGACAAGAAGGACCTGTTTAGAGAAAAAGAAGAGTCCTGAAAAGTACATCAAATAAAATTTATATATATATATATATATATATATATATATATATATTTGGTCATTTCTCCCAAAGTGTGATTCTCATACCCTTATGTATACAAAGAACAGAACTAAAATAATATGATTATAATATAAACATATTATAATATATAAAATATAAATAAATACAGTATATAAAAACATATGAGGGGTTATCACCAGTGGTGCCACTCTATTGGACTTTTTCTCTAGGTCTTGGGATTAAGGGGATAAATTTGGGATTTAGGGATTCTGCAAAAAATCTTGGGAGTTATAATTTGCCTTTTGGCAAAGAAAATTTGCATGCATTTTTTGTAAACATTTGCAGTTACTGTATATTAATATGCAATGACAAAGCCTACTAAACAATCACTTGTTTGTCATAGTCGTCATCATGGGTCTGGGCCATATATCTATAAAAGTATCCATATAAGAAAATGACTACATTGACCCATTTAGGCTTTGGAGCTTCTATAGGGTATTATTTCCAGAAAAATTGTGATTGATTAAAAATAATAAATCAGCATCAATCATCGTAGTATAAACAGCCTGATACTGTACTTACTTACTTATTTGGTTTTGGAAAATCTTTGAAAATCCATTTGAAAATGGAGAGTGTTTTCACTATTGTCTTGTACCTCCAAGACAAAGTCCCGGGGTTTAAATCAGGTTTGAAAGTTGTTTGCAAAAAGAAATCTTTTTTATTTTGTTATAAAATTTGATTTAAAAACTCTAATAACATTTTATGACTTTATGTATTTTATATTCAAATACATAAATGACTTTATGTATACAGTATATAATGTATGTATTATACATTTATGACTTTATGTATTATATATTTATATTATTTATTTAAATACTCAATACACAGCATATACCTTGCATCTGTAATCTTGGTGGAATTTCACAGTTTTTAAAATCTTGTACTTTGTAGACGGTCCCTTAGAGTTCATACGCCTCACTGAAAGATTAGCTTAAACAGGAGAGGCTTTTAAAAGTATGTTGGTTTTCTGTCCAATAATAATTAAGAATGGAGTTTTAGGATAAGAAGAATAAGAATAGGATTTTTTTTTTTAAATCCTATTTGAATGTTTATTCCATGAGAAACAGAAGGGAGAAGACTTATCTATGAACTGGATGCCTGATGTCATCATAACGGCTGGGGAAGGACGACGCCCACCATGCGCGAGCGCCACATGCAGGGTGTGACCTCTGTCTAACAGTCTAATAGAAGTGCACACCCCAAAGTCTTACTTCCTATTCACGTCTACAGTAGGTACGAACTGTCTGAACATCTGACATCAAAGAAGACAGAAACCGGAAACAGAAGTCCATGAGATTATGGAGGAGAGTTTAGATGGTTTGTCTGGTAGGACTGTCTCCTGTCTCCACTTTTCTTTCTCTTCGTCTACTCTCTCTCTCTCTCTCTCTCTATACACACAGGTATATATAGTCAGCCAAAAATCTATACACAATTCAGAAAAAGAAAAACTTGTATAAATATTTGAACACTAAATTTATTGCGATACATTATATAGATGTTTAAAACCTGTACCTGTCAAGTTTCAAAGGAATGTCTTTTTAAGCCTCATCGTGACCTATAAATTATCCAGGCATTAGAAGACCATTTAACTTAAGGCATGAACCAGTAAGAAACAGGTGCAGATGATGGTCAGGCCGATGATAAGTATACGGCTGATGCTGAATGCTCAGACGAGGAACAGACGAGGGGGGAAATGAGGTTGCTGCCGAGGTTGTTGCGCATATACATACAGTATATAGTAAACGTAATCTATGTATATAAGATCTATATATGTAGTGTATAGAGTGGTTACTTTATCATTGACATCATGTCCTTTAAAGTTCCATCAGTCTCCTAATCTTTCATATTGAATAGTAATTATTCATTTGTCTGTGTGAGGGTGGAATGGTGACGCAGCTTGGCCCAGTCGGTTGTTGGCACTGCCATCTCACAATTTTTTAAAGTGAATTGGATTTAATTAACACACAAAACAGCCCATAATAAGGAAATAGGAGAAATCAATATTGGTTGAAAAAATTTGTGCAAAAGAAAATTACAAAAGTAAAAGTTGTTGTACCCGATTAGGACTTTTTTCCTACTAGCAGTTAATGACAACATTTCAGAATTTCTCAAGAACTAGAGGCGTACATGTGTTACTTTTTTTGGTATTTCAAAACTGTCTAAATGTTGAAATCACTTTCCCAAAACCTCATGTTTTTATTTTCTTGCAGATGTGCAGGAGTTGCACAAGGAAGTTATGAGGAACTATGTGGTGGAGTCCACCCAGGTCAGCTCCCTTTTAAGTGGTCAGTCAATCAAAGATGTGATTTTAAACAAATGCTACATCCCCCTTACAGTCAGCGTGGAGAAGAGATCCGCTCGGACGCACAGCATGCGTAAGACCTCGGACTTGGAGAAGGTGATTTCACAAGAGTTTGGTGCAGACACCGAGGGTGGTAAGTTGCTCCTATGTGGAGGACCAGGGATGGGCAAGACCACCGCAGTGGAACAGCTCATCTGGGACTGGGCCTCTGGGATCCATCTTCAGCGCTACACCTTTATCATGCGTTTGTGTTCCAAAGTGCTGCGTGGACCTGAACAGAGTTTGCAGAGCATGCTTCTCAGCACGCATCCTCATATCTCTGCTGAGAACCTTGAGATCATCTTGAAGACACCTCACATGTTACTTTTAGTGTTCGACGATGTCCAGAGTCTTCTGTCTAATCCTCCTGAATCTGATAAACTGGTGTGTGACCCAGATCAGCCAGCAGGGGGCACAGTGTTGGTGCACAGTTTACTAGAGGGGACTTTGCTGCCTGGTGTGTCATTACTGCTCACGTCTAGAGAAGATCTAGAGTCGGATTCTGTGCGTCCTGCTCACCTGATGGGGTTCTCCAGCTCGCAAAGGAAAGTGTACTTCGAGCGCTTCTTCGACGGCAAAAATAAGGGAAAGCAGATCCTCCATCGCTGCGAACAAGCTGTGGGAGTCAACGAGATTTGTGCGAGTCCTGGATTGTGCTGGACCTTGTGCTGTGTGTGCAAAGAGCGACTACAACATGAACGTTGTGTCCCAGAGACCTTGAGTGAGCTCTACTGCATGATCATACACACACTACTGCAGGAACACAAGGTGAATGTGGAGACGGCAAAGGAGCTGGTATATGGTTTGGGGAAACTCTCAGAAGAGTGCACATCTGACACCTTCACACACTCTGACATCATCAAATGTGGCCTTCGACCCTTCCTGGGCTCCCAGATCCTGTCTGCTATCCTGCGTGTCAACGCTGATGATGTCACTTCCCCAGATGCTACGTTCTCCTTCATGTCTCCGACACTGAAAGAGTTTCTGAAAGCAGTTTCTTTCTACCTTGACCAGGATGACACAAGGAGCCTAGACAATCCTATGGAAATCCACAACTACCACTTTTTTCTCGCCGGACTTTCAGACCCTATGCAGCGGAAGCTTCTGGGAACCTGCGTAGGCCTCTTGAGCAGCAGCCGTCTCTCAGAGTTCCACAGCTGGCTCATGAGGACAGTCGCAGAGGTGCTTCCGGGTATAGACGACACAAGTCACTGGCATGTTTTGCGTATCCTCCACCACACGCTCAGCCCCACGTTGGTCAGAGAGAGTGTAGGGTCATGTAAGTGGAGATTGATTGGATATGGTGGCATGCAGGATGCAGACTGTGTGGCGATGGCGTTTGTAGTGCGATGCTTAGGAGAACTGCAGGAACTGAACCTTTACAACAGCTCGCTCACCGAGGAGCAAGCGGAGAAGCTCATGACTGTCTTCCGTTTGGCCAAAAGCATCAGGTAAGTAAGGGGAGGAGAGATAGTGGGGGAGGGGGGGGGGTCGAGGGGATGGAGGGGATTCAGGTCTGGGGTTGAGACTTTTTCTCTGACTGTCTAGCAGTTGTACTAGAAACTAGAAGTTTCTTGGCCACTGGTCTTCCTAAATATGGTGAGCAAATCCAATATGCTTGGTCTCCAAAATGATTAGATGTTTTGATCTCTTGTTTGAACTCAATCCAATCATAAAGCCGTAAAGATTTATCAAATGGCCACCACATGAGTCTGTGATATTTCAGTTGACGATGCCAAAATACATCTTGATGAATATCATATCCTAAAGCCCAGGTCCTTTATTTAGTCCTATTAAGGGTTTTTACAGTTAGTGCAGTAAGAATGTTGAAACAATGAGCCAGAAAGAAATAATGAAATGTCTTCCTTTATATTGATGGCAACACTTTTAATCAATACTTCCCTTATGCAAAACGAATCAATATTTTGTTGGGTTTTCAATTTAGATTTAATTTATGTTTTTTTTTTTTTACTTATACAGGCAAACTTACAAATGTTAAATGGTCTAACATTGACAATTTAGTTTAATTAGAAACCGCTTTCAAATACTCGCATTTTATGAGAGTATCGGTTCTTCTACTTTTTAATTTATGTGCCGTTAAGTAAATGTCACATCAATAACACGTGTGTGCACGCGTGTAAAGCAAAAGAAAGTCTCGTTAGAGGTTAAAAATACATGTTGTCCATCTCTGATTCATCATGTCGTTATGTGTGTGCGCGCGCGTAATTTGCAGAGGTGTCAAGTAACGGAGTACAAATACTTCGGTACCTTACTTAAGTTGAAGTTTTGGGTATCTATACTTTACTGGAGTAATTATTTTTCAGCCGAATTTTTACTTCTACTCCTTACATTTTTAAGCAATTATCTGTAGCCTCGTCCCCCCCAGTCCCTTGATCAGAACGGCCCCGTCGCATGATCAGAACGCGCAGCCCCGCCCCTCCTCCCCTGTAAGTAGTTTTGAAACCAGTAATTTTACACTTTTACTTAAGTAAAAAACTTGAGTAGATACTTAAAGAAGTCTTTTTAAACCCTGGTATCTATACTTCTACTCAAGTAATGAATGTGAATACTTTTGACACCACTGGTAATTTGACACCGTGCCGGTTCACACACTCACTCTCACCTTTAGAGAGAGTGTGAGTGTGTGTGTGTGTGTGCAAACACGCACACTCTCTGGTCTACACAGAAACACTGCTCTGTCGCGATTCTTTTCAAAGGTAAAGTGCAGGTTCATTTGTTTTACTTTACAGCAGTGATTCCGTCAGTATGCGTTCACACTAGTGTCAGTAGCGATGTTCTTTGCAAACAGTGTTGTAGGAGAGAGAAGTTGATTTATGACTGCTGTTTTCAGAAGTGTAGTCCAGTGCAGGAGATGCATTGTGGGTAATGCAGTCCGGTGTGTGTGTGTGAACACGAATGTGAGATGTAAGCTAGGATATAGAGCCTGAGTTTCGTTTTCTTTTCAGTAGTTTTTTTAGTTGGAATTAAGTGCAGGATCCACCCGAAAGTTACTATAGCCCGACAATACAGCAAATAAAAGAACGGGGGCATCGAGCAGTTTGTCCATCTCATCATTACACAAGCATGAATTAACGGGCTGTTACGCTGTTGCAAGCAACATTAAAAATAAAGTAGATAAGCTAACAACAATCTTTTCGTTAACACACACACATACACAGCGCCTATGCGCACAAACGGAAACACTTATCCGTCGGGATTTATTTTTACTTTATATTGTGTATTAATTGGGCACTGGTGGCTCAATGGTAGGTGTTTTGCCTGTCATGCGGAAGGCCCGGGTTCGATTCCAGCCAGTGCCCAAACCGCCCAGCCACTGGATACAGTGCGGGTCCCAAACCCGGATAAAATGGGAGGGTTGCATCAGGAAGGGCATCCGGCGTAAAACCTGTGCCAAGTTGTAGTGCGGACTGGATATTCCGCTGTGGCGACCCCTTGTTGGGAACAGCCGAAAGACCAACAACAACAACATTGTGTATTAATTATTTTTATGTATTGATTTTTTTGGGCTGTGGAACCAATAATTTAAATTTCCATTATTTCTTATGGGAAAATTAGATTTGGTTTACGAGTGTTTTGTAATATGAGCCCGCTTCCGGAACGAATTAGGCTCGTAATCCGAGGTTCCACTGTACTGTATGTGTGTTTTTATATATATATATATATATATATATATATATATATATATATATATATATATATATATATATATACTGTATATAGAGCAGGTGGTGCGGTGGTGTAGTGGTTAGCACTGTCGCCTTGCACCTCCAGGGTCTGGGTTTGATTCCCCAGCCAGGCTCGATTCCCGTCTCTGTGTGCATGGAGTTTGCATGTTCTCCCCGTGCTTGGTGGGTTTCCTCCGGGTACTCCGGTTTCCTCCCACAGTCCAGAGATATGCAGCTTAGGCTAATTGGCGTTCCCAAATTGCCCGTAGTGTGTGATTGGGTGTGTGAGTGTGTGTATGTGTGTGTGCCCTGCGATGGATTAGCACCCTGTCCAGGGTGTACCCCGCCTAGTGCCCGAAGTCTCCTGGGATAGGCTCCAGGTCCCCCGCGACCCTGAACACAGGATTAAGCGGTATAGAAGATGAATGTATGAATGTATATAGAGCAGCATTTTTTAATACATTGCAGTAACTATGTGCTGTTTTTTAGCTCGACATTTAAAACTTTCCTACTTGATGTTTCAGCTTGAGTAACAGTAAGATGGGTATGGGAGTGATCAGACATGTTGCTCGGGCGGTGAAGGATGGACGGGTCACAGATATCGACCTGAAACACTGCAAACTGGGAGACAAAGCGATAAAGATCCTGTGTTCCTCCATCACACACTCCAGGCTGCACAGACTCGAGTATGATTCTTACACAAGCACATAGAAAGGATTTTCCATCATCATGCATGTCAATGTTTGTGTTGTGTGTTGTGTTTGTGTGTGTAGCTTGTGGGGCTGTGGCGTGACACTGGAGTCCAGTCAGGCAATTGCTGAAATATTGTCTCGTTCTAAGCTGCGTGATTTGAACCTGGGAGCTAACGACCTAAACGACGAGGGACTCATCCGGCTCGTCGCTGCGCTCGGGACGTCCACGTGCACGCTGCAGACGCTTGGGTTCGATCTTTTCTGTTTTATTTACAGTTTCCTGGGTTTATTTTGAAGACATTAAGTCAGGTTGTCTGTCCCTGTGTGTGTTGTACAGTTTTGATCTCTGTTCATTGACCGGATCATGCTTGGCTGCGTTGTCGTCAGGCCTGACGTCTTCACTGTCTGAGCTGAGGAACCTGGTCCTGAGAAGGAACAGTCTGGGTGATGACACTCTGGAACATCTCTCACAAGCGCTACAAAGTGGCCGCTGCAAACTCAACACGCTCAGGTAAAACACACACACACACACACACACACACACACACACGACCTGTTCAGCACTGATCAGCCATATCATTAACATCACCATCAGGTGTTTCACCTTCAGTCTCAGGTTTAAACACAAACTGTGTACTAAATGTGTATATTTTTTCCCCTGCAGTTTAGATTCTTGTGAGCTGACGGGTTCTTGTGGTCCGGCCCTGGCAGCCGCGCTTCAGTCAGAACACTGCTGTCTGACCGACCTGGACCTGAGTGTGAACGAGTTCGACGAATCATGTGCTCTTCTCATCTGCGATGCCCTGAAATCGCCCAATTGTTTATTGGAGAAGTTACGGTATGTGTGTGTGTGTGTGTGTGTGTGTGTTCATATGTGTTTGCAAACCGTATGTGTTCGAGATCACTATCCAGCAGAACATTCTGTATACAGTATATTTATTACAGGATTTGGTTAATCCATTATCTACATTATGCATAGTTTTGTGTGTGTGTGTGTCTCAGCATGGCTGCGTGTGAGCTGACTCGGCCGGTGTTCAGCGCACTGGGCAGTGTGTTGGTGTGTGAAGCTTCCAGGTTGAAG
This sequence comes from Channallabes apus, assembly GCA_030522415.1. Taxonomy (NCBI): domain Eukaryota; kingdom Metazoa; phylum Chordata; class Actinopteri; order Siluriformes; family Clariidae; genus Channallabes; species Channallabes apus. The sequence continues at coordinate 12,476,250 of CM060115.1, read as the reverse complement.
GAACTTTCCATCGGAATAAACCGAGTTGGAGACGCTGCAGCCAAACACATCTTGAAGGCTCTGAAACACCCTCACTGTCAACTACAGAACCTTGAGTAACTACACACACACACACACACACACACACTTACTTGAGGAATGCCAATTGAGCATGTTCAAGACAGCTGTAAAAAAAAAAAAAAGGAATCTTCATTTACAGTATTTAGATTTAAGATCAAACAACATACAGATATACAGAAGGGTCCTAAAAATGTAAACAAACTTCAACATGAAAAATAAATACGCCTCTTTTCTGACGGTCACATGATGCCATCAACGATGGTGCTAGTTTTAAAAAAAGGGCGACTGTTGAAGTGTGTAGACATTTTTTGGGCGACAATCAGTATGGACAGATCAATGTTTTGTTTTTCTTTTTCTTTTTGAGGTTAATAACTAGAGATGGGCGTCACCGGTCACCTTCCAATTCGATATGATCACCATACTGTACCTCGGTGCGACTCCATCTATGAGCATCATGATTTTATAAATATCCTCCTGACTACCGGCAGTTAACATTTGTCCTCTCTAGAGGACATTTGTAAACCTGAATATCTCCCATATCCTGCGTGCTACCTAAAAAACTCCTCTTGTGCTTTAAAGAGGACATTCAGCACTTTTAAATGATACCAGATTTATAGGGGCGGGGCTTTGGGAACGTCCTCTTCCTCCTTTTGGAAAATGGCATCTATCACCACCAGGACATTTTATGCAAAGAAGAAAATGTAAGTGCTTAATCTTTTTTATTGATAAAAAATTTTATCTTGAAATGTTATTGTTTTATTTTACAAGAATCTCTAAAAAATCCCTAGTGCCCGAAGTCTCCTGGGATAGGCTCCAGGTCCCCCGCGACCCTGAACACAGGATTAAGCGGCATAGAAGATGAATGAATGAATGAAAATTGTTTTCCCTGGTAGTCAGGAGGATATCCCGATTCGATACTATATTTTTCTGCGATTTTGTTAAAAATTTTTAAGCATGTACAGTACAGTATCTCCGTCAACCGCCATAATTATTGTTTATAAACAAACGCAGCAAATAATTCCCTCCCCCCACACGGGATGAAAGTGTGTAACTAGTTCAGAGTGCGCCACCTGTACAATCATAAAGAGACGGTGACGTTTTAACGCCTCAAACGCCACTGAAGTCTCGATGCACGCGGCTTCTAATGCACTCGATTTTCAACTCATTTGCGCCGGCCGTGTTTTGAGACTTGTGTTAGCGTGTGTAATGGGTACTGTAGGTTTGACAGGAATCCGTTCAGAGTCTGGAGAAAAAGGAAGATGAGCTGCTTTTAATGAGTAAGATTTTCAGATAGATCATCTGTTTTTAAATCTTTCTACTACTGTAGTTCATGTATTGTGTTTGTCTTGGCAGTCTCGAGATGGTGGATTTAACAGATGCCTGTCTCGACGAGCTGTGTGAAGCCGTCACGGCTTGTAGCTCCTTAACGAGCCTGATTCTGAAGAACAACAGCCTGACCGACATCTCAGTTCCCAGATTAGTCAAGCTCGTCCAAGAGCGTCCAGTTCTAGAACTGAAGTAAGTACAAATCTCGTCAGGCACGACAGAAACGAACACACAGCCTGTGTTACGGAGCTGGAGCTCGCTGTGGTCTTACTGTGTTTGTCTCCTTTTGCAGCGTGCAGTATAATGACTTCAGCGAGGACGTGTTGGAGCTGATGGACGACTACGAAACGATACGATATTAACGCAGCGTGTGATTTCACACAGCTACAGTAGGAGGAGCTTATAGACCGGTGGAGTTAGTTTCCCAGACTAACATCTAAACTCTATATGTTAAGTATCTGGGTTGAAGAAGAGATCAGCTTGGATGTTTGCAAATTTTATTCACATCTTACCACATACACATATAGTGAAAACTGTATTAGCATGAAAAACACACATAGCTGAATTGAACATCCAGTACATGATGGACTGTATTTAATTAATCTTGGCACAGGTACAGTATAGACGTAGCCAAAAGCATAGAGAATGACATAAATATACATTTTCAAAAAGTCTCCTGCTTCAGTGTTTTTACTTAATTTTTTGTCAGATGTTAGTTACTCTGGTATACTGAAGTATAATTACATGCATTTTTCAAATGTCAAAGGCTTTTATTAACAATTACATTGTTTTCGTAAAGAGTCATTATTTTTTCTCCCAAGACCTCTGTAATTCACCCCCTGGCACGCTGTCAATCAAATTCTGGGCCACATCCTGACTGATGGCAGCCTATTCTCACATAATTAATCCTTGGAGTTTGTCAGAATTAGTGGGTTTTTGTTTGTCCACCCACCCACAAGTTCTCAATGGGATTAAGATCTGGAGAGTTTCCAGGGCATGGACCCAAAATTTCAACGTTTTGGTCCCCGAGCCACTTAGTTATCACTTTTGAATCATGGCACGGAGCTCCATCGGGCTGGAAAATGCATTGTTCTTCACCAAACTGTTGTTGGATTGTTGGAAGACGTTGAAGTTCTCAATAAGATTAAGGTCTCTGCAATTTCCAAAATTCTGAGCACTTAGTTATCACTTCTGAATTATGGCGAGGTGCTTCAGCATGCGGGAAAAGGCATTGCTCGTCACTGAACTATTCTTGGATGGTTGTGAGAACACAAAATTGCTGTAAATATTAGTTTTAATTCAGGTCAGCATTGCGACACTGGTTTGTAACGCTCTGAACACATGTAATAACATGGTACAACAATAGCTAGGCCAAATTAATTATACTACCAGTAACAAAGCACAACAACAGAATAATGCCACCTACGGGACATGAGGGTCAATGAGCGAAGACCTTATGTTGCAATTTTTCATGTTTTATTTTTTTGGAACAGATATTTACACAAGACAGGAAACACACACACACACACACACACACACAAAAACACAGCAAAAGACCTACAATATTAAAGAAATAAACATCAGGAATAACATTAAGAGCACCTTTAAAAAAAAAAAAAACAGAGATTCAGAAATTCTAGCCATGCTACTCATCTTATTAATACACTTCATGGACTGGACGTGTTTAACAAAGATACACATAAACAAGGTGAAGGAGGGAATTATGGTATTTACCCAAAATTAATACAAGATTTTCAAGAGTCTGATATACTAGAATCAATATTATTCATAAAATATACAATATTTATATAACTAAAATAAGTTATATTACCCAATTGTAGTGACGATCAGCTGTGTGACTGAGACTGAGAATCCACATTGTAACATTTTGACTACGATAAAGCGCTTAAATCCTTTAGTTTTTAGTATTTGCAAACAAACAGCACGTGCACTGCGGATCAGCGCCTGCGTATAGTAACCCATAGCAACATGGACGCGGGTTGATGACGTAGTTAGATGGCGACAGAAGCGTTGTTTCTGTTTTTTTTTAATCGTACTTCTAAGTAAAGAGTTGTTGTAATTAAATTTAACAAACAAAACAAATGTTTGTCACAATCACCCGCACGTATTTAAATTATTTTTAGTTTACGATACGAATTATCGTCTTTATTAACGACTGATTAATGAATTGAATCAGTTCTGCACGCGAGACAGAGAAAACGGTTCATCATATTATAATACCTTACAAACAGGAGAGGGTTTAAAACATTCGTCGATTCTCTGTCCAAATACAAATGAAGAAAATAGTCGTTTTTTTTTTTTTTTTTTGGTCATATCTGTACGTTGAGAAATGCTCAGCTATGAAGCAGATGCCTGACGTCATCATCACAACCGCTGGCAAAAAGACACGCCCACCATGCGCGGGCGCCAAATGCAGGATGTGCCCTCCCCCTGGGCGTGGCTACAGTCATGGTGGAAGTCTAATAGAAGTCCTACTTTCTACTGTATTCAGGTCCAGATAGGGAGAGATCTGTCTGTCAGGCTGCCTGAATATCTGAGTTGAAGGAAAACAGAAACAGGAAACAGAAGAAGTTTATGAGATTATGGAGGAGAGTTTGGATGGTCTGCCTGGTAGGACTGTCTACTTTCCCTTACTGTGCTTATTGTCACTCTCCCTAATTTTCTTCTTTTCTTCCATTTTCCTTCTATCTTTATATAATTATGTTTGCATATATATATATATATATATATATATATATATATATATATATATACACACACTACCGTTCAAAAGTTTTAGATCACTTTCTAACTCCATGATGGTTCCTGATGTTTATTTCTTTCTACATTGTAAAGTTTTGCTGAAGGCGTCCAAAACATGCATGAATCTCCTTTGAACAGTTGATATTGAGATGTTTCTGCTACTTCTGCTCTGTAAAGACTTCATAACGCCTCTAATCTGAGCTGCTGTTAATTGGTCATTTTTCAGGCTGATAACTCTAAATGAACTTCTCGTCTGCAGCAGAGGGAGGTTTTGGTCTCGTCCTCCTGGGACGGCCTTCATGAGAGCCAGTTTCATTATGGTGCTTGACGGATTTTGCAAATGCACTTGACAATACTGTTCTTGCAGGAACTATTACAGAAAGGCCGACCTCTGTGTCTTACAATAACAACTAACTGGTGTTTTTCTTGTTGTTGCATAATTACCTAATTCCATGTGTTATTTTATAGTTTTGAAATCCACAGTATTGTTGTAGAATGTAGAAAATAAATCACTAAACAAAAACAAAGAAATTTGCAAGTGACCCCAAACTTTTGAACGGTAGTACACACACATATACACAGTGTGGGTGAAAATTAACTAGGAAATATTTGCTGTAATTGTAGGGCTGCAACTAAGGACTGTTTTGATAATCGATTAATCTATCGATTATGGAACAATTATTCGATAGATATTATTTTGCTGTCAGGAAAATAATTTAGTTTGAGGTTATTTTGTTCATGTGGTAACTTGCAATAAAGATAATATAGATTAATACTTTATCAAAATATTTCTTTTAATGAGCTTTCCTGATGAAACAAAAATTCCTAAAACCAAGGAAAAGTAAAGCAGCAGCAATAAAATATAATTATTAATTGTTGGCTTAAAGTTGGTGGATGGTAATTATGGGAGTTGAAATTTTAAGAAAAATGAGATTACAACAAAAGTAACATTTGTGAATGGAGTTGAACTTTTACACCCTTTGTTATGAAACCCATGAACTAGTTATTTTGCAATGATTTCGATTTGGACAATTTTACTATAAAAACAGCATAAATTAATTTATTGTTCCAGATTAGGACTTTTTCCTGTCTAGCAGTGATGACGACACTTAATTAATTAATTAATACATTTTATTTATAATGCACTTTATATTTGAAGCAAATCTCAAAGTGCTACAAATTAATTCGACCCAAAAGTTCTGATAAAAAGATACGTTTAAGGACCAGATTTAAAAGCATCCACAGCATCACTTCTTTGTTACTTTGCTACTCACTTGATATTTCAAAACTGTCTAAATGTTGAAATCACTTTCCCAAAACCTCATGTTTTTATTTTCTTGCAGATGTGCAGGAGTTGCACAAGGAAGTTATGAGGAACTATGTGGTGGAGTCCACCCAGGTCAGCTCCCTTTTAAGTGGTCAGTCAATCAAAGATGTGATTTTAAACAAATGCTACATCCCCCTTACAGTCAGCGTGGAGAAGAGATCCGCTCGGACGCACAGCATGCGTAAGACCTCGGACTTGGAGAAGGTGATTTCACAAGAGTTTGGTACAGACACCGAGGGTGGTAAGTTGCTCCTATGTGGAGGACCAGGGATGGGCAAGACCACCGCAGTGGAACAGCTCATCTGGGACTGGGCCTCTGGGATCCATCTTCAGCGCTACACCTTTATCATGCGTTTGTGTTCCAAAGTGCTGCGTGGACCAGAACAGAGTTTGCAGAGCATGCTTCTCAGCACGCATCCTCATATCTCTGCCGAGAACCTTGAGATCATCTTGAAGACACCTGACACGTTACTTTTAGTGTTCGACGATGTCCAGAGTCTTCTGTCTAATCCTCCTGAATCTGATAAACTGGTGTGTGACCCAGATCAGCCAGCAGGGGGCACAGTGTTGGTGCACAGTTTACTAGAGGGGACTTTGCTGCCTGGTGTGTCATTATTGCTCACGTCTAGAGAAGATCTAGAGTCGGATTCTGTGCGTCCTGCTCACCTGATGGGGTTCTCCAGCTCGCAAAGGAAAGTGTACTTCGAGCGCTTCTTCGACGGCAAAAATAAGGGAAAGCAGATCCTCCATCGCTGCGAACAAGCTGTGGGAGTCAACGAGATTTGTGCGAGTCCTGGATTGTGCTGGACCTTGTGCTGTGTGTGCAAAGAGCGACTACAACATGAACGATGTGTCCCAGAGACCTTGAGTGAGCTCTACTGCATGATCATACACACACTACTGCAGGAACACAAGGTGAATGTGGAGACGGCAAAGGAGCTGGTATATGGTTTGGGGAAACTCTCAGAAGAGTGCACATATGACACCTTCACACACTCTGACATCATCAAATGTGGCCTTCGACCCTTCCTGGGCTCCCAGATCCTGTCTGCTATCCTGCGTGTCAACGCTGATGATGTCACTTCCCCAGATGCTACGTTCTCCTTCATGTCTCCGACACTGAAAGAGTTTCTGAAAGCAGTCTCTTTCTACCTTGACCAGGATGACACGAGGAGCCTAGAAAGTCCCATGGAAATCCACAACTACCACTTTTTTCTCGCCGGACTTTCAGACCCTATGCAGCGGAAGCTTCTGGAAACCTGCGTAGGCCTCTTGAGCAGCAGCCGTCTCTCAGAGTTCCACAGCTGGCTCATGAGGACAGTCGCAGAGGTGCTTCCGGGTATAGACGACACAAGTCACTGGCATGTTTTGCGTATCCTCCACCACACGCTCAGCCCCACGTTGGTCAGAGAGAGTGTAGGGTCATGTAAGTGGAGATTGATTGGATATGGTGGCATGCAGGATGCAGACTGTGCGGCGATGGCGTTTGTAGTGCGATGCTTAGGAGAACTGCAGGAACTGAACCTTTACAACAGCTCGCTCACCGAGGAGCAAGCGGAGAAGCTCATGACTGTCTTCCGTTTGGCCAAAAGCATCAAGTAAGTAAGGGGAGGAGAGATAGTGGGGGAGGGGGGGTCGAGGGGGTTCAGGTCTGGGCTTGAGATGTTTTTCTTTATTAACTCTGATTGTCTGGCAGTTGTACTTGGATCTGTCTTCTCTCTTTCTTGGCCACTGGTCTTCCTAAATATGGTGAGCAAATCTCTGTCTTGAATGGTCTCCAAAATGATCACATGGTTTTTGGTTCTAATTTTGCCCGATCTCGCTTTTATATGAATTCAATCCTGATTTGGCCTCGACTGGTTTAAGAGTTGGTCTTGACTCCATTCTAAGATTGGCAGTCTTGACCTCAGTCTTGACCTTTTACTGAAAACTACTGTTATCAAAATGGTCAGGAACAGTTCAGGATGCCAAAACAGAATTATTCCACAGTTTATACACCTGTATACGGTGGATATCATATCTGAAAGCAAATAGAAACTGATTTAAGCTTCTGCAAATACTCATGTTTTGTGAGAGCATCACTTCTTTTGATTTTATGCGCAGTCAGGGAAATACCGCTACTGGACTGAGCTGTGGAGGGATAAAGATTATCACATTGTACGTGACAAGACCTCGACAAATCCTCATAAATCCTATGAGAAGTATAGCCACTTGAAATATATCAGATGGTAAACTTTAGTGCTGTTGAATCAAATTGAAAATCACAATGTCCAGAATTCAACTGGAATCGAATCCACAGTTTACTTTTGTTTCACAGCTCTACTTCTCATCAGTAACAGATCTACATTCATCAGTCACTAATAAAAATGAACAAGAAATTATATTTGTTAAGTTCCGAGACAACGAAATGTGATAAGGTCAATAAGATTACTGCGATGGATTGGCACCCTGTCCAGGGTGTACCCTGCCTCGTGCCCAAAGCCTCCTGGGATCGGCTCCAGGCCCCCCGCCTCCCTGAATACAGGATAAAGCGGTATAGAGGATGAGTGAGTGAAAGTAAGAATAAGATTAAGGCAGTGTGTGATATTTGTGCAAGTAGTCTACTGTTTCAGGTTATTCATATGCTCTGAGTTTGCGCCTTTTGTTGTAGAGATGATGATTATAAATAAATGTTTAATTTAATGTTTTTTTGTTGTTAATGTTCATTTTTTTTGGTCGTAAAGTTAATGTGCTTCAGGGTGCTACTAGAATATTTAGTAATGATTTAGAAATGTTATTAGAATACAGTATGGATCCCTTTGTGATAACTTACTACCATTCCTAATAAAATGGCCGATGTGCCATTGGCCTTTGTGAGTCTGGAATGAGTTGTGCGGGATCTTTGAAGCCCCTGCTGTTACACTAGCTAAGTTTACACGCACATCCATTTCCTCCCCATCTCTAGTATATACTATATACAGTACAATTGTTTTTAATACACTGCAGTAAATATGTGCTGTTTTTTTCCCCCCACTTTTAGCTTGACGTTTAAAACTTTACTACTTCACTTTCAGCTTGAATCAGAGCAAGATGGGTTTGGAAGTGATCAGACATGTTGCTCGGGCTTTAAAGGACGGACGGTTCACAGATATCGACCTGAGAAACTCCTATGTGGGAGACAACGCCATAAAGATCCTGTGTTCCTCCATCACACACTCCAGGCTGCACAGCCTCAAGTATGATTCTTACACAAGCATAGAACACATATACATGTATAAACTTAAATTTCTGTCATCATGTATGTGTGTTTGTGTACTGGTTGGTGTGTCTGTGTGTTTGTGTGTGTAGCTTGAGGGGCTGTGGCGTGACACTGGAGTCCAGTGAGGCAATTGCTGAGATGTTGTCTTGTTCTAAGCTGCGTTATTTGAACCTGGGAACTAACGACCTAAAAGATGATGGACTCATTCGGCTCATCAGTGCGCTTGGGACGTCCACGTGCACGCTGCAGACACTTAGGTCCGTTCCTTTTTTATTCATTCATTCATTCATTCATTTTCTATACCGCTTAATCCTGTGTTCAGGGTCGCGGGGGACCTGGAGCCTATCCCAGGAGACTTCGGGCACTAGGCGGGGTACACCCTGGACAGGGTGCCAATCCATCGCAGGGCACACACACATACACTCACACACCCAATCACACACTACGGGCAATTTAGGAACGCCAATTAGCCTAACCTGCATATCTTTGGACTGTGGGAGGAAACCGGAGTACCCGTAGGAAACCCACCAAGCACGGGGAGAACATGCAAACTCCATGCACACAGAGACGGGAATCGAGCCTGGCCAGGCAATCGAACCCAGACCCTGGAGGTGCAAGGCGACAGTGCTAACCACTACACCACCGCGCCGCCCGTTCCTTTTTTAGACAAACCAAAAAAAAAAAAAAACAGTTTTATTTACAATTTACTGTGTCTGTGATTTATTTGACCGTTTACAAGTGTCCCTACGTGTGTGTGTGTGTGTGTGTGTTCTACAGTTTGGATCCCTGTCAACTCACCGGATCAGGCTTGGCTGCATTGTCGTCAGCCCTGACATCATCACTGTCTGAGCTGAGGAACCTGGTCCTGTCAGATAACAGCCTGATGGATGACACCCTGGAACATCTTTCACAAGCACTACAAAGTGGCCGCTGCAAACTCAACACGCTGAGGTAACACAGACACACACATATCACGGCTGTAAAAATCATATACACTAATCAGCCATAACATTAACATTACCACCAGGTAACCAAAGTGAACAACATTGGGGGGCACTGGTGGTTCAGTGGTAGGTACCATGCGGAAGGCCTGGGTTCGATTCCCAGCCAGTGCCCAAACCCCCTAGCCAGATGCAGTGCCAGTCCAGGCCAGATAAATGGGAGGGTTGCATCAGGAAGGGCATCCGGCGTAAAACCTGTGCTAAGTTGTTGTGCGGACCGGATAGTCCGCTGTGGCGACCCCTTGTAGCAGCCGTAAGACCAACAACAAAGTGATCAACATTGACCAAAGGCGATCCCACAGAAAACCAATGCAGCAGAAAGCATTGTAAAAAATTGGTCTCGATAGAAAGGCACAGAACATCCAATGCACCGCAGCCCAGCAGGTGCCAGACATCACAACACACTCCCAGAGGTATTGTCGAGTCATGCACTGGTGGTACAAGGGGAACCCAAAAACATTTTATGGCAGATTGGTGTATAAATCTGTAGTAGCTCAACAAGGTGGAGAGAAACACTCAGCCCAAGTTCCACAAACACGCAATGCTTTCATTCATAGCAGTGCAAACAGCAGCTGGTCTCGTAGGCATCCATATGAACCAGGAACGGGCGGTCAGAGTCAGGGTTCTGGAGTATGCAGGAACTGGTGAGGATGGGTTTTTAGTTATTGAAACAACTTCTCCTCTCTTTCTGTCCAGCAGACCTTCTCTGAAAGACCCTTTTTTAGGAGATCCGAGAGGGGTGCTTTCACAGACGAGAAACAGGCAACAAACGTCAGTAATAGTTAACCAAGACCAGAAAAGCACACCTGTCTTTTTGTCGATGGTTTCGGGTAGGATTGGACTGCCTCTACTTTCTTTTCCTGTGGTTTTAGCAGCCCATGTCCGATTTTGTACTCTAGGTAAAACCCGAGGTGCTTCAGTCAGTTTTTGAGTTTGCGTTGAGTCTGGCTTTCTGGAGTTCTTCTAACACCTTTCTGAGGTGGAATAGGTGGCCTTCCCGGCTGCACGAATGGATAACAACATCATCTAAATATGCAGAGGCATATGGACGGTGATGGTGCAGAATGATGTCCATGAGCCACTGGAACGTAGCTGGTGCAGTGTGCAGGCTGGAAGGGATGACCCTCCAATGCCCCTGGTCGATGCTAAAGGAAGTTTTCTAACACTCTGGGCAGCGCTGGCAGAAGTTATTTATCTTGGCGTGCAGCCCCGGCCAGTGGAAGCAATCGAGTTGGAAGCAACCCCGGCCAGTGGAAGCATCTCGATGTGGTGTTCGCCAATAGGTGTCCTCCGAGGGGAGTCGAATGAGCTAGGTGCACTATGTCTTGACTTGTGGACCCACGAGTATGGTCGAGTGGCTTGCATCTTCTTAGTGTACGGTTGTACAGCAAGCGATTGCGCACTAGGAAGTATGATGCAGGCCGGTGCTGCACAGGTTTCTCGGCTTCACTCTCAATTTCGAGCACCTGTTTACCCAGCAGCATTTCAAACTGGGATCTTTCCACTGTAGCTTTGCCAAGCTCCTATCACGACTCACCTGCTGATACAATGAGAAAAAGTGGCTAAAGGTATCAGTAACCTTCTGCATCCACGCTGTCATCAGGGATCTCTGTGAGCAGTACCGGCTTAGCAGGCATTATGTTTTGCTGCCTCGGCCAGTAAACAGAGCGTTTCTTCTGAGTTTTAACATTTTTCGGCAGAAACATCCAGGGCCAGTCATGACAATTAGAGGAACAGCCAGATCAGGAATAATGTCGGCCGTTCGTTACGTTGTATTCACCCATGTGGTCTTCGACCAGGATGCGTGCCGTCGGAACCTCGCGCTTCGGGGCGAGAACAAGGGCACGCATTAGGCTGCTTTCTTCTAGGTGAAGTCTTTCCAGAGTTTTTCAAGTCTGCGGGCATAGGAGATAAACGTAAGTGTAAGTACAAATCCTGGTGGTTCCTCTAAGGCTGCTATAATTTCCGCTGAAAACAAAATGCGCACAGGCTGTGCACACAGTCAGTCAAGTCTCAAGTCTCAAGTCTCATTTATTTATATAGCCCTTTATGCTACAACGTAGGCTAAAGGACTGAACATCAGAGAAATTATGAAATAGAATAAAATATAATAAAATAAAAATAAAATACATAAACATAACATATAAAACAAAGTCAAGAATTAAAAGCAACAGAGTATAAATACGTTTTAATATGCGATTTAAAAACCTCAACTGAGGATGCAGATCTAACATCAGGGGGAAGCGCATTCCACAGCCTAGGACCAACAACTGAAAAGGCTCGATCCCCTTTTGTTTTAAGGCGAGTTCTCGGTACAAACAGCTGAAAACTATTGGAATATCTTTGTGCTCTACAAGAGTTCGTATGCACCAAGTCCTTAATATATTCCGGGGCCAGCTCATGAACAGCTTTGTAAACGTACAACAACACCTTGTACTGAATACGTTGTTTCACAGGAAGCCAGTGAAGCCTTTCTAGAACCGGAGTAATGTGCTCCCTTTTCTTGACACCAGTAAGGAGCCTCGCCGCAGCATTTTGAACCATCTGCAGCTTCGAAATAAGTGATTGACTGATACCTACGTAAAGAGCATTACAATAATCCAAACGAGAAGAGATGAATGCATGAATCACTTTTTCTAAGTCGGGAACAGACAGAAAATACTTCATTTTCGCAATAGTCCTTAACTGGTAATAGCAATTTTTTACCACATTTTTGACCTGATGATCAAACATAAGAGCAGAGTCAAAAATTACACCTAAATTTCTTATTTTGGGTCGAACATATGTTTTCCAAGAGCCAAGAAAATTTGTTAAGTCCCTGTCATCATTGTTCATCCCAAAGACCAGAACTTCCGATTTGCTAGCATTTAAATTCAGGCAGTTTTGCTCTAACCAGCTGATCACCTCCTTTAGACAGAGTACCAAGGATTGATTAAGGCTTGAGGCTCCAGCACTGATCGGTAAATAAATCTGAATATCATCTGCGTATAAATGATATGAAATACCGTGTTTTTTGAAAATAAGACCCAATGGCAGAAGAAACAAATAAAAAAAATGGATCCCAGAATTGAACCTTGTGGTACTCCACACTCCAAGGCAATTGACTTCGAGGAAATATCCCCAACCCGAACAGAAAATGAGCGCCCATTTAGATATGAGGAAAACCATTTTAAAACCGTCCCTCTCAGCCCCACTACATGTTCCAAACGATCGATAAGAATATCATGATCGATTAAATCAAAGTCAGGACCTACTGTAAACTCTTTACAAGACTGGATATGATCTTCACTAGAAATGTGCAGGCTAAAATATGTTGTTGTTTTTTTTCCTGCAGTTTATATTCTTGTGCGCTGACGGGTTCTTGTGGTCCGGCCCTGGCGGCTGTGCTTCAGTCAGAACACTGCTGTCTGACCGACCTCGACCTGAGTGTGAACGAGTTTGACGAATCATGTGCTCTTCTCATCTGTGATGCCCTGAAATCCCCCAATTGTTTATTGGAGAAGTTATGGTTTGTTTGTTCATATGTATTTGCAAACAGTACACTATCCAGAAGAACATTCTTTAGATATTTATTACAGTATTTTTGTTAATACATTATCTACATTACATATAGTTGTGTGTGTGTGTGTGTGTGTCTCAGCATGGCTGCATGTAAGCTGACTGGGCCGGTGTTCAGCGCACTTGGCAGTGTGTTGGTGTGTGAAGCTTCCAGGTTGAAGGAACTTACCATCGGAATAAACCGAGTTGGAGACGCTGCAGCCAAACACATCTTGAAGGCTCTGAAACACCCTCACTGTCAACTACAGAACCTTGAGTAACTACACACACACACACGAGCAGTGGTGGCCAATCTTTGCCATCAGTTGTTTCTTGGTCTCTCTAGTTCCTACTCAGTTGGGAAAAACAAGTGAAAGTCCCTCAACTCCTCTTGAAAATACAGCATGACCTCATGACAGCACAGTTCACTGTTTTGCAGAAGTGAATTTACTTCAGCCATCTAAATAGATCTTTCCAACAAAAGATGAACATGGAAACATCTTTTTCTTACATTTTTCATTAATAATACTGTAATCCCAAATTCTCGATTGCCAGTTGAAGTTTGAATACAGACATTCACGCAAAGCAACTTAGTTTTTCACTACTGTAGTTCATGTGTTGTGTTTGTCTTGGCAGTCTCGAGATGGTGGATTTAACAGATGCCTGTCTCGACGAGCTGTGTGAAGCCGTCACAGCTTGTAGCTCCTTAACGAGCCTGATTCTGAAGAACAACAGCCTGACTAACATCTCAGTTCCCAGATTAGTCAAGCTCGTTCAAGAGCGTCCAGTTCTAGAACTGAAGTAAGTACAAGTCTCGTCAGGCACGACAGAAACGAACCAACAGCTTGTGTGAGCTGGAGCTCGCTGTGGTCTTACTGTTTGTTTCTTTTTGCAGCGTGCAGTATAATGACTACAGCGAGGACATGTTTGACCTGATGGACGACTACAAAACGATACGATATTAACGCAGTGTGTGATTTCACATGGTGGCGTAGTGGTTAGCTGATGCATTGCACCTCCAGGTTTCTCCCCGTGCTTGGTGGGTTTCCTCCAGTTTCTTTTCACAGTCCAAAGACATACTGTACAGATTAGGCTAATTGGTGGTCCCAAATTGCCCCTAGTGTGTGAATGAGTGTGTGAGTGTGTATGTATGTGTGTGCCCTGCAATGGATTGGCACCACATTCAGGTGTACCCTGCCTTGTGCCCTAGGATAGGCTAGGAGTAAAACTAGGATTTGGCTTAATCGCCCCCTGGTACATTTAATCACATACAGTGGGACCTTGGCTTGCGAGCATAATTCATTCCGGAAGCGCGCTCGTATATCAAAACACTTGTAAATCGAATTTCCCCATAAGAAATAATGGAAACTCTTATTATTTGTTCCACAGCCCCAAAAAATAAATACATAAAATTATGAATACAAAATATAAAGTAAAAATAAAAAAAATTAACCTGCACTTTACCTTTGAAAGGAAAGCTTATGCTGTATACACTCATGGAAAAGTTACATCACTTTCCATTTGTCCTACTTTCACCTTGTTTTTCTGTGTTTTACAAAATATAACTATTAAAATTATTGTCACCCCTTTAGATTCCTATTGTCTTTGATTTCCTGTGAACTTCATTCTTGGTCTTGACTATTTTATTGAGACTATATTGCATAAAATCTGTGTTGTCCATCATTCTAGGCTCCAGGCCCGTGTCTACAGGATAAAGCGGTACAGACTATAAATGAATGAGATGAATCAGTTAACATAACATGATTAGAATTGTTTTCTTTTACAGAATAATGTAACTGTGTAAGCTTGAGGAAAATGATGAGGCATAAATGAGAGTTGTTGTTTTTTGTTTAAAGAATTTTTATTAGGTCTTGTAGCTTTGCACTTGTTCACCTGAAATAGTGTCAGTAGAATCAAACCTCTGCCTTCCACATGGATGGTGAGGGACGTACCACGGAGCCACCAATGCCCGGTACTTGTAGAAGTGATAATCTTACAAAATATGGGTATTTGCGGAAATACAGTACAAGCAGGTTGTGTTTTATGCTTAAGCGGTGGTATACTGTATATTTCAAGTTCAAAGAATTTGTCAGTTTTAGAAGAGTTTGAACGTGTTTGGATTTGTCTTGAAATCCCATCAGACCAGTTTGTGTAAATTTCCGCAGAGGGCTTTGAACAAGAAATTCCAGTTGTGGGAATTCTGTAGTGTCTGATGTCATGTCATGATGATAGACATTAATTAAATCAATTATATAATATTTATTTATGCATGCTTACACAAAGCAATTTTTTTTTAAACAAAGACATGTCATCTTGACATTTATACATCTTGGTTTGCATACATGGATCTTTGTAACCTGTCCCTGTAACTGGGATGAGAATTACATCATGTGAATTGTGAATTATTAGAATTTAAGTAGGTGCTAAGCAAAAGTTTAGGAAAAATCCAGTGCAGCAAATTAGGTGTGAATTGAACCCCTTTATTCTAGATTTTATCAAGCCCTAGTTAGCCCATTAAACTGGCAAACTTTTTTCTTTTTTTTTTTTCTTCACTGCTTTCCTTGTGCCCGAGAGCAGACAATCAGACATGTCAGGAATGTCAGGAATGTAGAAAATGTAAAGAAATAGAACTAAGATAGTAAGCATGTATGCAGATGATTAACATTTGAAAAAATACGATAAAATCACACACTCTCACGAACATTCACATGCAGGTTCATTCAAAAGCTGGAAGCACAATTTGTCAAAGATGTCAGGTATTTCACTGTTACTGCCCGAAGATATTAAAACCATAGAAACGGACAAAAGGGTGAAAAAAAAAGCTAACACTTTAAGATGTATCTGAATTAGTCGATGAAGCGATGAAGCTGCTTTCCTGAGTCTCTGTCGTCTTGACAATCAGGTTGGTGCAGATGACAGATTTTACAGAATCAACGTGAGCTGGAAAAGACACACATGAGATCATATGAGAGTTTGTGTTAAATTCTGGAAAAACAGATCTATAAAAATCTAATTATGGTAATTATATCTCATCCACTGAGGTAAAAGTGGCATTGAATGAGTCCTAGTGTCATTTCCTGCCACCAACGGGGCTTTTATTTTCATGCTAGCATAAGATATTAAATAAACACGGATTCATTCCCTCGATCATTTGAATATTTTGGAAATATTGTTATAAGTGATGCTACCACCACCATGCTTCACTGTGTAAATGGCCGATATGATATGTGTAAAGTCCCTCAGGAAGCCTGGAGAACTGTTCCTTAAGACTGCACTAAAAATTTAAGAAAGTCAAGCTCTTTCGGAGCAAAATATGAAGAAATGAGGTGGCTCAAGACTTTTGCACTATATATATTTATATAAGGTAAATGCATAATACTTACTGGTGGTTGGCACGGTCTGGACATAGACAACAGAGTCTTGACCAATTCTGACGGACAGCACACAGAGAACATTTAACACTTTTTGTATTGTAGATTTAAAGCCAAACAATATGTTTAATTATATATATATATATATATATATATATATATATATATATATATATATATATATATTCTCCTGTAATGTTATTTATTTATCATTTTTTAAGTTATATATGGAAATACTGAATGATTTTGTACATAATTATGCAGACATGATAAACATATATAACTTAATTGGTACAGCATATAATATGGTGCCTAAGACTTTTGCACCGTACTATATATATTTGATGATAATATTTCTCTTACCTGTTCTCTTCTCCTTCCAGAAGTTTCCTATAGGTAGCGATCTCAATGTCCAGTGCCAGTTTGACATTCATCAGGTTATGGTACTCAAAAACCTGCCTGGCCATCTTCTGCTTATTCTCCTGCAGCGCTGCCTCCAGTTTTTTAATTTCCTGCTCAGCCTTAAGCACCGCCTCCTGACCAGAACGCTCCGCCTCCTTGATCTGCTCATTTTTGTTATTATACTACAAAAATACACACACACACACACACACACAAGAATAAAATGTACACGCTATATATTAAATTAAATGACATTTTATTTATATAGCGCTTTTAACGACTGTCAATGTCGCAAAGCAGCTTTACACAATCAAAAGAAAGTTATGGAGGTTTGTATGAAACGTAAATGTGTATGAATCAAAACGATCAGATTGTCCCTGATAAACAATCCGAGGACGACGGTGGCAAGAAAAAGCTTCCTGAGATGGCAATAGGAAGAAACCTTGTGAGGAACCAGACTCAACAGGGAACCCATCCTCATCTGGGTGATAACGGATAGCAGGAAATGATCTCCATCATACTGTGTGTTAGAAGTAGGGTTGTTCCGATTCCGATACTGGTATCGGAAATGCTGCCGATACCACAAAAAAATCGGGTATTTGAGTCCACGTACCGATCCGATACCATTTTCCTAAACATAACCTATTTATGCCCGCTAGCTTCGCTAGCTTAGCTTACTTACAGAGTGTCACGGCGTGCGCCTGTGATGGGCGTGCGCCCAAATTGATATCGCTCCTCGCTCACTAGTTAGGCGGCCTCTCCCCCTTTAGGTATGTGAAGGAGCAGGGCCGCAGAATCAGGCTACGGCCCATGAGCTATCGCCGCTAATGATCCCGGCGCTATAAAACACAGCGGGGAGTGTACTGTAGCTCGGGGTCTGACTGTTGGGAAGCTGGACTTTGCGACGCGGTGGATTTTATGAGAGACAGTGGCACAAGAGCGGGGCGATATGATGCGCCCCAGAGACTTTAAAAAGGGGGGCGCCTTTGATCTCCGCGAGAGAAGCGCGTGAACGAGCTGCGCGAGCTCCCGCGGCACCTTCACTTTCGCGTAGAGCCCGCCTTCGCATCCCTACCGCCGATGTGGAAAAGGCCGCAGAGAGCCTTTAACCCTTTCCTTCCCCATTTTTCTAAATAAATTACCCTTTTTCCTGTAAGGCCTCGCCTCGTGTCCGTGTTTCATGGTGTTGCCCGTGCACTTAGGGTCGAACCCGTTACACAGGGCTAGTAGTATTTTACTTAAAAAAAAAGAAATTATATATATATATATATATATATATATATATATATACACACACACACACACACACACACACACACAGTACAGATACACACCCAGGTGTCGGATTGGTACTCGGTATCGGCCGATACCCTGAGCCCAAGTATCGGAATCGGTATCGGGAGGGAAAAAATCGTAACGGAACATCTCTAGATAAAATGGGAGGGTTGCATCAGGAAGGGCATTGGTTGTAAAACAAAAAAAACTTTTTGGATGGTCCGCTGTGGCGACCCCTCGACGGGAGCAGCCGAAAGACTAACACCAACAACCCTCTCTTTCCATTCCTTTCGTCCTTTGTTTTACCTTTAGGAATGATAACTTTTCCTGAATTGCAATGTTTTTCACTCACTCACTGGAGTCTATGCCAGGAGACTTGGGGTACAAGGCAGGTCACACACACATACTGTACACACAATCACTCTCACACACTACAGGCAATTTGGGACACCAATTAGCCTAATCTGCATGTCTTTGGACTGTGGGAGAAAACCGGAGTACCCGGAGGAAACCCACCAAGCACGGGGAGAACATGCAAACTCCATGCACACAGACCACAAGGCGGGAATCAAACCCAGGACCTGGAGGTGCATGGAGATACTGCTGACCACTACACCACTGTAGCGTTTTCAACCAAAAGTCGATAGCGTTTTTCAATCCGGTTATTACCAGAAGTGCAAAAAACAGAACATTGTTCATGGTAACATTGGTGTGAATATGATTAGTGATTCATTTACTTAACACATATTCTGCTAACCAGATTTAAAAGTCACTTTAAGAGGTTGTACATGTATACTGTAACATTTAAATGAACAATATGCTTTATGGTGAATTATTTGTTAAAGACACATCTAAACATTTCCTCATGGTATGGCGTGTGTGTATAAGGTATGACCGTCTTTACCTCCATTTTAACAGCGGATAAGTCCGCCCGCAGCCTAACGATCCGTCTCTTTATCTCGTCGATTTCATTCTTAGCTCTCTTCATCTCTGCGGCTTGTTGCTCAGCCTGTGACGATGCCAGCTCAAACTGAAGACATAAACACGATGGGTTATAAAACAAATAATATACATACAGTAAGACAGAGCGCTGGCTTATTAGCGGTTGCACTTGGTCACTTCATCCAAAGGTTAAACCGTAGTCTTAATGAGACCACTCTGAGAGTGTACAGTAAAGGGGGAGGGGTTTGGGCTGGAATGGGGCGTCACCTTTCTCTTGTACCAGGCCTCGGCTTCGTGGCGGCTGCGCGCTGAGACATCCTCGTACTGCCTCTTCACCTCCTTCACCACCTGCTCCATGTCGAGTTGCCTGCTGTTATCGATCTCAACCACCACCGAGGTCTCCTGCAGCTGCTCCTGGAGCTCCCGGAGTTCCTGTTAAGATAAAAAATACATGGAACCGGAGAGAGAAAGAGAGAGAGAGGGAGAGAGAGAGAGTTAGAGATTAAGAAATTAAGAAACAACTTAAGTGCTACTGAAAGGTAATACTGTAGATGTGTACGTACCTCTGCATACAAGGATTTAAGAAAGTCCAATTCTTGTTGAAGTAAAGACAGTTCTACTTGCAGATTAGCTCTGGACAAGTAACCACTGTCAAAATCCTGCAGAAAAACATCACTCAATGAATTTTAAGTATACCCAGTATACTTGATTTCGTCTACGTATAATAAATCTTTTCTTTTTCTATTGTGATTTATGTCATGATGAGATGCATGCATGTCATGTCGTACCTTTTTCAGGCAGACAAAATCATTTTCCGCTGCGTATCGCGTGTTAATCTCTTTTTCAAACCTGCGGGAAAGGAAAGTGGTATATGTGATAAGCTATACGTATTTATTTTTGATTCTACAATCCACACTAGATAGACAACAATCCATATTTGGATGCAATGTTTTGCATTCCGGCTTTCCTGCTAATGTGACCTTTTTTTTTTTTTTTTTTTTTAATGCTCAAGATAAACTTACAACATGTTGTTGGGGTATTTTAAATAATAATTAAAAAAAAAACACAACTAAATGAACAAAAGCAGTAAAAGTTATGTCTTGAGCCACATGTGCTGCAAGAATGAACGAGCATTTCCTTTTTAATTTCCTGAACATTCACTCACACCCATGATTGTCCAAAATCCTGATCCTGATGTACTTTACACCTCTTTAACACCAAGGATGATGAGGATGATGATTGTTATTAATATTTCCCTTGCACAATTAATCACACAAAAATTTAAATTGCGATATGGACCTGTGCAATTATTTAATGGCTTAGGCAGGAATTTATGTAGATTTTGTCAATTATTTAAGTATTAATTTTTTATATACTTTTGAGGTGATGAATAAATACTGGCAAACATCCTATTAATGAGATCATTTCAATTCTGTTTTATTTCGATAATGATTTTAACAGTGGTCACTGTCGTAAAGCAGCTTTACTGAATAAAAAAAGTATTATGGAAATAAGAAATTATATGAAAATTATTATTATTATTATTATTATTATATTGATTTAACTTTGGAACCAACAGTCGTAGGGACATGGGGGAAAGTTCATTCAACTCAGGCAACCAATCACTCTTTTGCAGTTATCATCATGCTCATTAGCCACGCCCCCTAGCACCCTCATTAGCATGCTGTTAGCATGATGCTAACGCGATTAGCATTTTGCTAGCATGATGCTAACGATATTAGCATGTCGCTAGCATTATGCTAATTACATCTTCACATCGCTAGCATAATGCTAACGCGATTAGCATTTTGCTAGCATGATGCTAACGCGATTAGCATGTCGCTAGCATTATGCTAATTACATCTTCACATCGCTAGCATGATGCTAACGCGATTAGCATTTTGCTAGCATGATGTTAACGATATTAGCATGTTGCTAGCATTATGCTAACATTGGTGGCATTTCGCTAATTACATGTGTAGAATGATCCTAGCATGGTGCTAGTGTGATTAGCATGATGTTTAGCTGAATAGCTTGGTGTCGATTAACACCGACAGGAGTTTTGCCACGGCAAGCACCACTCACATTTTCTTCAGGAAATGTACCTCTCTAGTTATTATTATTACTATTATTATTATTATTTATGCCGGTATTAATAGTTTGCCTAGATAAGTACGTTTGCATACAAAGTTGTACATTTAATAGTTTAATAATCATGATGTGATAAAAAAATTTTTTTATTCGTACAGCACAACAATAAAAGCAAAAAACTGGTCACACTAGTGTAATTGTGAAATGGGTGCAAAGTGGAAAAATGTCTGGCATGTCATCTGCATTTTTTCTGCGAGCCCTTCAACTCTTCCTTCTTTACTTCTCGAGAAAAGTGATTGTCAGATCTAGATAACGTTTTTTCAGTAATATCACCCAGACCATCAAACCCTGATATGTTTTTTATGCGTAAAAACTGAGCACGCAAACTGATGCTGGTGTTCCAGATAGGGTCGAAAAAGGTGTGGTCTTTTAACTTTTTTTTTTATCTGTTATCTAATGAGCTTTTTGTAGAACTGTCCCATTTACTGTACCATGTTCTGTTTGCTTTACTTATGGTTTGTGTAAATCCTTAGCCCTTTACTACACCGTGTCGTGTAGGTGCTCTTAAAATGAAGGAGTCTTTACTTGGATTTGTGGTCGTTGACCAGCGACTGAGTACGCTCCAGGTCGGCCTGCAGGAAAGCCCGGCTGTTCTCCAAAGTGTTGAGCTGCGCCTGTAAAGAGCTGATGAACATCTTGAACAGCGCCTCTATGTCGGATTCTTTTTGAGGTTCGTTCTGTAACAGCTGCAGCTTCGTCTCCAGCATCGTGTTCTGCTGCTCCAGGTGACGCACCTGGCGTAGATTAGATACAAATACAAGTCATGAACGTTCAAGAAATAAATATATTCCTGATTGAATATATTTAGTGTGTTTCAGTGTTATGTACTGTATATGATGAAACCTCAATCCTGTAAGCTTAAACCTTTCGTTGTAGTAATAGTTTAAGTTCTTTCATTGCATGATATCTATCTTTCTTCAGCATGTACAGTACTACGCGTGATGTCACTCAGTCACTGGCATTCCTGACCACAATCTGTCAATCATTAAGTGACACATAGCATGACATAATAGAAGCTTTGCCGTGACTAAAATAATGAATGTGCTCCATTGTTAAAAAAAAAATAAAAAAAAGAGGCATCTGGCAGATCTTCTTGTGAGTAGAGTTTGTTATGACAAGCTGGGATATGCAAAGAAAAGAATTTCACTGTGGATTAAAGACAAATAAAGGCTTAACTTTCACCCTCAAGCTACAGTATGAGAGTGAGAGATGTTTTCAGGGGAGTTAAGAATAGATGGTACATTATTGGTTATTATTGTGGTATATGTACATACTATATAATAGTATACTGTAGTGTTGTTGTCATTGTTTTTTTACATTTGGCACACGCCCTTATCTTATCTCATTTTCTACATCTGTGCAATTGATGGTTAAGGGCCTTGCTCAAGGGCCCAACAGTGGCAAATTGGTGGTACTGAGGCTTGAACTTGGGACCATCCAATCAGTAGTCCATTGCCTTAACCAGTAAGCTACCCCTGATCAGGTAATTATTCCTTAGGTTTGAAGACATACCACAAAGTGGGAGACCATCACCTGCGATAAGGGAGAGTTGCCAAGAGTTACTCTACCAACCTTCGCAATTTGAATGACCTGTATCCGTTAATTAAAAAGGTTATCCCCACTTTTGCATTAGACTTGGTGTAGCTCATGTACATGGATGGATGGAATACTTTACTCATTCAACCACAGGAGACTTCATAATAAAGCAGAAGAAATCCTTTCACAAAAATCTAGTATGTGGTCTGGTTGTTCATAAGAAATATTATTTCTATGAACAATTTCTATATTATTTCTAGACTTTAAAAAAAATAAATCAATCAAAATCACTTTTGATGGCCAGATGGCAAAAATCACTTTTCAATCATGTTTTTTTGAAGCTTGTTGCCATGTCAGATCTGCTGCTCTCTGGACGGTTGTGGCTCAGGATTATCTCGTTCACAGAAACACTGAAATGTTGTCTTTGGGAAGAGGAGTGAAACAGAGGGAGTTTGAGATATAAAAGTAAAAATCCAACTTATTTCAGCTGGGGAGTTCACAGACGCACTTTGGAAGCTCTGTGTTAACTTGTTATTGGAAATATGGAAGCTGTAATTAAGTAGTTGGCTTCATTTAACCACTGCAACAATAATCATTAGGTTTGACTAGTTTAACTCTTGTACTACTAATATTTTAAAAGAAGGAATCATTCATTCATCTTCTATACCGCTTAATCCTGTGTTCAGGGTCGCGGGGGACCTGGAGCCTATCCCAGGAGACTTCGGGCACTAGGCAGGGTACACCCTGGACAGGGTGCCAATCCATCGCAGGCACACACTCACACACCCAATCACACACTACGGGCAATTTAGGAACGCCAATTAGTCTAACCTGCATATCTTTGGACTATGGGAGGAAACCGGAGTACCCGGAGGAAACCCACCAAGCACGGGGAGAACATGCAAACTCCATGCACACAGAGACTGGAATCGAGCCTGGCCGGGGAATCGAACCCAGACCCTGGAGGTGCAAGGTGACAGTGCTAACCACTACACCACCGCGCCGCCAAGAAGGAATCAATTCTTGTCAATTTGTGCATAAGAGAAAACAACCAAAATGTGAGCAAAACCATCCAAAAGTCCAAATACCTAGAGATGAGTCCAAGTTACTTCCCAAATCCTCTTGAGTTCTACTGCCTCATGTATGGTTTTACATCACATAATTTGATTGTCACACTTATCAGGGTTTCTGGCCAAACAAAACACTAGTGGTGGGCCCAGTGGTCTAGTTAACGCATTTGTGAGGCTTCAATGACAATCAGCTTGTGTTTCACACCAATATGCACCATTGTACTGTATAAGGAGGCCTTTAAATTGATGCACTGCAATATTGGCTTTTGCGAGTGGAAGAACAAGTAATGCAAGTAATGTAGAAATCAGAGAATACAGAGAAATCCAATAAGCTTCCTTGGCAGTTGGTAGAATAACAAAAGCTTACAAATTCTACGAATACTAACTCATGTTTGTTTCAAAAGCCAGCATGATGTAGACCAGGACCAGGACCAGATCAATGCCTTTAGGTGTTTCACAAATATAAAAAAAAAAAGTGTCTCACCTTGTTGATGAAAGTGGCGAAGCGGTCATTCAAGGTCTTGATCTGGTTCTTCTCCTTCTCTCTGATTGCATAAATGTTTGGGTCCAGGTCAAGCTGCAGAGGCTCCAGGAGCCTCTTGTCCACCACCACAGAGTTGATGGATGACCCCATGTGGGGTATGGTCCTATTAGGGCCATATGAGCCGACAGAGCAGCTGCTGAAGTTCGAGACATTACGCTTGGTGCTTATTTGCGTCCGGCTGCTCATGGCTGCTGAGAGATGGAGATGTTACCGAGGTTGGTGGTGTAGGTCTTGGATGGTGAAATCGTGGATGCTCGAGTTTTAAGAGCACTGCACCTGGGGGGTGGGGGGGGTGGCCTGTTGATGCGTGGGTGAATGTGTGTCGATCAGAAAGAAGGTATGAAGTGAAAAGGAATGCACATTCTTTAGATAAGGAAACCAGTTTAGCTAGACTTCAAGCATTGTGCACATTTATGTGTGTAAAGACACACACTAGTATAAGTGCTAATAAGAGCAAAGACAACCACATGCTGTTTTATCTTCATAAATGGAATGGTGGTGGGTCGTTTTCTATAGAAAAGGTGATGCCAATCTCCTGAAATGTGTTTTTAGAGACAGGATCATGGGCAACCAAGGATTACCTCTGTTGATCTGGCCTTCAAATTCCCCAAATCTCACTCTGATTGAGCATCACTGAATGCAGTCAGGGTTAGGGGTAGCTCAGTGGTTAAGGCATTGAAAAACAGTTTGAAAGGACCCAGGTTCAAATCTCATGACCACCATGTTGGGCCCTTGAGCAAGGCCCTCAACACTCAACTGCTCAGGTATATAATGAAATAAAAATGCGAGAGTCAGGGGCCAGCACCACCCAAGTGGCACAAGAGAAACCTACAAATAATAGACTTATTGTTTTGCATTGCAATGTTATAGCTGATAGGTTTATATGAATATTTGCTGCTTATTAAAAAGAACATTGCTGCACGCCCCAAGTTTGTGAAAGAGCACATTGACATTCCACAGCGGTGTAGGCAAAATGTTTTGCACACTGATGACACCAAGATTGAACTAGTTGGAGAGAACATGCAGCACAACAACTTCATTTGATATAAGAAGGGCACTGCATATCATCATGAAAACATCATTCCAACCATAAAGTATGGTGGAGGAAACATCATGATACCTGATGCATCATTGCTACATCAGGGCCTGGCCAGCTTGCAGTCATTGAGGGGAAGATGAATTCCCAACCATATCAAAAAAAGTCTTAGGGATAATGTGAGAATGTTTGCACATCAGCTGAAACTCTGTAGAAGTCAGGTTATGCACAGGACAATGACCCAATAAACTGGAGCAAGTCCACCACAGAATGGCTTCAGAAAAACACAATCAGGCTTTTGGAGTGGCCGAGTCAGAGCTCAGACCTCAACCCAATAAAGATGCCATGGAACGACTTGATGAGAGTCGTACACATAAGACGTCCAAAAAATATGACAGAACTAAAGGAGTTCTGCCGGGAAGAACGGGCTAAAAGTCCTCCTCAAGGATGTGCAGGTACAGTATCTTCCACATCTACAGGAAGCCCTTTTGAATGTTGAATGAGTAAGTTCAATAAGAATTTCTTTCGGGCACATTATATTTGGGAATACCCTTGACTTGGATGATGATCAGATCACATTTTATGACAAATTCATGCGGAATACCATGAAATTCCACATACACCATATATGAAACATATTTCAAATACAAATATGTCCATATACATTATATTATATTACTGTCTGGAACCAAAACTAGCCATCCTGGATCCGTGTGTTCTGATATGGTGAAATATGCTTTTCTAAAGTAAGAATGTGCAAATATGGAATTGTGTAAAGTAACCGATTATTTTTCCATCATTACTCTGCTTAAGTAGATATTTCACATCTATACATTACTCGAGTAGTTTTATTAGTGGATACTTTCACTTTTATGCAGGAGATATACACTCATTTAAAGGATTATTAGGTACACCATACTAATACGGTGTTTGACCCCCTTTCGCGTTCAGAACTGCCTTAATTCTACGTGGCATTGATTCAACAAGGTGCTGAAAGCATTCTTTAGAAATGTTGGCCCATATTGATAGGAGAGCATCTTGCAGTTGATGGAGATTTGTGGGATGCACATCCAGGGCACGAAGCTCCCGTTCCACCACATCCCAAAGATGCTCTATTGGGTTGAGATCTGGTGACTGTGGGGGCCATTTTAGTCCAGTGAACTCATTGTCATGTTCAAGAAACCAATTTGAAATGATTCAAGCTTTGTGACATGGTGCATTATCCTGCTGGAAGTAGCCATCAGAGGATGTGTACATGGTGGTCATAAAGGGATGGACATGGTCAGAAACAATGCTCAGGTAGGCCGTGGCATTTAAACGATGCCTAATTGGCACTAAGGGGCCTAAAGTGTGCCAAGAAAACATCCCCCACACCATTACACCACCACCAGCAGCCTGCACAGTGGTAACAAGGCATGATAGATCCATGTTCTCATTCTGTTTATTCTGACTCTACCATTTGAACGTCTCAACAGAAATCGAGACTCAGCAGACCAGGCAACATTTTTCCAGTCTTCAACTGTCTAATTTTGGTGAGCTCGTGCAAATTGTTGCCTCTTTTTCCTATTTGTAGTGGAGATGAGTGGTACCCGGTGGGGTCTTCTGCTGTTGTAGCCCCTCCGCCTCAAGGTTGTGCGTGTTGTGGCTTCACAAATGCTTTGCTGCATACCTCGGTTGTAACGAGTGGTTATTTCAGTCAAAGTTGCTCTTCTATCAGCTTGAATCAGTCGGATCAGTTGAATCGGCCCATTCTCCTCTGACCTCGAGCATCAACAAGGCATTTTCGCCCACAGGACGGCCGCATACTGGATGTTTTTCCCTTTTCTCACCATTCTTTGTAAACCCTAGAAATGGTTGTGCGTGAAAATCCCAGTAACTGAGCAGATTGTGAGATACTCAGACCGGCCCGTCTGGAACCAACAGCCATGCCACGCTCAAAATAGCTTAAATCACCTTTCTTTCCCATTCTGACATTCAGTTTGGAGTTCAGGAGATTGTCTTGACCAGGACCGCACCCCTAAATGCATTGAAGCAACTGCCATGTGATTGGTTGATTAGATAATTGCATTAATGAGAAATTGAACAGGTGTTCTTAATAATCCTTTAGGTGAGTGTAAGTAAAAACCTGTTGTCCATATGAAAGGTCATTTATCATTTATCAGCCAATCAAATAACATCACGCCATCTTCCATTGTTCTACAGCACAGTCTGGTGCACTGATATGACGGATGACAGTAAAGATTGTTCTGGATGCATTTTTAACTACATTTTAGGTGTCGCCTTAAACAAGAACATCATGATAAAATACTATGTCTGCCTTCACAGCACACACACTATCTAGAAAAGATTTTTTTCATGTTCAAGGTAGTAAAAAATATTTTTTGTTTGTTTGTGATGTCCAGTTTAGGTCTTAAATCATTTAAATCAGCAGAATGAACACTGAGTATAGACTTGAAGGTGATGAAGGTGATGAAGTGAGAGCTGAACATGAACCCCACCTCAGGGCAGTTCACATTCAAAGGTTCTTTGTCATCTGAGGACTCTTTACAATCCAATGGTGGCTTGGAACCTTACAATTCCAGGCTGTCTGGTTACTGTCTTTGTGAGGAATCCCCTGTTCTCCATGTGTCTTTTCTGGTTTCTTCCAACCTTCCAGTGGTAGTACTGTATTCAACTAATTCAAGCTGTAATCACAAAGAGTGGGTTGATTATTATATTTGTTCTCTAGTCGACTGCTGGTGATAAAATGAGATTTGAATATCGAACTGATCACACAGGGTACAATGTCATCAAATGTCAGCACTGGGGTAAGAGCTTACCTTATCATTGATGTTGCTTACGTTGAATCTCTAGCAATTTCCTCATCTGCTAAATTGGTCATTCATTCATTCATTTTCGATACGTCTCATCCTGTGTACAGGGTTACAAAAGGCCTGGAGCATATCCTTGGGAAACACCCTGGACTGGACAGGGTGCCAATCCATCACAATGAACACAGGGAAGGGCAGTAGTGGCTGTGGTTTACTGGGTTACTGATCGGAAGGTCGGGGGTTCGAGCCCCAGGATCGCCAAGTTGCCACTGTTGAGCCCTTGAGGGTTAAGGCCCTTAACCCTATCTCCTCCAGAGGTGCTGTAAGCTGGCTGACCCTGTGTTCTGACCTCAGTTTCCTAATTGGGATAGGCGAAGAAGGAATTTCACTGTGCTGTAAAGTACATGTGACAAAAAATTGAATATTATTATTCTATACAGGCAATTTGGGGAACGGCAATCAGCCTAATGTGCATTTCTTTGGACTGTGGGGAAAAAAAACTGAGGAACATGCAAACGCCATGCAAAGAAACCAAAAAACAAATTGATCTGGTCGATATTTGGTAAGATCTTAAACCAACCTAGCGCAATGATAAGAACTGTACTGATCAGTCAAAAAAGACATGGCCTCTAGTGCTGTGTGTGTGTGTGTGTGTGTGTGTGTATGATCCCCTGTGATGAACCATTTACATTTTACGATATTTGGCGTGCGCCCATATCCAGAGCGACTTACATTTTTATGTCATTATACATCTGAGCAATTAAGGGCCAACAGTGGCAACTTGGGACCTTCTGATTAGCAGTCCAACCGCCCTGAAGCAGCATCCCATTCAGGGTTCAAGCCCCTCCCACCAAGGCTCTAGAATCTGTAGAAAGGCTAGTGACACTGACCGGAATAAAGTGTTTACTGAGAGTAAGTGAGTGAGAATTGAGAACCCTGCATGTTGACATATCTGACATGTTACAGTAGGATAATAATCACGCCACACCACCAGAGGGAGCTAACGAACAAAGAACTTCTTGTTCGCTTTGAATGTCAGTTGTGCTTGGTGTTCTCTTTCAAGCATACGTTTCGGTGTCTCACTATGGGATACGCCCCTTCCGCGTATTCTTCAGAAGCCCTATTACATTACGCCAGCCCCAATTGGCTGGCAGATGTGACGTCGTGTCCTGGCGTGGCCTTCCCCCCCCCCGTATAAAGGGGGCAGCACGACGTCACTTCGCTATTCAAAAACCTCTTCTCGCTTCACACCAGAAGCCTATCTATATAACATGGCTGCAGCAATGCAGACGGCTACGGCTAGGGAAGGAGGAGACGCGCGACTCTGCGTTTGCGGGAACAAAATATCGGGCAAGGACTCACACCAGGTCTGCTCGGCCTGTCTCGGGCTGAAACACGCCCAACTGGCGGTCGACAACCCCGGTGCCTGCGAGCACTGCGCGCGCTTCACGAAGAAGAGTCTTCGGCGCAGGCTAGCGCGCCAAGCTAGCCTGTCAGGCCTCGACCCGCTTCTTTCGCCTAGCCCTACTCCAGCTACCACCCCACAGGTATCCATCCCTGTAGAGCTGCCCACCACGGCAGCTTTATCGTGGGGTGAACAGCTCGACGCCTGCGCTCCTCTGCCCGGTGTGCTCAGCACTGACGAGGAGGAAGGCGAGCTCGAGTTTGAGGAAGACGGCCAGTCCGACTTTCTCCTATCGGAGGAGGAGGAGGAGTTCGAGGACTCCCCCTTCCTCCCACCTGTACACTCGGAGCAACTTCTTGCCACGACGGGAGCCGCTGGAGCTACGGACGGGGCTCCATCCCCGATCCTTAGCGTCGATTTACAGGACGTGTGCAAACGCGCCGCGGAGAAGCTCGACATCCAGTGGCCGAACGTGGTAGCGGAGACTGCAAAGTCTCGCTATGAGGGCAAGAGGCTGCCGAGAGCGAAACGGGCGGCACGGCAGCTCCTTCCAGTCTTCCCGGAGCTCCTGGAGGAGCTCGCGGTGACATGGAAGGATAAACCTTTCACCAGCAAGGTGCCAGTGCAGGGAGGCTCTGCGCTGGACGTGGAAGGGATGGAAAAGGCAGGACTTTTTAGAATGCCGCCCATGGAACAGCTAGTGGCTGCGCACCTGCTCCCGAGACACGCGGCGGCTGCAAATCCGTCGCTGCCATCGAAAGCAGAGCGGTTTCAGTCAAGCATGACTGAACGCGCATACAAGGCAGTCGCGCTCTGTGCCAGAGCCCTGAATGCAACCTCCTTGCTGACCGCTTACCAGGCGGAGCTGCAGGACGAAGCCTCGACCACACCAGGTCAGACACATTGGGAGGAGATCTGTGTCGTTACGGATCTCTCCCTGAGGCTTCAGAGGTGTGCGGTGCAAGCCGCGGGGAAGGCTATGGCCACTATGGTGGTCCAGGAACGAGGACGGTGGCTTAACCTGACAAATCTCTCTGACAGAGAGAAAGAGTCAATCCTGGACGCACCGGTGGTGACAGACGGCATCTTCGGCTCGGCTTTAAGCCGCATGCAGAAGAGATGCGAAGAGAAGAAGCGGGATGACGAAGCGCTACAGCTCTGCATGCCCAGGAAGGCGCAAACGGCACCCCCCCCGCCGTTTCGACAGTCCTTTGCGCAGGTCGCAGCCCGCCCTCCCCCCAGCTATCGCATTCCAAAACGGCAGAGACCGACTACGAGTGCAGCTGGCCAAAGCGGAGTCGTGGAGCAGAGAGCTCCCTGGCAGAGAAGGAGCTATCAGCCAGCGGCAGCTCAGACGACCCAGCCTGCGTCTCAGCCTCATCCTCAACCCCAACTTCAGGGAGTGAGGAGGAAGAAGAAGGCCGTTTGACGGGGTTTTTCGTCAGGGAGGGAACCAACAGCCCCACAGTTCGCTAGTTCCCGACCCTCACAATGTTCAAAGGACGAGTTCCAGAGTCCGCAACTGTTCTGTGTGGCGGGGAGAGCCCGACAGGGCCAGGGGAAGAGTGACAGTGAAGAGAAAATGGGACGGTGCAGCGTTGTGCACGCAGAAATGTGTCACAAGCACATGTTACATGCAAACCCCAATAAAGCTTCACTATACCCCCCAAATAAAAATATCACAAAAAATACCTCCCCAAAAAATGTTGAAAAACATGTCAATAAAGCACAATATGACATCGCCTCGGGGAGCTCTCGCTCTCACAGAGGCGATGGGGCACACAGACACTGTCACAGCGCTAAGTGCTCGCGCATGCGCAGTACAGGCCACGGAACAGTTCAAGATTCAGCCGCACGATGGCACCAAAACACTGCAGATAAGCAGTTGGCGCAAATGCACACAGTCCCGCTGGGTATTGAAAACAATACAATTCGGGTACAGACTGCAATTCGCGTTTTCCCCCCCAGCCTTCAGAGGGATAATTCATTCCCAGGTGCGAGGGGAACTGAAACAGGTCCTTCAAGAGGAAATTTCCTCTCTGTTGAACAAAAGGGCAATAAGAGTGGTTCCACCAGAAGAGAGCCACAGCGGGTTCTACTCGAGATACTTTCTCGTTCCAAAGAAAGGGACTCAAACCCTCCGCCCGATACTAGATCTGCGCGCGCTGAATGTATACCTAAAGAAATACAAGTTCAGAATGCTCACTCACTCTACACTCCTGAAAATAGTGCGCCAGGGAGATTGGTTTACATCGATCGACCTGAAGGACGCATATTTTCACATAAACATATACCCACCCCACAGGAAGTTTCTGAGATTTGCCTTCCTTGGTGTGGTATACGAATATCTGGTGCTACCATTCGGCTTGTCCCTCAGTCCCAGAGTATTTGTGAAATGCACAGAAGCGGCACTGACTCCGCTCAGAGAAAAAGGCATTCGTCTCGCTACTTACATAGACGACTGGCTCGTGACAGCCAGCTCGGAACAAGAAGCGAGAGAACACACAGCTATGCTTATGGAACACATACAGGAGCTGGGGCTAAGATTAAACACAGAAAAGAGTGTTTTAATTCCCACACAATCCATAACGTATCTGGGACTGGCGCTGGACTCAGTGAAGTTCAGAGCGCGACTCTCCACAGACAGGGTGAAAAGATTCACCTCCTGCATGACACAATTTCAGAGAGAACACAAAGTTTGCTTTCGCACATGCCTCAGATTACTAGGACTGATGGCATCAGCCCTGATGGTTATTCCCCTAGGCAGACTGCATATGAGGGAATTTCAACGCTGGGTGGCGTCTCAGGGGCTGGACCCAGCACGTCACTCACGGAGAAGGGTAAGAGTGACGTCAGAGGCGGTTCTAGCACTACGCCAGTGGAGACACCCGAATTTCCTGATCGAAGGGGTTGCCATGGGCGTGGTCCGACACAGAAAGATGATAACAACGGATGCGTCGTTATCCGGTTGGGGGGGCATTCACGAGGGCAGAATAGTGAATGGGAGATGGGGTCAGCACATGACCAATCTTCACATAAACTATCTGGAAATGCTAGCTGTCTTTCTGACACTAAAACATTTTCTTCCTTTTCTGAGAGGAAATCATGTTCTTGTGAGAACGGACAACACTACAGTTGTAGCGTACATAAATCGTCAGGGGGGCCTCAGATCGCTTCTGCTGCACACGCTAGCACGCAGACTGATCTTATGGGGCAGTGTCAACCTTTTATCCCTGAGAGCGACACACGTACAGGGTGTGATGAATCGGGGCGCAGATCTGCTGTCCAGGGGAAATCCCTCCTATGGGGAGTGGAAACTGAACAGCGAAGTGATCGAACAGATCTGGAGCATATACGGCAGAGCGACAGTGGATCTGTTCGCGTCCAAAGACAACGCCCAATGTCACCTGTTTTTTTCCCTGAAGGACCGGAGCGCGCCTCTGGGGACAGATGCGCTAGCACACGAGTGGCCTCGCACTCTCCTATACGCGTTCCCGCCAATAGCGCTGATAGCACCAACTCTCTGCAGAGTAAGAGAGGAAGGTCTGAAAATAATACTAATAGCTCCGAGATGGCCAGGGAAACACTGGCTTGCGGAGATCATGCATATGCTAGACGGCGAACCGTGGTCTCTCCCGCAGCGCAGAGACCTCCTGTCACAGGAGGGGGGGGAGATCTTCCACCCTCACCCGGAACGACTGGCACTATGGGCCTGGCCTGTGAGTGGTCCAATTTAAGTAAGACTGGCCTGCCTGACAGTGTCATCAAGACTATACAGAACGCCAGAGCAGCATCGACTAGGTCTCTCTATGACTGCAAATGGAATGTGTTTGAGCGCTGGTGCACAGCTAGACACGAGATTCCCTTTCAGTGTTCAGTGGCAGTGATTCTCTCATTTCTGCAGGAAATGATAGAGAAAGGCAGAGCGTTCTCAACCATAAAAGTGTTTCTGGCTGCTATATCTGCGTGCCACATCGGTTGGGATAATAAAACGGTGGGCCAACATCCTTTGATATGCAGATTCATGAAGGGCGCGCGCCGCGCCCTGCCGGTGACAAAACCACTTACCCCATCATGGGACCTGGGATTGGTGCTTGATGCATTATCCACGCCCCCATTTGAACCGATAGACAAGATTGATTTCAAGGCACTGTCCTTCAAGACTGCGCTATTGATTGCCTTGGTCTCAGCGAAGCGCGTGAGTGAGATTCATGCGTTTTCTGTGCATCCAGCATGTTTACAATTCATGTCTGGGGATGCAGGAGTAGTTATGAAACCTAATCCCGCATTCATGCCTAAGGTCATTAATGCGATAAGCCCTCTTGAGCTGAGGGCCTTCCATCCTCCCCCTTTTGCATCATCAGAGCAGCAAAAGTTGAATACACTGTGCCCAGTGCGCGCTTTACGCATCTATACAGAGCGAACCAGAGGTTTAAGGGAGAGCGATCAGCTGTTCGTTTCTTGGGTGAAACCTCGCACGGGGAAGCCGATCACTAAGCAACGTTTATCGCATTGGATAGTGGAGGCTATTTCGCTGGCATACTCCAGTAAGGGTCTCGAACCCCCAACTGGTTTGCGCGCGCACTCAACAAGGGGAATGTCAAGTTCATGGGCTCTATTTAAAGGAGTCACATTACAGGATATCTGTGAAGCGGCGAACTGGTCATCGCCGCACACATTCGCCAGATTTTATAAATTAGATGTTACAGCTCAGACTCTAGCTCACGCAGTACTGAGTGTAAGCACGGAATCTACAAACTAAATTCGTTCAGCCCTGAATGTGTTGGTTATGGTTGGCAGACTTCAAGACAGGCTATCTGACAATACGGGAGTTAGGATATCCCATAGTGAGACACCGAAACGTATGCTTGAAAGAGAACAATAGGTTACTTGCGTAACCCCGGTTCTCTGATAGCATTAAGTGAGGTGTCTCACCAGATCACCCTCCTTGCTGTGTGAAGCGAGGAAGAGGTTGCTTGTTTTTGAATAGCGAAGTGACGTCGTGCTGCCCCCTTTATACGGGGGGGGGGAAGGCCACGCCAGGACACGACGTCACATCTGCCAGCCAATTGGGGCTGGCGTAATGTAATAGGGCTTCTGAAGAATACGCGGAAGGGGCGTATCCCATAGTGAGACACCTCACTTAATGCTATCAGAGAACCGGGGTTACGCAAGTAACCTATTGTTTTCCCCCCACCCGTATTACGACAAACTCCGCCTTCTCGACTGGAATTCGACAGAAAGTTCACAATTTATGATGATTAAGATTTTAATTCTCTCTCTCTAAATATATAATATACATTTAGAAAAGCCCTAAAAATATATTTTAAAATTAAGAATCTAACACATTTGATATAAAATTAAATACTGCAAACTTTAAACAGTCACCAAACATTTGTATTTAAATTATATTTATCTTTATATGCTATACACGCAATTCCTTCCTTTTCATAAAAAAAAAAAAACACAGATACAACCAGAACCGAATCACTGAATCACGCGTTCGACTCTGAATCATTTACACTGAACGCTGTAAAAAAAAAATCGGGAACAACGAATCGGTTACCACGTCACCTTTTGTTTTTACTGCTGCGTTATCCAATCAGCGGACAGCTTGAAAACGTGACTTCATTTTCAGCCAATCGGTGCGGAGAGGAGGCGGAGTTTTACGGGTTAATCCCGACGCGCAGGATGACGTATACCCGGAAAAGAGGTGGTGTAAACATAACTCCGTGTTCCTGTTTACGTTTTGCTGAAATTTCAGGAGCGAGACAGTGACGGTGCTGCCTCAGCCTCAGTCTTATACTTAGCCTCAGTCTTGTACTTTTCCTCAGCCTCAGTCTTATACTCTGCCTCTCTGCTTCTCGGGTCCGCGCCTCAGACTGAGGTGTAAAAGTAGTCGCGTGCAGTAAAAGCTGCAGAACTACGCCTGCGCCGCTCCGCTTCAATGCCTCACAGAGAGCCGCTCTCACCGCGGGGATGGACGCCAGCGACCTGTTCTCGTGCTGCAGGAAGGGCGACGTGGCCAGAGTCAGGTGTGTGTGTGTGTGTGTGTCTGAGTGTGAGTGAGTGTGTGTGAGTGAGTGAGTGCAGGCCTGGTTGTGTTTTGACAGGCAGATGGTGTCTGTGATTGTTGCATTCAGTTTATTCTTCTATTTAATAAGGTTATAGTTGTTGTTGTTGCATGTAGTGGTGTTTTGGTTGTTGTTGCATAAAGTGTTGTTGCTGTGGTGGTTGTTGTTGATGTCATGTTGTTTGTGGTTGTGGTTGTTGTTGTTGCATGTAGTGGTTGTTGTTGATGTCATGTTGTTGTTTGTTGTTGTTGCATGTAGTGGTTGTTGTTGTTTGTTGTTGTTGCATGTAGTGGTTGGTGCATGTAGTGGTTGTTGTTGTTGATGTCATGTTGTTTGTTGTTGTGGTTGTTGTTGCATGTTGTGGTTGTTGTTGTTGCATGTAGTGGTTGTTGTTGATGTCATGTTGTTTGTTGTTGTATGTAGTGGTTGTTGCATATTGTGGTTGTGGTTGTTGCATGTAGTGGTTGTTGTTGTTGATGTCATGTTGTTTGTGGTTGTGGTTGTTGTTGCATGTAGTGGTTGTTGTTGTTGATGTCATGTTGTTTGTTGTTGTATGTAGTGGTTGTTGTTGTTGATGTCATGTTGTTTGTTGTTGTGGTTGTTGTTGTATGTAGTGGTTGTTGTTGTTGATGTCATGTTGTTTGTTGTTGTGGTTGTTGTTGCATGTTGTGGTTGTTGTTGTTGCATGTAGTGGTTGTTGTTGATGTCATGTTGTTTGTTGTTGTATGTAGTGGTTGTTGCATATTGTGGTTGTTGCATATTGTGGTTGTGGTTGTTCATTGTAGTGGTTGTTGTTGTTGATGTCATGTTGTTTGTGGTTGTTGTTTGTGGTTGTGGTTGTTGTTGTTTGTTGTTGTTGCATGTAGTGGTTGTTGCATGTAGTGGTTGTTGTTGTTGATGTCATGTTGTTTGTTGTTGTGGTTGTTGTTGCATGTTGTGGTTGTTGTTGTTGCATGTAGTGGTTGTTGTTGATGTCATGTTGTTTGTTGTTGTATGTAGTGGTTGTTGCATATTGTGGTTGTTGCATATTGTGGTTGTGGTTGTTCATTGTAGTGGTTGTTGTTGTTGATGTCATGTTGTCTGTGGTTGTGGTTGTTGTTGCATGTAGTAGTTGTTGTTGATGTCATGTTGTTGTTTGTTGTTGTTGCATGTAGTGGTTGTTGCATATTGTGGTTGTTCATTGTAGTGGTTGTTGTTGTTGATGTCATGTTGTTTGTGGTTGTGGTTGTTGTTGTTGCATGTAGTGGTTGTTGTTGATGTCATGTTGTTGTTTGTTGTTGTTGCATGTAGTGGTTGTTGCATGTAGTGGTTGTTGTTGTTGATGTCATGTTGTTTGTTGTTGTGGTTGTTGTTGCATGTTGTGGTTGTTGTTGTTGCATGTAGTGGTTGTTGTTGATGTCATGTTGTTTGTTGTTGTATGTAGTGGTTGTTGCATATTGTGGTTGTTCATTGTAGTGGTTGTTGTTGTTGATGTCATGTTGTTTGTGGTTGTTGTTGTTGCATGTAGTGGTTGTTGATGTCATGTTGTTGTTTGTTGTTGTTGCATGTAGTGGTTGTTGTTGATGTCATGTTGTTGTTTGTTGTTGTTGCATGTAGTGGTTGTTGTTGATGTCTTTTTTTTGTTTGTTGTTGTTGCATGTAGTGGTTGTTGTTGATGTCATGTTGGTTGTTGTTGTGGTTGTTGTTGCATGTAGTGATTGTGGTTGTTGCATGTAGTGGTTGTTGTTGTTGATGTCATGTTGTTGTTTGTTGTTGTTGCAGGTAGTGGTTGTTGTTATTGTTGTTGCGTGTATTTGTTGTGGTTGTTGCATTAGGTGGTTGTTGTAGTTGTATGTAGTGGTTGTTGTTGCATGTATTTGTTGTGGTTGTTGCATGTAGTGGTTGCTGCATGTTGTTGTGGTTGTTGCATGTTGTTGTTGTGGTTGTTGCATGTACTGGTTGTATCTGTTGCATGTACTGGTTGTATCTGTTGCATGTACTGGTTGTGGTTGTTGTTGTGGTTGTTGCATGTTGTGGTTGTACATATTGTGGTGTTGTTTTTTGTTTTGATTGTTATTTAAGGAACAATGGTTGTTGTTTGTTGCTGTTGTAGTAACTGTATGTATTGTTGTGGTTGATATAGTGTTGTTGCTGTTGTTGTAGTGATTATTCCATGCAGTGTTGTTGTGGTGAGGTTATAGATATAGTTGCATTTAGTTTTGTCCTATTTGGAAATGTTTTTGTTGTTGTATTTAGTGTTATATTGGTTGTTATTTATGGTGCAATAGTTGTTGTTGAGATTGTGTCTGTATTTACTTTTGTTATATTTGAAAAGATGTTTGTTGTGGTGGTGGTTGTTGTTGCATATAGTGTTGCTGTGGTTTTTTTTTTTTTTTTTTGGAAAGTCAGTTGTTGAGATGAAGTTTGCTGCATATTTTTAGTTTATTAATGTTGTATTACTGCATTAATGTTGTAAGGTTATTTATTGTTGTTGTGACATTTTGTTTTGTTATTGTGATTTTTTTTTTATTGCTCTGTAGTTGGGAAATTGACTAATGTCATAAGAAGTTGTCTGTGTTCTGGATGAGTTTGGGAACATGGTTGTTGTGATTGTTGTTGATTTGCAAGGTGGCTGTTGGGGTTTTAGTGGTGGTGATTGTGGTGTTTAGTTGTTGTTCTTGTTGTTGAATTTGGAATGACGTCTGTTGTGGTTGTGCAATTAGTTTTGTTGTTTGTTGTTGTCTTTGGGAAGCTGATTGTTGTGATTGTTTTGTGATCGTTGTTGTTATTGTTGCACTTTGTTTACCAGAAAGTCTTCAGTTCAGGGTGTTTGATGTTGTAGGTATTTTTATTTTGTAATATAACAAGCTGCATGTTTGTTTGTTTGTTTTTTTCCTTCAAGTTCCTAGAACACAAGTGATAACAGGAAGCAAGTGGTTTCTGGACGTCTCACGACATTAAATGTAAATTAAAAAAAAATAAATCTGTAGCAGCAGCTGAGTTTTCCAGATAAGAGTGTTAGCTCGTGCGTGGCCTCTGGGCCTCGTCACTGCTCTAAAAACTAACTTTTGGCTACACTGTCAGTACAGGCTGTGTGCTTACGAAACCTTCATACTGTAACATTTTTACTTCAAGCCTGGTGAAGTGATGTTGATTAAATGAGTGAATTCTTGCTTGTTCTGTTTTCTTTCTCAGATACCTGGTCGAACAGCGAGATGTGGAACTGAACATACGAGATAACTGGGACAGTACACCTCTGTAAGCCTAAAACAAATGACGATAATGATTTATAATACGATGGGTGTTCGAGTCAAACCGGGACTGGTGAATGAAGGCTTAAAAAACTTTTTAAAGAAGGTCGTTTGTCCGTGAGTGACGATCCCGTCTTTCCCGTGAACATTCAGCGAGTGGAAACATCCCATCCTTGATGGTATGAGATAAAAATGTAAGTCGCTCTGGATAAAGGCGTCGGCCAAATGCTTAAATGTAAACGTTTCCATCGCTGTATAAAGGGAATTTTTACTCTCGGAACTGTGTTTTATTCCTCTTCCCAGTCCCGGTTTGACTTGAACACCCCTCCTAGCTTGTTCTTACTTAAAAGTCACTGGAGAATCTGAGTTAGTGTTGGTCATGTGACAGATGTGTGGTATAGATTTATGCTTTACCTGGGATACTTTAATGAAATTATAGAAATGATAATGAACTTTTGTTTTTGCTTTTTTTTTTCCTATGTGTGTGTGAAGTTACTACGCATGCCTCTGTGGACATGAGGAGCTGGTGCAGTATTTGTTGGCCAGTGGTAACTATCAGAAGTTTGTATTAAACTGATATCTCTGATAAAGCAACCAGTAAACTGGTCAGAAAACTGTTGATGGTTAAATAACGTCAACTATTAAAAAGATGAATCATTTTTTTAAGGAATGTCAGTATTAAAATATCAGACATTTAGATTTTTAGGTAGAATCCTGTCTGCTAAGTTGATATTAAATGGAATTAGCTCGTTATGGAATGTCTGATGTGAGGTTTTTAAGTGTGTGTGTGTGTGTGTGTGTGTGTGTGTGTGTGTGTGTGTGTGTGCAGGAGCGAAGTGTGAAGCGAACACGTTCGATGGAGAGCGATGTCTGTATGGCGCTCTGAGCGACTCCATACGCCGCCTGCTCAAGGAGTACAAGCGCATCACGGCTAAAAGCATGCAGCGGGATTACTATGAGCAGTTCCTGCAGACGTAAGAAACACACACACACACACACACACTCAGGTAGTTATAAGCAGGTTCAGAAAATGTGTTATTGTTTAACTAAGGTCCTGATTCACATGAACTCAAGCACGTATGGAAGTCGGTCTTATAACCAGCCTGATAATGATTTTTTTTTTTTTTTTTAATACAAGGTGAGTCAAAAATTGTCCGCACTCCGGTTATACTAAAAGGGTTGCCGGCGCTGTCTTATCAGCACTTTCCGTTCAAGGATACTGTCTCCGCAAAAGTCAACCTTCAGCTGCAAAATTCTTCAAGTTTTCTGGGACTCTTGGGGGGCCAGAAGTATTGGAACACCATCAGACAAAAACTCCAACAGCGCTCGTTACAGTGAGACGCTTATCGAAGAGCTGACGACTAAACTTCGGATTAAACACAGAGAGGACCGATACCCGAGGTTGTCGTGCACATCCACGCACTTGTTAGTTTTGAGGTGTTGAAGCGTCCTCCCTATAATCCTGATCTCATTCCGTCAGGCTGTCACTTGTTTGGCCCCCTGGAAGCAGATGGAGATTCACTTCTGATGATGAAATGAAGACAGCAGTGCATTCGTGGCTCGCAGCTCAGCATGAAACATTTTTAATGAAAGAATACGAAAGCTTGTCGACAGATGGACCGAGTGTATTGAGAAGCGAAGAGATGTGGGAAAATTATGCATTTGTCTCTCCTGAATGTCAATTGAAATACATTCTGCAGCCAGAATGCGGTTAATTTTTGACTCGCTCTTGTATAGAAATGCTTAAAGGTAGGGCTGCACGATATATCGAAAAAATATCGTTATCGCGATAATGGCATGCGCGATAACCAGACCGCAAGGAGTTGCGATAAATACTTTATTTGCCAAGCATTTCTGTGTCCAAATTTGACCAATCAGATGGGCCCTTACTATGTTTATACCCGCTTATATCTTATATATAAATATGTGTATATATATATATATATATATATATATATATATATATATATATATATATATTATTTATATCTTTATACTTCATTCTGTCGCGAACTAACCCTGGATGATCAATGATCAGAAGACTTAGCGATTAGCCGTTAGCCGCGATTAGCCGTTACCTGCGATTAGCCGTTAGCCCTTTATAGGCGGTAAACCCAAACGCGGAAGCAAGCGAGTAGGCAGGATAACCACGCAAATTAGTTTAAGGACTCTCACACCCGCGTCCTATAAACCCGCGTCCTATAAACACACACTCAAATCAGAAAGTAAACAATCTGAACCGACATGGCGAACTCAGTGACTAAGCTGTATGCAGTGGCTTGTTTACTCCTCTTATACTTCCGGGTTCGCGTCCGCATTACTTCCGGGTCGCGGAGCGAGTGTGTGTGTGTGTGTGTGTGTGTGTGTGACAAATAGTATTTTTTTAAATTAAATTTTTGTTTAATAATATTTATTTTTATAAAAAAAAAAAAACAGTCAAGCCAAAGAGAATATTTAGTTTAAAAGATGCTCTTGTTTTAAGACACTATTGATGAGTGTATGGTTACAGGTAAATATAAAGTCATGTTTGAAAGTAATTCATATTGTGTTGGCAGGTTTATAGTAACAGCAAACCAGAAGTCAGAATATCTGCTGAGGGGTTTAAGTCATTCATAGTGTTTTGAAGTCTAAATATTTGCAACTTCCTTGACATATAGTTTCTTTTTAGCCTGAATTAGATTTAATTACATCAGACGAATATCTATTACCTGTTTATTTTAGTATGATCATTACATATAAATAAATAATAAAAAAAAATAGGCAATAATAATAATAAAAAAATGCATTTCTCTAGGGAAATGTTATATCGCAAGAAATATCGTCATCGCAGTATTCAACATATCGCATATCTTCCTAATATCGTGCAGCCCTAGTTAAAGGATGCTAAAATGCTCTGCTCATAACATACAGATTAAAATTAAGTTCTAAACATTAAAGTAGTAACAGTATAGTTTGAGGAATCTTGTGTCATGTGTGAAGAAAATGGCACAAATAGAATTTAGTTGAATTTAATCACAAAACAAACCATATGCATTTAGGAATATATATTTTGAATATGTGTTAAATGAACTTGTGATCTGCTTTTGCCATTTAGTTTTTTTATTTTGCAAATCCACAGTGTGTCCATCATGAGTAACTCCGTGAGAAAAATCCTGCTAAATAATCACGATCTCTATTTTGACCAAAATAATTCTGATTATGATTTTAGCAAATTCCAGGGCATTTTTGCAAATTTGCTTTTTTTTTTTTTTTATTTCTTTTTTGTTGTTGTTTTTTTCTTTTCCATTTTTTTTTATGGACATACAGTATACAGTGACAGCACAACCTCGGCAATATGATGAGCTGAATTTTGTTTCATTTCAACCAACCATACAAACATGACTGAGGTTAAAAACAAAAATGGGTCACAATTATTTTCTGAATAATAATAATAATAATTCAGAGTTTTTTTGCGACGTCATTGCCATATTCCTTTAGCGGTAAAATTTACGCCATAAAAGTAACAATAACTTCACGCCTCCACGTTAACACACACCAGCAAGGCTTCCATATAATCACTTCTTCTTCTTTTTTTTTTTTTGGTTTTAAATCATCATTGATCATTGACAGATTCTTGTGCCACTTCCATCTGTGCCACAAGACTGTATACCTTTTTGTTTATTTACTTTTTTCATATTTTCACTTCCTTAAAGACTGATGTGTAATTAACCTTCATGCAAAGCTAGCCTTCTGGTGCAGGGTTCGATTGAGGTTTTTGAATGAAAGAAACCATAGGATTTGCATCGGAACAATCCCTGAGCCAAAACGACGTCTCTCTGCTCTGCACCGTCTCCTCTCAAACCCCTCGTACGGTTTATACACGGTTCGCCTTGGCGTTTACAGCTTAGTTCGGTGCCGCCGCTTAAAAGAAAATGGACGCGATGTTATCTGACCCGCTGTTTGTCCCGTGTCTGTGCGCAGGCTCCTGGAGCAGGGCTCATACAGCGACGTGACGTTCATGGTGCACGGCGAGATGTTCCGCACGCACCGCTGCATCCTGAGCGCCCGCTCCGAATACTTCGCCCACATGCTGGAGACCAAGTGGAAGGGCAAGACCATGATCGCTCTCAAACATCCACTGGTGGGCGCTCTTTCACAGGACATACCGATTCGACGTCCGAACATCAGAGCTTATTAGTAGAGACGTCTGAATCATGCGGGAATTCACTCTGTTATCGCTGAATGACATCACGCTCACACACAGCAGTTTCCACTTCTCAGGTCGTGTCGTTTATTCCATGGAAATGAGAGATTTGCATGTGAATCTTGCTTTCAATCTCGTTTTCCAAGAATGGACGTGTGTGTGTGAGATCCAAACATAACCAGATCGTGTATATGCTATAAAATAAAGCTTTCGCTCATAGTTCAGGTCTTAATGTTCGACCAAATTAATATTTCTGTTCTTTCTAAAACCGTTTTGTTATTATAAGTTTTCAGTCACCATTTATTATAATTCTATTCGGCACTTAACATGCCTTGTACGACCGTAAAAAAGAGACAATCTTAAAATGGTACATTTTTTTTCAATTAACGATGAATATTTAATTTCTGCAAATAAATACAAAGTAAGTCAAATTTACGTGACTCTGCTTTGATTAAAATGTGTTCAAGGGCCACTTTAAACCACATGACTAAGCACACCTTTGGAAATACTTGGGGAAAAATTTGCATAT
The DNA here is from genome assembly GCA_030522415.1 of Channallabes apus. Classification (NCBI taxonomy): domain Eukaryota; kingdom Metazoa; phylum Chordata; class Actinopteri; order Siluriformes; family Clariidae; genus Channallabes; species Channallabes apus. Next base: position 12,432,440 of record CM060115.1, on the reverse strand, counting down.
TAGTAAAATAATTATTTTTTAAATTCCAGAATGTTCCATTTATATACGCGTTTATTTTGAGGGTTTTTGTTACGGCGTACAAATTGTTCTAACTAAGTGAGTCATTGCTCAAATTCTTTCATTTCATTGCATTTGTCTTGTATTTTTTCATCAAAGAATCACAATAAGTCGAGTTCGAGTCAATCCCGGACTTGATTGTCACAGTTCTAAGAGTAAAAACTCCCGTTATTTCTCTACATAATCCCCTTCTATACTAATGCACTTATCCCAGTGTGTCACTTTCTTTACAGAAAGATTTTTCAGTACGTCAGAACCTTGAACGTCTGAAAGGCTGGCCTCCCAGGAACTCCTTTAATGCCCCACATGTGTAAAACTAGCTTGTTTAGTTTATTTAATTTTATTTATATAGCGCATAACATATAATAACGGCGCGGTGGTGTAGTGGTTAGCACTGTCGCCTTGTAGGTGACAAGTTATCCGTTGATTTTCAAGAATCAGACCACGCGCCGAATGTTCACAAGTGTTGGAAGTCTTCTGTAAATGTTGATTTGTTTTAAATGCCTTCATTCATGAGAAATTTCATTACAAGTCCCGGTTTGATTTGAACACCGATTGAACGCCAAATTCATGTTAAATAGAAAGAAATGAAAGAATTCTGTCATCCCTTTTATTTCTTAAATGAGCCGATTTCTCTGTAAACATTAGGAACACAGGTCCATGGCATGAGTTTCACACACTCGCTCAGACACACACTACCGTTCAAAAGTTTAGGGTCACTTTAGTGATTTATTTTCTACATTCTACAACAATACTGGGGATTTCAAACCTATAAAATGGAATTAGGTAATTACGTAACAACAAGAAAAACACCAGTTAGTTGTTATTGTAAGACACAGAGGTCGGCCTTTCTGTAATAGTTCCTGCAAGAACAGTATTGTGTCAAGTGCATTTGAAAAATCCGTCAAAGCACCATAATGAAACTGTCTCTCATGAAGGCCGTCCCAGGAGGGCGAGACCAAAACCTACCTCTGCTGCAGACGAGAAGTTCATTTAGAGTTATCAGCCTGAAAAATGACCAATTAACAGCAGCTCAGATTAGAGGCGTTATGAAGTCTTTACAGAGCAGAAGTAGCAGAAACATCTCAATATCAACTGTTCAAAGGAGATTCATGCAGTTTATGGACGCCTTCAGCAAAACTTTACAATGTAGAAAGAAATAAACATCAGGAACCATCATGGAGTTAGAAAGTGATCTAAAACTTTTGAACGGTAGTGTGTATTGATGTGAAAAGCTCAATAACTGTGTGTCGGAAACCGTAGCAACAGCACTGAGATGTGACTTATTGATGATGTTCAGATGTCATTTCTTGGAGTTTCAGTTGTAAAGCTGTTTTTTTTTTCGTGTGTGTGAGACCAGGTGAACCCGGCTGCGTTCGCCGCCATCCTGCAGTACTTCTATACAGGTGAGTGTCGCAGGAGATGGAGGAGCAAATGGAAGAGCTTTTGCTTAAAAGAAAAAGAAATGACTGTAGACCAGAGCTTTCCCAGAGTTCCTCAGCGTGACGCGTGTGTGTGTGTGTGTGTGTGTGTGTGTGTGTGTGTGCGCGGAATCTTCTGTGGTTTTGCAGGTCACCTGGACATCGACGTGAGTTACGTGGAGGACTGCAAGCGTCTGGCCAAGCAGTGCAAAATCAGCGAGCTCATCGACGAGCTGGAGGTCAAGTGCAAGCAGGTGCAAGAGTTTGGTGAGACGCTGCTGCTTGTGTTTTAGCCTCATGCGGAGACACACAGGTTCCACACAGCTGGTTCCTGATACGTCTTTTAAACAGTGGAAAAATATTTGCCCCCTTTGTGATATCTATATAAATAGTTTGAGATTATCAAACAAAATCTAGATTTTAAACAACGATACATGTGAAGAAAATGTTGTTTTTAATTGATGATTTCATTTATTAAGGGGAAAAAAAGTTGTCCAAACCTACCCGGGCCTATGTGAAAAAGTAATCGCCCCCTAAACCTAATAGCTGGTTGTGCCTCCCTTGGCGGAAACAACTGCAAAAGAAAAGATCCTTTTTTTACGACACGGTACACATATGATGTAGTATAACAATATAATCGGTGATAAAGGGGTGTGAGAATTGCAATACGTTTTTTCTTTACCCGTCAGTGTCCAATAAGCCGGGGACGTGCGTGAAGGTGCTGACTCTGGACCCTCACGACTGGCAGCTGCAGGACGGCATGGCGTTGTTAGCAGACAGCGCTCTCCCCGCTGACCTCAGGGTGAGACACACACACACACACACACACACACACACACACACACAAACATCCAGTCGCAAGTGCATACTGTCTGTCTTTATTCGAATCACCTGTGTGTGTGATCTGATCCCTCAGGTGGGATACGGGCAGCTTCCTTTTGATTTGACTGACAGTTTTCCGAGCTACCCAGACGTCTGCTTCCGGGTGGACGGATACGACTTCCTGTGCCATAAGGTCAGGGAATATCCAGACTGATCTGTATGTGTTTATGTATTTGAGCTGTTTGTTAAAATCTCTTTGCAAAATATCTGTGTGTGTGTGTGTGTGTGTGTGTGTGTGCGTGCGCAGGCGTTTTTCTGTGGCCGTAGCGATTACTTTAAAGCCTTGATGGAAGATCATTTCAGTGAAGGAGAAATGCTGCAGTCTCTCCCTGAAGTTCCCGTCATCACGCTGCATGATGTGTCTCACGAGCTTTTCACCAAAATCCTCTACTACATCTACAGCGATAACACACAGGTGCATAAACACACACACACACACACACACACATCAAAGCTTCGTCGATCGCCGTAACACAAATGGTAAAAGTGCCACAGCTTTCAAATTAAGACGAGAGATCAGTATGTGACATGAGTGGGAAAGGGGCGGGACTTCCTGGTCGGTTATAAACACCTGTTGCAGCTGTCAATCATTTCTGATGCATATGTTGATTGATTTATGTTCCATTTTAGGGTCACATTATTATTATTATTTTTGTTAAACAGGTTAAAAATGTTGAACCATATCTAAGGTTATTAAGTCTAGTTTTAGACTTTGTCATTATTTCATGTTTAAAATGCTCTAATTTTTACTGCCAGATTTTCTCACATCCTAGCTGGAGCTCACACCAAACTCCTGTTTATCCAAATAAGGTTAACTCGTGTTCCAGTCCTTTTGCTGTTTACGGGCGTCTACTATGTTGCATTACTGCCACCTTCTGGTCATGATCTCCCTCATCACCCTTTTATTTTTCCTTCGCCATCAACAAACACCTCGAATACTGTCTTCATTATACTCTTCCTTCCATTTTTATAAAATATAAATATCTTCATCTTCTTCTTCCTTGTTGTTTAGCAGCAGTTGGCATCCAGTAGGTCACATTACAACTAACTGCAGGTCTCATTCCGCCTCATCTTCCCCGCCTCTTAAATCCGCTTTTCAAGTCCAGCCATCCTTAAAGAAACGTTAAATAATTTAAGAAGTTAAATACTTCCTTCCATAGTCCTGTCTTGTCTCGGTTTGTCTCTCGAACTCTCTGTCGGCTTTTTTCCCCTCCGGCACGTCCACACACTCCATCCTCTCTACATGTTCTCTCTCTGCATCGCTCTGTGCCTTTGTCGTATCACCGTCACCTACAGATCTCTCTCTCCTCAGCTTCCCTGTCCTTTAAAACCGACTTTACAGTTCAGTCTTCTTAAAAAAACAAAAAAACAACAAAAAAAAAACACAGTGGAACCTCGACACAGTGGAACCTCGACGTATGAACTCAAATTTTATGAGACATTTTCCTCGAGGCATTTAAGGCTTTCAATCGGCCGAACCGAATGCCGGCTCCAAAAGTTGCGTGTACGTCGACGAGCCGTTCAGATCTCGTTTGTGTCAGTGAAAAGCCAAGCTAAGCGAGTTTACTTTTTCTTTTTTTTTTTCTTTTTTTTTTTTGGATTTTGTGCGATATTTAGTGAAGACATACAGTAGCACCGTGGGGTCCCAAGAATTCTATCAAGGACGGTAGCAAGAAGAACAAGGAGCCAGTTTCAGTTTGGTTTTTAAAGCAGCCGGTGCCAAGAATAATCATAAGGTTAAGTGAGGTTTAATGTCTATTTATTCCATATTTTACTTTATTTTCATGTCTTTTCTAAATGTTTTGATTGTTTTTATATGCAAAAAATATGATCATAGTGTTGGAAATTGGTAATATTTTGGGGTGGCTGAAACGGATTAGCTACATTTACATAATTTTCTATGGGAAACTGTGTGTGGTACTTAAGAACGCGACTCGGCACGGATTAAATACATATGCCGAGGTAAATACTTCCTTCCCTGTTCAGTGACTCCCTATTCGAGTTTTCTCCCTAATTTTAGTCGTGTCCAATTCCTCCCCATCACTAGGGGGCTCCCACATTAAGGCTACTACTACCACTCAGCCGGGAGGGCCGAAGACTATGGGTCGGAGGAAACACGTGACGCCAGCCGACCACATCTTTTTTCGAACTGCTCGTTCACGCACCGTTTGGGGCGGCGTAACACTCTCGGAGGACAGCGCTATCCGCTCCTTCCTCTTGCGTGAGCTCACAGACGCCCCTGATTGGCTGTGATTAATGTGGGAGCACTATGTACCTCTCATCCCTCCCATCTGAGAGAGCTTGGCCAATCAGCTCTCTCTAGAGCTAGGTCTCTCTCTAGACCTCCAGCTGCGAGAGGTTACAGCATCACCCGGGAATCAAACCAGCGATCTCCGGATGATAGGATGAGCACTTTATAATTTCCTGTACATGCTCACTTTCATGGCATCTCTCATGTCATCTTAATCTTCTTCTTCTTTTTCCTCTTCTTGTTTTTTCACAGTGGTTGGCATCCAGTAAGTTGCATTACCGCTCTAATTTCTAATTCTGTTTCATCGCATTCGAAAGTTGCTGTGTATGACATCATCCTGGCGATACTTTTCACTTGAAAACTTGAGATCAAACTAATCAGTGCCTGTTAGTGCCGTCTCAGCAGGTTTAACCCAAACACCAGACTCTGTAATGAAATTCTTGAACGTGTGCATGAAATACCGTGTCTGTGTGTGTCCTGCAGCTGTCCCATGATAGCGTGTACGAGGTGCTGTGTGTAGCAGACATGTACCTGCTGCCGGGTCTGAAGCGCCTGTGCGGTCGAACCCTGGCCGCGCTGCTGAGCGAGGAAAACGTCCTGCACATGTGGAAGACGGCCAAACTGTTCAGCCTGTCTCGGCTCGAGGACCAGTGCACGGAGTACATGGCCAAGATCATCGAGAGGGTGTGTTGTTGTGTTGTCACAGCTGGACAAGTGTGATCGATTTTCCTGCGTGTCGCCTCTTTGATCCTGAATATCTAAAAAAAAAATTATTTTGTGTGTGTGTTTGGAAGCTGGTAGAAAGGACGGAGTTTGCAGAGCTGATCCGAGAGGACGCGGCGAGCGTGGCGGCGCGCCAGGAGACGGACTCCATCCCGCTGGTGGACGACATCCGCTACCACATCAGCAGCAACGTGCAGACGTACAGCGCCATCGAGGAGGCCAACCAGAAAGTGCACGCCCTCGAGTTCCTGCTCAGCTACATCGGCCTGGACTGCTGAACCCCCCCACACACACCCACACACACACACACACACACACACACACACACACACACACACACACACGCGCTCGTAGGGACGTGCTTAAGTTAACACTGTAACGAGGTTTACAGCTTTATTTATGCTTTCCGTGCATCTGATATAAGTAGCATTCAGTTTTTAAATAACAGTCTGATATTTATCTTGAACTCGCTCTGATATACAGCAACACCGAGTGATGTTTAAGGGGAAGAAGAAAAAAAGCTGTGTGTGTGTGTGCATTCGTTTAGCATGGTTACATATCAACAGAGTTACAGGTACAGTGATGTGTAGGCTGCACAGCAATGCAGAAAATATAATTTCTTTACAATTATTTAAGCAAATTATGAAAAAAAAAAATGAGTAAATAGTTTAGTGCGTTGTTGTGAATGAATAAACAGAAAACAATTGAATTATCTGTTACATTATACTTTAGATGCCTATGCAATTATGAGCGAATTAATCATTTCTGAATGATTGTTTATCATCTGATTTAAAACAAAAAATTAGGCCACAGGAATCCTGTGAACCAAAACGTATACACAATACGAGCGGATTATCTTTAGCTAAGCTGACTAACGATGGGGTTAATTACGTTTATCTACTAATTAATTAAGCAGTCTGAAAGCAGTGATGATATTCTGCACAGCTGTAACGTAAACACCGTTTCTAATATCTGTAGGAGCTTCCTTTACTTATCGAAGTCATTCTTTACCTAAAAGTTTACCTGCAGGCTTGGCAGTGAGTTATTGGTTACAAATTTACGCAAAAAACATACGGATTATGTTTCTTAAAAAGACATTTCGCTGATTGTGTTAAGCATAAAACGCGCCATAGAAACATGCATACAGTATGTGAGAGCTTGTTTTGTAATGCACCAGTCAATATTTGAGCTAACTAGCAGTTTTAGCTACGCTTGTCAATAGTAATAATAATAATAACAATAATAATAACAATAATAATAACAATGTCATGTTTTTAAGTTTGAACGCACTTATTTTTAGCCCCAACATAACGTCACTTATTATAATAATACTTACCGGTAGTGCTTTCGTTCTCATGCGTTGTGTTATTAGACACAGATTAGGAAATACAGTGCAAAATATTCAGTTCTGCTTGATCTCGTTTAATACAAAATGTTTTCTTGGCTTATGCACTGAAGAGCTGAAATAATTTCTGGAGAAAAAGTTTATAGACGAAGAGAGAGGTTTTTTTTTTTTTTTTTTTTTTTGACACTCGTTCGCCGATGTGTGCTGGAATTGTGTGTTTTGTGATCAGAGCCGGAGGGTATTGATTGCAATATGAGCGGCGTTCAAGTCAAACCGGGACTTAATTTTAAACGTAAAAACTCCCTTTATTTCTCTATATAATCCCCTGCTACACTAATGCACTGATCCCAGCACCATCAAGCATGATTGAAACGCTGGCCTCCCAGGAACTCCTTCAATGGCCCAAACGTGTGGAAATGGCCGTACTGTGTTTGAGGTCTTGTGTAAATGTCAATCGCTTTCATTGCCTTAATTCACCAGGAATCTCATCACAAATCCCGGTTTGACTTGAACACCCCTGCTCGTACTTGTATCTTGGCGTAGATGTACGAGGCTGAATGCAGTCATCACTCACTGGCCTGTTCAGGTCACAAAGCGGACCAGGAAGAAGTTGTTTTAAATCGATTCTGAGGTCTCTATAAGGTTCTGACACTTTCTTCCAAAAATCACTTCCAAAGTCTTTGTTTAATGTATGTGTTGAATGGCACAAAAAAATTAGCAACTGGCTCATTAGTTGAATTTATGATTCTCAATTCTGATTGGTCAGCAAATCTGATGTTAGCGCAATTTACAGGGTTGTGTTAATTTTATTACGTTATATTTTCTACAGTAACATCACAAGTAGACTCGAGGTGTGAAATGAGGACATTTCTTTTAGTTTATCTAGGATTTATGTAAGGAGTCTCCAGTTTTCAGTCGCAGCAAAGACTTCACGATGGAGCGCTTTGTGGCTATTTTCATTTCAATTCTGAATTAACTGTAATAATTGCTAATTGATTTAAAGGATTTAACCATCAAAACATGCTGTTATTGAAAAATGAACTTAATTTTAATGTAAGATCTGGATTTATTCAGTTAAATAACAGCCTTACATTTGAGATGTGTATCTGGGTGTTGGTCTGGTGCTAAGCTTTTGTTTTACTTTAGTGGTTTTTATTATTTTTTATATAGAGAGCTTGAGTTTCACTCTGTGGTAGTCCTAAAGAAACAGTGTAGCATGAAAAAAAAAATAAATATGAAATTTACACCCTCAGACCAATGCGGTAGACCAGCTGAGACATGTTTTTGTATGAGTTTAATGTTACGGAAATGTAAATAAATAAATAAAAAAAAACAGTATGAAACATCATACACCTGCCTTAAACTGGATTGAATTCCTTCCTCAACTCTCTTTCTTGAACGTCCGGTCTGTAACGTTTCAGTAGATTTGATTTTGTGTACGTGTGTGAGAGAAAGAATGCGTGTTTGAGAGTGTAATAGTGTCTCTAAAGAAACTTTTGGTCCAGAGTTGATGCAGAATGTGCACTGATTTTCGCAATTCAGCAGTTCTATTTTCACACTGGCATGAAATTAAATGTGTGTATAAAATTTATGCATAAAAGCAAATAAATAGACATTGTAAAAAAAAAAAAAAAAGCCAATGTGTCATCTAGTTCTACAATGTTAATGCTGGGGTGCACTAGTATTTTTTTTCTACAGGGGGCGCTGTATGCATGCATTGTACTTTCAGGACATTTTAATGCAGCAGTGGGGGTTGACATTTTCATATCTGAGGCAAAGGTACAAAATCATTAATCTCAGATTTAGCTTGTGGAGGGAAAAACATTTCTTTTTATGTGGATATTAATAAAATGGTGATTATAGAGGATGAAAATGGATTTTGTGCAAAACATGATATTGGTGACTCACCTAGGTAAAAAAAATAACTAGAAGGAATTTTCAGATAGGATCATATAATTAAATTTTTCATAATACTTAATGCTTCTTATCTCCTGATCCATGCTGTTTTTTTTTTTTTTTTTTTTTTAGCAAATATGCATAAACGTTTATGAAACACATTTGCTAAATACAATTCATGCCCTTTTATGTACAGTAGTGTCCGTAACATTTTATTTTTTTTATTCAAAATATTCAATGATAGTCGTTCAGATGAAACTTGGCCAATTTAGATTTCACATAAAAGAGGCATAAAACTGAAAAAAGTGGATTATTCTAAAATTCAAAATTGCAACAGGAATATGATATGGTTACGGACACTACACATATTTTGGGGAAAAGAATCCTCAATTTTGTACTGATTGCTTTAATTTAAGCAACAATTTTGACAGGTCATATGCTTCTAGAACTTTACCCCAATTTTTGTCTCAATACTTGAAAAATATGAGTAATTTAGCATTTTAAATTATTATTGTTTGAAGTGAGAAAGTATCGGCCATTTTTAAGTCACATATAAAATCATCTCTCCAAAACGGCTGAAGTTAGGAACTTGACATTTTTAGGGAAGCGAGATGTTGCATAAACTTCAGACGCAGCTTCTTTGGCACAAACATTTTCTCTATTATATGTATAACAAAAAAAATCTGTACCAGTACCATTTATTTACTCAATGTGCACATATTTCAAAGTAAATCAGATTTCAATCATTGCACAGACCCGAGATGATGATGATTCATGAGGGTTATGGGATTGTCTTCAGCAGTAGTAAAACCAGAAACCAGTTTTTTTCGCATCCACATAAGCCAGCAGAAAGCCTATGCAAAGCACAGGGACAATAATTCTAGCTCCTACTAAGGGCACAGGTGGAAGACCAGCTGGTGCTACTGAGCCAAGTGCAGTCTAGTGATGGTCCAGCCGGAGCTGCAGCTGGTGTCGTGGCCGTGCTCCACGTTGCGCGGGTCAAGAAGGATCTTGAGAGCTTCCCGGACCTCTGTGAGCAAATCTGCGACAAAATGGGGGAGTGGGGTGGGGGGGGGAGTGGGTGGGAGGGGGAATGTTGACACCGTGACTTGCATCTTATTTTTTTTCCACTTTCAAGTGACTTTATCTCATTCACAACCTTGCATGCACACACACACACACTCACACACATGCAACCTTGCATGCTCTCTCACACTGAACTTGTCCTTAAGGTGCCTTTCCATGCGTAGGTGGGTGGAATGTTCTCCTATGATCAGGTGTACAGTACATACTTTATCACATCACCAATTTCCCCCAGCCTACATACAGTATACAGTACTACATGATCATTTCCTGATAATCTAAATATTATGCACACACACACACACACACACACACACACACACTTGTATAGACAGATGAATTGCACTCACAATGTTTTTTTTTTCTTCTTTTTTCCGAGGCGACAGGAGCGAGAGGATCTCCATGGCAACAGGCTGGAGGAGAGACGGGTTGACCGAGCAGAATTTCCATTCTCTGTCATAGATTCTCAGCAGTGTGTGTGTGTGTGTGTGTGTGTCTTGAACCAGCACAGAAACAAGTAAGATAAGCAAGCAGACAGCGGTGCAAGTCTGTGTAATGTGAGGCCTGTAAACCAATACACTACATTCTCTCAATCTTCTAAACACACACACACACACACACACACATAGATCCTTTCTCTGATAAACCCACTATTTCCAAAACATAAAGACCCCCGGTGTGTGCAGAGCTCTGAGTTCCCTTTTGATTCTGGGTTTTCTTAAGATTTCATCCTGGTGTTGTTTCCTCGCTGCTGTTGCCTCCGGCTTGTTTATTACAGATCTACGTCTACGTGCAGATTACTGTTAAGCTGCTTTGTTATAAGAACACAAATCACACATTTACAATGTGTTCATGGACTCATTCCAATACTGTGTGTTTCACAGTGGCACGCAATCTAAGAATAATAACAAATGGATTTATTCTTACTTAATAAAGGAAAGCGTAATGTTTATTATGGTGACGATTCCTGTAAATAAATGTTTGATGAATATGTACAGTATATTGAAGGAGTTTCCACTGTCAATCATTTGTAAGTCAGTTTTCGGGCATGGAAAAAGCAATGTTGAAATTTGTGCAAAAGTTGCTTTTTTTGAGGAATCAAAAAAGAAAAGGCTCTATACACCTGCATCGCTGCTGTAGGGCTTTAGCAAAAGTTGTCAAGGCATCTGTCCCTGATTGTCCCGCCCACTAATGTATGGAAATCCATGGTCGAATCCCAAATAGCGTTAAATATAACGTTAATGCACTACGTAGTTCTACACACCAAGTAGTAAATTAGAGAGGGATTTGGGATTCAGCCTCATGTTAGAAGTTAGCTTCTTGAAAAGGGACATTACGTACCACTTTTGGTTTTGGCCAGTACCAAAACGCACAAACAAGACCAGCCAATGAAGAACTTTCAGCAAGAAAATACGTTACGTTATCTTATGTGTTTTCTTTGCTGCAACTGGTTTTGCATGGTGGTTTTGGTACTGGCCAAAACCAAAAGTGGTATGTAATGTCCCTTTTCAAAAAGCTAACTTCTAACATGAGGCTGAATCCCAAATCCCTCTCTAATCCACTACTTGGTGTGTAGAACTACGTAGTGCATTAACTTTATATTTAACGCTATTTGGGATTCGACCTCAGAACAGTTAATTGGCTATGAAGTAGAAAACTTCAAAATGTCATTATTAGTTAATGTTAAGCCTTTTTTTGTCACATACAGTGGCTCGCAAAAGTAAATTTGGCTTGCAAATAAAGTGGGGTGTGCGTAATTATTCAGCCCCCTTTGGTCTGAGTGCAGTCAGTTCCCCATAGACATTGCCTGATGAGTGTTAATGACTAAATAGAGTGCACCTGTGTGTAATCTAATGTCAGTACAAAGACAGCTGCTCTGTGACGGCCTCAGAGGTTGTCTAAGAGAATATTGGGAGCAACAACACCATGAAGTCCAAAGAACACACCAGACAGGTCAGGGATAAAGTTATTGAGAAATTTAAAGCAGGCTTAAGCTACAAAAAGATTTCCAAAGCCTTGAACATCCCACGGAGCCACTGTTCCAGCGATCATTCAGAAATGGAAGGAGTATGGCACAACTGTAAACCTACCGAGACAAGGCCGTCCACCTAAACTCACAGGCCGAACAAGGAGAGCGCTGATCAGAAATGCAGCCAAGAGGCCCATGGTGACTCTGGACGAGCTGCAGAGATCTACAGCTCAGGTGGGGGAATCTGTCCATAGGACAACTATTAGTCGTGCACTGCACAAAGTTGGCCTTTATGGAAGAGTGGCAAGAAGAAAGCCATTGTTAACAGAACACCATAAGAAGTCCCGTTTGCACAGCAAACATGTGGAAGAAGGTGCTCTGGTCAGATGAGACCAAAATGGAACTTGTTGGCCAAAATGCAAAACGCTATGTGTGGCAGAAAACTAACACTGCACATCACTCTGAACACACCATCCCCACTGTCAAATATGGTGGTGGCAGCATCATGCTCTGGGGGTGCTTCTCTTCAGCAGGGACAGGGAAGCTGGACAGAGTTGATGGGAAGATGGATGGAGCCAAATACAGGGCAATCTTGGAAGAAAACCTCTTGGAGTCTGCAAAAGACTTGAGACTGGGGCGGAGGTTCACCTTCCAGCAGGACAACGACCCTAAACATAAAGCCAGGGCAACAATGGAACGGTTTAAAACAAAACATATCCATGTGTTAGAATGGCCCAGTCAAAGTCCAGATCTAAATCCAATCGAGAATCTGTGGCAAGATCTGAAACCTGCTGTTCACAAACGCTGCCCATCTAATCTGACTGAGCTGGAGCTGTTTTGCAAAGAAGAATGGACAAGGATTTCAGTCTCTAGATGTGCAAGGCTGGTAGAGACATACCCTAAAAGACTGGCAGCTGGAATTGCAGCAAAAGGTGGTTCTACAAAGTATTGACTCAGGGGGATGAATAATTACGCACACCCCACTTTGCAGTTATTTATTTGTAAAAAATGTTTGGAATCATGTATGATTTTCGTTCCACTTCTCACGTGTACACCACTTTGTATTGGTCTTTCACGTGGAATTCCAATAAAACTGATTCATGTTTGTGGCTATAATGTGACAAAATGTGGAAAAGTTCAAGGGGGCCGAATACTTTTGCAAGCCACTGTATGCATTACAGCACAGTGAAATTCCTTCTTTGCATATCCCAACGTAACTGGGGTCGGAGCGCAGGGTCAACCATGATACAGCGCACCCCTGGAGCAGTTAGGGTTAAGGGCCTTGCTCAATGGCCCAACAGTGGCAACCTGGTGGAGCTGGGGATCGAACCGCCGATCTTCCGATCAGTAACTCAGCCCTCTGAGCCACCACTGCCCCTATGTTACCTGTACATCATTTTATAACGCTTAAATCAGATCATATTCCATAACATTGGAAACAGACGCTTTGTTTACTGAAGAAGCAATGGAGTACTGAATGATCTATTGCTAGTAATAATGCTATTTGCTACTTTTAATTATTCCACAAAGGGAAATTAGCTCAAGGTTCATCCGTTGCAATTTGGCAGTTCTGGAGCTCAAATCCCTGACCTTCTGATCAGAAACCCAGTAACCTACAGGCGTAACCTTTTGAGCCACCATTGCCCGTACACCATCTGTACACCATCTGACGTAATCATGTTATGGTAACAAATTAACCTTGCTGTAAATGAATGTCCTTTTACCTTCTTCATCCATTTCCAGACTCTTGTTTCTCATTTGGATATATGAAAATAATCAGCAGAACAGGAGCTAGGTTCCTTTTTATTTTTAGATTTAGAATCACCAGGAAATACACTGCTTCAGTGTTATGATCTAGTGCTCAGAGAACAGCTGTCTGCATCAGTTGAGTCCAGGACCGTCTTCATGGTAAAGTCGAACCGTCCCCAGTCACCACACTGCATTGATGCAACAGGATCTCCAACCAGAAACAGGGCACCAGGATGAGTCAGACAGACAAACCTGAACCTCCAATAACGATCTGGACTCCATTTAAACGTAAAGACATCAACTGCTATATTGAACTTACAGTACAACCCCCTAACACACAGTATGACTGCAGATCAATCCGTTATCACCCAGATGAGGATGGGTTCCCTCTTGAGTCCGGTTCCTCTCAAGGTTTCTTCCTATTACCATCTCAGGGAGTTTTTCCTTGCCACCGTCGCCATCGGCTCGCTCATTAGAGACAATCTGATCCTTTTGATTCATACACATTCACATTTAAACTCATATTCGAACTCATATTCAAAAATTCATACAAACTTTCATAATTTCTTTTGATCGTATTAAACCTGTTAAACTGTTAAAAGCACCGTACAAATAAAATTGAATGGAATATAAGCGAATAAAACACATGCTATTATTGGAAAATAATCAACGTTGTTAACAGTAGCCAACGTAACTCTACTATATTGTTACATTTCTGTCCTATAACAAGACATCACTTATTCAAACCCACACATTCTTTGATATATCAGAAGGGCAGCTGTTTAGATCCCGCATATTGCCATGCCTCATGCAGATGGTCTGTTCAAATGCATCCTGATTCAGTATTTTCCCCTCTGCTTTAAATGCTCTTTAATCCTCTGTGTGATGTTCTGCAGTATTGTAATGAGGCTATTGAGGTCATTGTTTCGTTCACTAAATTGCCTTTGGTTGATCTGGTGATCGACAGAGGGTTTAATCCAGCTAATGAGGCACAGAAACACTGCTGGTTGCATCCTTACTGATTAGTCTTGCACAGTCGCTTCCAAAAAGACATTTTTTTCCCACACAGAAATCCTAAAGGAGGGACAATGGTTAACACCAACCAGCCATTAAAACCATTGAACGGCGAAATGAACAACATTGATTATCTCATTATGATGGCACATGTCAAGAGGTGGGATATACTAGACTGGAGGTGTCTAGTCTAAGAGATGTCAATGTGTTTGAAGCAGGAAAAAAATGGGCAAGCATACAGTAAGGATCTGAAAAGGGCCAAATTGTCTTGGCTAGACGACTGGGTCAGAGCAGCTCAAAAACAGCAGACTGCCCAAGGCTCATCCTCGTGCATGTTGGGAACACCGACTCGCCTGTCTGCTCCGATGCCATAGAAGACCTACTGTAAATTAATGCTGGTTCTGATAGAAAGATCTCACAACACCAAGTCAGCCAGTCAGGGTGCCCAGGGTTCAACTGGACCACAAAGCAATGCAAAAAAGTGGTCTGGTCTGATGAATCATATATTTATTTTTTTATATCATGTGTACAGTATGGCTTGGTGTCTCTTACCTGCGGTTGAGATACAGTAGCACCTGGAAGCAGCATTAGAAGAAGGTGAGCCGGTGAAGACAATGTGATGCTCTGGGTGATGTTCTGTTTGGAAACCTTGGGTTCTGTTGTTCATGAGGATGTAAGTTACACAATTAAACATTGCTGCAGACCAAATATATACCCCTTTAATGGAAACAGCAAAAAAAATCTGCTTAGGAATGGTTTGAAAAAAAAACTATGGCCTACCCTGCAATTTACATGATAGCGATGAGGCTGATCACTTTCTATATTATGTAAAGTATATACAGTAATGTAGTTTTGTTGACTACATTGACTATACCTGCTGTCTTTAACCAAAGCCATACAGTAGACAGGTATTACAATTAGTCTAAAATGACCAGATACTTTTTATTATTATTATTTTGTTTTTGTACGTAGTTATATCTCTAATAAAGCACAGCTTAAACTCAACAGAGGGTTAACAGCGCCATGAGTCACGGTTCATAAGGTATGATTACCTGATGTTGGTGTCATGTAGACGTGACCTAAAATAACAATGGTGTAGGGTTAACGTGCCTCGTTTCGGCTGCTTGGAATCCGTTTAAAGGCTCACGAACGCGTTAACATAGACTTTGGTTAAGTAGAAAGTGTTGAAACTGACAAAGTGAACTGACATACAATACGACTGGTGTTGGGTTCATAAGTGAGCATGTTTGACGTTTCCTAGGAGAGAGAGACAGAGAGAGAGAGAGAGAAGCTTGGAGAGGATTACCGTTGCAGCACATGATTTTATGGGGAACATACAGTAGACAGCACGACACACACCTTATCATTCAGTACTTTATTACTTATTTTCCAACCTTCAGCAAATACGCCAAGCCCAGACATTGTCTAAAGGGTTTAAAGAAAATGGTCAGATGTGAAAAGGGCAAATTATAAGAGCAGAACACAGATGTAATAAAGGTTTAAGATGCTTTAAAGGAGCCAGAAATCAAAATGTAAACAAGTTCCTCCTCAATTAATTCATTCAGCCAATATATTTCGATATACTTTACCCTTATTTTTTTATAACTACATTATTGTCATGGCGGCGCGGTGGTGTAGTGGTTAGCACTGTCGCCTTGCACCTCCAGGGTCTGGGTTCGATTCCCCGGCCAGGCTCGATTCCCGTCTCTGTGTGCATGGAGTTTGCATGTTCTCCCCGTGCTTGGTGGGTTTCCTCCGGGTACTCCGGTTTCCTCCCACAGTCTAAAGATATGCAGGTTAGGCTAATTGGCGTTCCCAAATTGCCCGTAGTGTGTGATTGGGTGTGTGAGTGTGTGTATGTGTGTGTGCCCTGCGATGGATTGGCACCCTGTCCAGGGTGTACCCCGCCTAGTGCCCGAAGTCTCCTGGGATAGGCTCCAGGTCCCCCGCGACCCTGAACACAGGATTAAGCGGTATAGAAAATGAATGAATGAATTATTGTCATAGAAGAATAACGCTTCCAAGATCAGTATGTAACTGAATATTAATATATTTTTTTTCATTATAAGCAATTAGGTGGCGCAGTGGCGCAGTGGTTAGCACTGTGGGTTCGATTCCCGCCTCGGGTCTGTGTGTGTGAAGTTTGCATGTTCTCTGCTTTCTCTTACAGTCCAAAGATATGCAGGTTAGGTTAATTGGTGCTCCCAAAAAAACTGTAGTGTGTGTGTGTGTATGCCATACAATGGATTAGCAACCCGTTCAGGATGTACCCTGGGCCTTGTGTCCTTAGTCTCCTGGGAGAGGCTCCAGGCCCCGCGACCCTGTACACAGGATCAACGTATAAAAGATGAATGAATTAATGATGAATGCAGATAAATTGTTCTGAATAGATCGAATAAACATAAACAACAGTGTAGGAGACTCGTACTGTACAGTATATCTACATACTTAATCATCTACTCAACGAATAAACATTCTCAATCAGGACTGAGACATGAAGATGTGAAGAAGATATGAAGCTTGTGAGAGATGGCATGAAAAATGAATGAATTCATTCAATCATGATTTTTTTTCATTCTTAGTAATGCTTTATTTACATTTTTGGGATGGGATGTTAGAACATACCATTAGCTAAGTCAAAGTATGAACTGGAGTGAAGTGAAATAGAGAGAATTACACACCATGCCCTCTGGTTTAAGTGTTTACATTCAAATGCAGATAGAGAAATTCACTTCATTATGGCTCTTTTGCGTAAAACAAATACACAAAATGTTACAACATGACTGATTAAAGTTAATTGCACGTCCAGGACTATACAGTACAATCATCCAAATAACTAGTAACATGAAATTCTGCTATCAGATATATTAAGCCACGCCCCCTTGCTTAGATTTATATTGGTTTGGCGTGACATCAAACTGTGTGAGAAAGAAATGATTCGACTTTTTGTCATCCATGATGTAAGTGTGGAATGGTTTAGACATACATTTTATTTAATTAGTTTTTTATTTATTTATTTATTTATTTTTATTGTAAGCTTCCCTTATTAGTTAGACACATTAGGTATAATACATGTGTTCCCAAAATTCTATTAAAATGTTAATTGTAATAAAATGTAATAGTTTGCATTATTATTATTATTATTATTATTATTATTATTATGTTAATTCCACCTTTTTAGTAAAAAAAGGAACAGATTGCGATTGATCAAGATGATCATGCAATGCAAATGATAACTAAGATTGACAAAGTAGGACCTTAGCGGTATAACTTTTTCGGGGTTACAATTGAACCGTGGGTAAAATCTTCTAATATTAATATAACGAAATGGTTAAATGTTAAAATAAGCTGAAGAAATACAGTAATATCTACTTAAAAAAAGTCATATGCAAACAAATACAGTATGTCTCGTTATTTTTAATTCTAAAAATAAAACTTAAAATTTAATTCTATTATTTTAAACAGCATATACCTGTACTTTGTCTCAAGTACATGAAACCATGTATGGGGCTCGGACAATGTTTTATTAACAAGTGCGTTGGGTGGAAAGGGAAAATAAATGAAGCGGCCAATGATCTATAGCACGCGATGACAGTGCGGACACAGCTGGAACTGATTAGGGTTTTGTAATTGTTCATGTAATTAGGAATGGCACAACAACTGTGATTTACCAAAAAAAAGTGTGAAATGCGTATTTTTAGAGAGAAACACTTTGACAGCAAGACGTTATTTCCATCGCCAACATGCCATCATGCTGTAATGACGCTGTTCTCTCCGTTTGTCCAGATTCCCGGTAAGCAGGACAGCACGGCTCACATGGACCAGCCATCTGTCTCAGTATAATATCAGTGTAATATACACCCCCTCCTCACATCATCTCATGCTCCTGCACATGTCCACACACAGGCACGCAGCTCACACGTGCGTACACACACATGCTTACGCACTGGCTCGTGGCATGTCTGCGGAAAAATTCAGCGGGGTAAATACTTTTGCAAGGCACTGCGAATTACAGATTGGAAAGATAACTTCATTCCAGTGATCAATGATCCTGTTCTCTCTTATTCACATTTAATTCACCAGATAGATAATGTAATTACTGTATGTCTTTTCAAAAGGCAGAAGCAGCTCATGACCCCAGATATTGGAGACAGGGGATGACAATAATAATGAAATAGCCTTAAACAAAAATAGTTATGAGACTGTGACTATTACGGAGCTCCTCTGGTGAAATTGCTGGGGGTGCGGTGGGGTGGGGGTGGGGGGGATTTGTATTCTGTGGCCACAACTCACTAGGAGTGGAAACAAGATATTATGCTATCATTGTGTCTTGAGGCCATGTGTTATATTATTTTGTTCCAACAGCTTAGTAAGTCATGACCACAACATAGTATCTCATTCCCACACATTAGTAAGTCATGTCCACAACATAGTATCTCATTCCCACATCTTAGTAATTCAGGCCCATAACATAGTATCTCATTCCCACACCTTAGTAAGTCGTGTCCACAACATAGTATCTCATTCCCACACCTTAGTAAGTCATGTCCACAACATAGTATCCCATTTCCATACCTTAGTAAGTCATGTCCACAACATAGTATCTCATTCCCACATCTTAGTAAGTCGTGTCCACAAAATACAGTAGTATGTCATTCACACACTTTAGTAAGTCATGTCCACGACATATTGTCTCATTGCCACGCCTTAGTATGTTGTGGACACAACATGGTATCTCATTCCTACACCTTAGTAAGTCGTGTCCACAACATATTATCTCATTCCTACACCTTAGTAAGTCAGGTCCACAACATGGTATCTCATTCCCACACCTAAGTCGTGTCCACAACATAGTATTTCATTCCCACACCTTAGTAAGTCGTGTCCACAACATAGTATCTCATTCCCACACCTTAGTAAGTCATGTCCACAACATAGTATCCCATTTCCATACCTTAGTAAGTCATGTCCACAATATAGTATCTCATTCCCACACCTTAGTAACTCAGGCCCATAACATAGTATCTCATTCCCACACCTTAGTAAGTCATGTCCACAACATAGTATCTCATTCCCACACCTTAGTAAGTCATGACCACAACATAGTATCTCATTCCCACATCTTAGTAAGTCATGTCCGCAACATATTATCTCATTCCCACACCTTAGTAAGTCAGGTCCACAATATAGTATCTCATTCCCACACCTTAGTAAGTCGTGTCCACAACATAGTATCTCATTCTCACACATTAGTAAGTCATGTCCACAACATAGTATCTCATTCCCACATCTTAGTAATTCAGGCCCATAACATATTATCTCATTCCCACACCTTAGTAAGTCATGTCCACAACATAGTATCCCATTTCCATACCTTAGTAAGTCAGGTCCACAATATAGTATCTCATTCCCACACCTTAATAACTCAGGCCCATAACATAGTATCTCATTCCCACACCTTAGTAAGTCATGTCCACAACATAGTATCTCATTCCCACATCTTAGTAACTCAGGCCCATAACATAGTATCTCATTCCCACACCTTAGTAAGTCATGTCCACAACATATTGTCTCATTGCCACACCTTAGTATTTTGTGGACACAACATAGTATCTCATTTCCACACCTTAGTAAGTCGTGTCCACAACATAGTATCTCATTTCCACACCTTAGTAAGTCAGGTCCACAACATGGTATCTCATTCCCACACCTTAGTAAGTCGTGTCCACAACATAGTATCTCATTTCCATACCTTAGTCAGTCGTGTCCACAACATAGTATCTCATTTCCATACCTTAGTAAGTCAGGTCCACAACATAGTATCTCATTCCCACACCTTAGTAATTCATGTCCACAACATAGTATCCCATTTCCATACCTTAGTAAGTCAGGTCCACAATATAGTATCTCATTCCCACACCTTAGTAAGTCGTGTCCACAACATAGTATCTCATTCTCACACATTAGTAAGTCATGTCCACAACATAGTATCTCATTCCCACATATTAGTAATTCAGGCCCATAACATATTATCTCATTCCCACACCTTAGTAAGTCATGTCCACAACATAGTATCCCATTTCCATACCTTAGTAAGTCAGGTCCACAATATAGTATCTCATTCCCACACCTTAGTAACTCAGGCCCATAACATAGTATCTCATTCCCACACCTTAGTAAGTCATGTCCACAACATAGTATCTCATTCCCACATCTTAGTAACTCAGGCCCATAACATAGTATCTCATTCCCACACCTTAGTAAGTCATGTCCACAACATATTGTCTCATTGCCACACCTTAGTATTTTGTGGACACAACATAGTATCTCATTTCCACACCTTAGTAAGTCGTGTCCACAACATAGTATCTCATTTCCACACCTTAGTAAGTCAGGTCCACAACATGGTATCTCATTCCCACACCTTAGTAAGTCGTGTCCACAACATAGTATCTCATTTCCATACCTTAGTCAGTCGTGTCCACAACATAGTATCTCATTTCCATACCTTAGTAAGTCAGGTCCACAACATAGTATCTCATTCCCACACCTTAGTAATTCATGTCCACAACATAGTATCTCATTTCCATACCTTAGTAAGTCGTGTCCACAACATAGTACCTCATTCCTTAGTAAGTCAATTTTTTTAAATGACTCTGGTCGACCTTGATCTGGTCTCTAATTAAAAGCTTTAGTTACTGTATTTATTTAGTAAACTTTTTCCTTATGAAGTTTTGACATCTTTTTTTGTCATCTTTTTTGACAGCCCAGTTTTAATAGTTTCGGAAATCTCCTCATTTGTTTTCTTTGCTTGATGCAGGACAGTAATTTGACCCTTATATAACAGACTAACATCTGTGCCACGACCACAGGATATGTCTTCTGACATATGAGAAGATACTCACTGAGTCAGTTAGTGTTAAATAACTTGTTGCCAGCTGAAGTACATTCATCACCGTAATAATTATCCAGTGGAAGCCTCGTACCTACAGTACAGTATTTGCTTAGTTAAATCCAGGTGTGGCCAGTGTACAAGATGTTCATGTTTTTTTTTTTATTAGTTTTTTTTTTTTTAACTCTAATGCTATTATCTCTACAGTGTGTGTAAGTGCTTTTCTCAGTTTTGATCTTGTTATTGTAGGACAATGTGTGAACTAATATTATCTTAGTTTTCTGCTCTACTGTGACCAAGAATGGAAATAAGCCCATGCTGAGATTAAAGCTTTATGTTTTAATATCTGACACCAAAGCTCTGTTTCTAATAATCATGTAGCTTAAGAAACTTAAAAGGAGGCAATCTCAGTGTTTAATAGTTGTTTAATTTACAGTTTTTTACAATCGCTATGACAGTTTTTTCAAAACATTTAACAAGTTTCCTAAACTCTTAACGCACCATCACACCTAAAACACACAATTGGCAAAACGGTTCATTTCATGTTCAAAATCACACATTGTAAACTAAACCTCAAAACTAATTTTCTAAATACAATAATAAACTACCACAGTACACTATGTGTAGCAAAAGACTGCAAACATGTTTTAAAATCAAATAATTATTCAAAACAGTAACACATGTTCTCTTCCAACAGGAACATTTAGTCAATCATAACACATTGACAAAAAAAAAAAAACACTATCATCAGCTGAAATTACAGAAAGTGCATTATTTTATGTGTCAGGTCGGCCCTTATATTTGAAGCCTTTCTACATTTTGGTTTTGTTGGTTTAGTAAATACATGCATTTTGTTTTTTTTGGCTGCAGAAATTCAATACAAAAAAGTGAATGACCATCTCAGAGTAGCTTTATAAAATGTACAGTTTATATAAAAAAATAAATACGGACACAGAACTACTGCAGTACAGACTTGATTTGCAAAAGGACATTACTGCAAGATAAAGCACCGGAATTATAATTAAAAACATCATCCATGCAGCATCCATTGCATCCAGGAGGGACATTTGGTCATGTGGACGATGGTCAAAAACCTTCCATCTCCAGGCTGAGAAAAACTCCTCAATGGGGTTGAGGAAAGTCGAGTAAGGGGCAAGGAAATGGGACGTCATTTTTGGATGGGCGTCAAACCAGGCTGTGACTGCACGGGTATGATGGAATGCCACATTGTCCCGTAACATATATTGGCAAGTGGTCTCCCACCTGT
Organism: Channallabes apus; assembly: GCA_030522415.1. Taxonomy (NCBI): domain Eukaryota; kingdom Metazoa; phylum Chordata; class Actinopteri; order Siluriformes; family Clariidae; genus Channallabes; species Channallabes apus. Next base: position 12,409,891 of record CM060115.1, on the reverse strand, counting down.
CTCCATTCCAACTCTGGCACCGGTCTTTCGTGCAGGTCTTCTAAAAACAGGAGAAGGCGGTCGGTGTTGTAGGGGCCAATCTGACATTTATGCAGGAGTGCACCGTTGTTGGAGATTGTGGCGCACATGGTGACATTGGCTCCTCTCTGGCCCGCCACGGTAACTGTGGCCCTTTGGCCTTTTATGTTTCTCCCACGGCGACGCCTTCTCGACAAGTTGAAGCTCGTCAACATAGATAATTTCATGTGGGACTTGATTGACCTCCAACTCCATGACTCTCTGAAAGTAATTACACACAGTGTATGTAAATGCTGTACTGTATATCTACTGTATGTACTAATACACTCCAGATTTATAGAGTAGTTTACTGCAAAACATACTGTGTTTAGCTAGAGTCCGAGAAATGTATGTTATGCTACAGTAATTGCTGCAATATTCCCAAAGACAAAGTTGTCCTCTACAACTCTGGAGTGAATGTCCTTCAGTTTTTATTTCATTGTCAGTAATCACCATGTTGACTCAAGAGCTTTTATTATATTAGAGACCGGAGGAATACAGTCACGCTAATACAGTAAATGGTAAAATGATTTACACTTTGCTGTAGGAGAAGCAATATCCTACCTGTTGGTTTCTCTGAAAATACGGACAATGGATGCCACTGTGTCCCGGCTGAGATTTGGCTGTACTGTATTTAATTCACACTATGAGCAACTGTTCATTTTGACTTTAGCCTATATAAGCTATGTTTAGAACGTGATGGTATCTGTTCTGACATACAGTGTGAAAGCATTTGTAAATTTGACTGTAAAATTACATTGTTTTGGTCTTGGTTGTGCTTGTGTGTAAAAGAAGTTCAAGTATTTTGGTGTTAACTATATGCAATACGCAACACTAAATGTGTTAATTGTATAGCCTACAAAGACGGATGTCGTGCTAACCGTGTTAAGAGTTTAGGAAACTTTTGAAAAAATTGTCATAGCGATTGTAAAAAACTGTAAACAACTTTAGACTTAGTTTTACGGAAATGTAAAATTGCTGTTTCAAGACTTGGATACAGTACATGCATGTACAGTACCTTAAAGATAACACTTAAGTTATATACACTACCGTTCAAAAGTTTGGAGTCACTTTCTAACTCCATAATGGTTCCCTGATGTTTATTTCTATCTACATTGTAAAGTTTAGCTGAAGGCGTCCAAAAAAAAGCATGAATCTCCTTTGAACAGTTGATATTGAGATGTTTCTGCTACTTCTGCTCTGTAAAGACTTCATAACGCCTCTAATCTGAGCTGCTGTTAATTGGTCATTTTTCAGGCTGATGACTCTAAATGAACTTCTCGTCTGCAGCAGAGGTAGGTTTAGGTCTCGTCCTCCTGGGACGGCCTTCATGAGAGCCAGTTTCAAAGTAATTACCTAATTCCATATGTGTTATTTTATAGTTTTGAAATCCCCAGTATTGTAGTAGGATGTAGAAAATAAATCACTAAACAAAAACAAAGAAATTTGCAAGTGACCCCAAACTTTTGAACGGTAACTTATAGTATTAAAGTGATAATAGTGAGACCAATGACATTTTTATTTTAGACCCCTCGTTTAACCCATGTACCTCTTTGAAGTGTACAGTATATAATGACCATCTTATTAAATGGGAAAACACTGTCCTCATAAGAGGACTAAACATTTCCTCCTAGCTACTGTACAGTATGTTGTGAGTATTGTTCTTATGCTGAACTTTGTTGTAGAATTCAGCCTCAGGAACACCTGACAGCCTTTGCTAAACCTCCTCATACTGTACATACTGGACACAGTATTTCTGGAATGTTCCCGTCCTACAAGTGTGTGTATGGTATCACCTTTTAAATACAGTATATGTTTAGAATGTTACCCCATGAATTATATACATTCTTTCACACATAGTCTGACAGGTATGTTGTTGCATCACCGCTGGATGACCCTTCATACAGTATCCTGACCCTTTAAAGCTCTGTCGTTAAGCTTGGAGAGTACAATTAATCCATTATATTTGACTACAATGTCTGTCATTAATATTGCATTAATGTAAAAAAAAAATACAAAAATCCTTCCAAATTACCACTTGCCTCATCTTTAGTGTAAAGATTCTGTATTTAAATTACTTACAGTAAATACAGTCACTAAATACAGTATTTAAAAGCATTCCTTTTGGCCTGACATTTGAAAGACATAAAAAAAAACCCTGATGGAAAAAACTGCTTATTAAAGTAATAATTTCATTACCGTTTAGAAAACATCAAACATACCATATAACACAGTTATTGAAATGAAAAATTGCACAATAAGAAATTGCTAAGCAACAGGAACAGAATCAGTGAGTCACCGTCCTGAATATCACATAAAAAAAATCTCTCTCTATATATATCTATATCTATATATATTAAGCTGCAGTACAAGTCTGTTTTAAATGAATTACAGTAAGAAATATTGCTTTATTGTCAAAAAGAGAGCATATGTAAGCGTTTGGTTAGTTGCTCTGGAGACAGACAAACAATAGGAAGCACATGAACACGATCGGGTTAGATCAGGGGTTCCAGCGAGCCATAGGATGTTTTACAGGACAAGTTCTAATGAGTGTAGTGGTTAGCACTGTCGCCTTGCACCTCCAGGGTCTGGGTTCGATTCCCCGGCCAGGCTCGATTCCCGTCTCTGTGTGCATGGAGTTTGCATGTTCTCCCCGTGCTTGGTGGGTTTCCTCCGGGTACTCCGGTTTCCTCCCACAGTCCAAAGATATGCAGGTTAGGCTAATTGGCGTTCCTAAATTGCCCGTAGTGTGTGATTGGGTGTGTGAGTGTGTGTATCCTGCGATGGATTGGCACGGTGTCCAGGGTGTACCCCGCCTAGTGCCCGAAGTCTCCTGGGATAGGCTCCAGGTCCCCCTCGACCCTGAACACAGGATTAAGCGGTATAGAAAATGAATGAATGAATGAATGAAGTTCTAATGAGGAAAGGCAAAAGGGTTATATTATGGACATAAGACACATAAAAAGAGAGATGTAAGTGATAGAGACATGGGAAAGTTCAGAATATCGGAAAACCCTAACAAACTCAAAAACATGCAAAAAGAATTTATTTTAAAATGTATTGAATTAAATAGGAACCTAAACACAATAAAGAACATAACAGGAGTTATTGGTTGATTTGGTTGGATTGTGTGTTATTTTGCCGTATGCAAATCAATCCATGTATCAGGATAATAAAACAGCAGCAAACATTAAACCTGCAAACATTATTTTAAATATCAGGTGTATAACTAACATTACCTGTAACTATTGTAACATTCCCAGCTTTAGTTCCAGTTTGCACGTGTTCCTAAGAAGAAGATTTTTTTTCTCTCAAAATGATTAGATAATGGAAGGAATGACAAAAATAGGTAATAATTATTAGCAGTGTTTATTGTAGCTATGCAATACTTCGATAAAGTGTGATCTGGCGTATGCTGATATTTTCCCAGAATACCAAGCAGGCTACAACGCTGAGGGGGGGGGGGGTTCATTGCTCCCCTATGGCTTTTTGGAGCTTCATTTACATTTACAGCTTTTGGCAGACGCCCTTATCCAGAGTGACATGTCTTAACTCATTATACAACTTTGCAGCCAAGGATTAATGGCCTTGCCCAAGGGGCCAACAGTGGCAACTTGGCGGTACGAGGTTATTGAACCTGGAACCTTCACTTCCGTCAGTAGTCCAGTGCCTTGACCAATGATCTACCCCTGCACTGGGTTTCATCCCCCCTCCCAATAATATGTCAGTAGGTGAAGTGTGTGATTTTGTGTGTGATTGACCTACTTGAGTCTTGCTAGCCAATGACATCTGATACCATTTAGCTCATGTGCCCTGTGAGCGACACATTATCAGTTTTTATCTTGAGCTTCTGATAAGAACGAGGCCTTGAAATGAGAAAACAGCTGTAATTATGTCAATGACCTCCTGGTAACTCACTCATTTATGACACTTTTGGGAACAACGTGGGTTAAGTAAAGATAACTGGAACAATGATTGTGACGCTTCACTAACTAAGGTCTGCCTGTGGGATGGGAGGAGGCCCAGATGTTCTGTAAAAAGACCTCAGCGTTCTGAACATATCTGACATACTGTACTTGTTAACATGTTCCTTTTGAACGAGGAGATCAAAGTGACGGGCTTGAGTGAGTTACATGAACAGCAAATCTACGTATATAAATTCGTCAGTTGCTTAGCAAGCTACCGTAGTGAAATATAGAAACCATTAAATGAGTGCCTGGAAGATTTCTTGCTCGAGCTTCGTCATCATCATTGTAAATGTGATAAAAACCCCGTACACTGATAACTGCCATATTTGCATACATTTCTTTGAATAAACCAGTAGTGAACAGAAAAGTAAAAAAAAAACAACAGCTCAATAACTACAAAACCTCCTGCAATGTGACTGTAATATGGTAATAACTCAAGCCGAGATGCTAAATCAACATTTTTCAATACAATATAAACTAGACATTTCTGGTGCATGCTCTGAGTTAGTTTAAAAAAAAATTTTTTTTTTATTATTATACTCCCACTAACGGTACAATAAAATCTGATTGTCTAATTTAATCAGCAACCTACTGAAAGCCTCTGTTGTTCAGTTACCAAATAGCACCTGCTATCCATAGTGCATCGGTAACTGGTTTGAAAGCATAGGAATGTTTCTATAGGAAACTTTCACCACAATATTTTAAGCATTTCACTGGACTACAAAACAAACATATACCTTTACAACATTTTCTTTTTTCTTTTTTTGGCCGAGACATACGATCACGTCAGTGTACATGGCACTAAAAGAGATACAAAAACCCTCTGAAACTTTTTTTTTTCTTCTTTCTTTACAATAATCATTTTAAAGAGCTCGAAAGAGCCTTAGGTTTACCTGGAATTGAATAACGATGGGTTTGTCACGTGACTTCAGCTCAGCGCTGCTGTGAGTTGCAGCTGAGCTACAAATGAAATGGAAATGGAAAGATAAAACCGCACAAATAGGAAACGATCCCATGTGTAATTGAAGATCTGGTGATAACACACCCCATCGCTTTGGTTTCCAAGGCCGTGATGCAGCACGTGTTGCTCCTCTCCATGCTCGTGCTCGTGTGTCTGGTTGGCATCGCGCGTGCATCTCAGCTGAATAACATGTGATCAAATTCTTCCAGGTATTATAATATAAAATGTACTTATTATTATTTATTTATTTATTTATTTTTATGCGTCAAAAGTTGATGTTTTCAGTATTTTCGCTATCAAAGAAACATCTCAGTTTTGTCACTTACATGATTGATTAGGATTTAAAAAAAATCTGAAAAAAGGTTTGAGAGACTTTAAATACATGATCATAATTGTATGTGATATTACAGAAATGTAAATTATTTATACAGTATAATGAAGTAGCTTTTTTATATAATCCCCTGCTACTACAAATGTGCATTTTGCAAATTACCCAAAATATCTGACCTGGTGTCGTGTTGACATGCATAGTGAAAATTGTTCCGCTCGATGAGATCTAGAAGTGTGCATAGTTTCACATGTATACGTGCAAGTGTGTATGTCATACACACTTGCACGTATACATGTGAAACTCTGAGCTATCCTTAGAAGAACAAGAGAGCTCTCTCACATTTATGACATCAGTACTATTAAAACAGCATTATCAGAGCCATGGCGATGGTGTCATAATCATGTCGTCATCATGTCGATGTCATAGTGCTTGGGCGCTAAATATAGTTGTACAGCAACAATGATCAGGGTACCTGTGCAACAATGATCACAAGCACCTGTGCCTATCATTTAAAGGGGAAATAGCAATACCATTATGACATAATATATATAATGATATATAATTAAGGAAGTCATTAGCCAGTTTGAGATATCAAAATCTGTTCATAATTTTGGTGGCAACCGCATCCTTGGAGTAGTATATCAAATTCCATTGGACGCGGTTTGCAACCAACCCGAAATAACTGACTTCCCCATGGTATGCATAGCAAATATTGTTCATTGTGCAGTCGGTGTAGACTCGTTGCAGTGTGTTTCAGGGTTTCGGTGGGTGGTTGTACTGTATACACCATCGCTGTAGGTGCTCTACAGTCTGACCTGTGGTTTTACTTTCAGCAAACAGCATCTTAACAGCTTGATTAGACTCATTGGTGTCATTTGGTGAGCATATGGGGTGTTAACACCGGATCCTTTTGAGAGAGAGAGAGAGCGAGAGAGAGAGAGAGAGAGAGAGAGAGAGAGAGAGATTTTAGGTTAGTTTTATAAACAGAAAATCATTAGCACCAACATGGCTGTACCTGTATTGACACTGAGCAACACCACATGATATCTTCATTATTAACTTTCTTTGCATCAGGGTATGAAGGAGACAAATTCTCCTGGGTTAAACAATTTCTCAATGCTCTATCTTTTATTCTGTGTCTGAATGCTGTTTGTACACTTCACCACAATACACCACACTATACAACACAATACAACACATTACATGACACTATATTACACTACATAACACTACACTATATTACAGTACACTACATTAGACTACACTATACTACACTATGTTACACTATACTAACCCAACATCACATTACACTACACTATACTACACTACACTACACTACACTACATTACACTACACTACACTACATTACACTACACTACACTACACTACACTACACTATATTACATTACATTACACTACACTACATTACACTACACTACACCACACTATATTACACTACACTATACTATGTTACACTATACTAACCCAACATCACATTACACTACACTATACTACACTATATTACACTACACTATACTAACCCAACGTCACATTGCACTACACTATGCAGTATTACACCACACTATACTAACAAGACATCGCATTACACTACACTATACTACACTACATTACACTACACTATACTACACTACATTACACTACACTATACTACACTATATTACACTACATTACACTACACTATATTACACTATACTAACCCAACATCACATTGCACTACACTATACAGTATTACACTATATTACACTACACTACATTACACTACTGTACACTATACTAACAAGACATCACATTACACTACACTATACTACACTACATTACACTACACTATACTACACTACATTACACTACACTATACTACACTATATTACACTACATTACACTACACTATACTACACTACATTACACTACACTATACTACACTACATTACACTACACTATACTACACTATATTACACTACATTACACTACACTATACTACACTACATTACACTACACTATACTACACTACATTACACTACACTATACTACACTATATTACACTACATTACACTACACTATATTACACTATACTAACCCAACATCACATTGCACTACACTATACAGTATTACACTATATTACACTACATTACACTACACTATACTACACTACATTACACTACACTATACTACACTATATTACACTACATTACACTACACTATACTACACTACATTACACTACACTATACTACACTACATTACACTACACTATACTACACTATATTACACTACATTACACTACACTATATTACACTATACTAACCCAACATCACATTGCACTACACTATACAGTATTACACTATATTACACTACACTACATTACACTACTGTACACTATACTAACAAGACATCACATTACACTACACTATACTACACTATACTAACCCAACATTAAATTAGGCAAGGCAAGTTTATTTGTGTAGTGCATTTAACACACAATGGTAATTCAGAGTGCTTTAAATAAAAGAGAAGAAAATAATCATAAAATGAGATAGAAAATCACATGAATAAGACTTTAAAATGATGAACATTTTGATTTAATAATAAAACAGTTAAAAATAGAAGATGTACATAAAAGCACAGTGCTCATTCAATAAATGCACATCTAAATAAATGAGTTTTGAATCTAGATTTAAATGTGACTAAAGTTTTAGCACACCTGACCCCTTTTGGAAGCTGGTTCCAATTGCGGGCCCATTAAGAGCTAAAAGCGGTCTCTCCTTGTTTTTGTGTGAACCCTTGGTATTCCTAACTGACTCGATCCTGAGTGGTCTGTTACTGGAGGTTTATATTCAGTGAGCATATCTGCAATGTATTTGGTTCCTAGAACATTGAGTGGTGATGTAAGAACCTTGAGGTCTGGTGTGATGTGCTCAGATCTTCTGGTTCAACTTAGAATCCTGGCAGCAGGGTTGTGGATGAGCTGCAGCTGTCTAATGGTCTTCTTGTGGAGGCTGTTCAGGAGACCATTACAATAATCCCCCCCCCTGTTAGTGATAAAGTCATGGACAAGTTTATCCAAGTCCTTATTGGAATCAAAAACATTTCATTCTTGATTCTTCATTACACTGTATTACACTACAATAGAGATTAGCAGGTCCAGTGCACTGCGTTAACTCGGCGCGTGACAGTGTGTGTGTGATTGTATTGCGCGAGCGTGCGCGTGCGCGTGTCTCTTTAAGGAAAAAAAAAACACTCCTGTTGCATGGAGAGTCTGGTGTTTTTCCACTCTCTCCGATATTACCCATATAAGACACGAAGGAGAGAGAGAGAGAGGGCGTGAAGATTATTTGTAGTTGCCTCGCCGGTCGCGCTCGCAGACAAACACAGTGCTTCACACACACACACACACACACACACAAAGAAAACGGCAGGACGAGAAGGAACTGAGCAATAAATCCAGGACACAGGTAAATGGCATCCTGTATCATTTATTAAATAAGGGCTTCAATTATTCAAATTATAATAATAATAATAATAATGTATCTGTTTATTATGAGCGCATGGATGTTTGTGATTGTTGCACTTTCAGGTGGGCTAGTTAAACTATTTCTTCTGATCTTTTCTACATGATTGAAGTTCACTTTATCCTTGACTCAGAATCCCCCCCCCCCCCCTTGTTCTTTCAGTCTTTCTTTGAAAAGGTTCTATTGATAAGAGTCTCGTGATGCTTGGTGCGGCTCACGTGCTTTCATTTGGTTAAATCCTGTGTTTGATGTCTAGATACTGATACACTGTAGATGATACACTGACACGGATGCTTTGTAGCTACTGATGTGTTCCTTTGATGCAATGCAATGCAATGAATAAAACCTGTGCACGCGCTGTGCTTTTTAATCCGAGCTCATGCTTAGGATATAATTAGATTATAAAGTAGGTTAATAGCGGGAATCGGATTTGCGCGTAAAGCGCGCGCGGTCCCGTGTCTCGCGCCTCCGCAGGGGGGCTGAAAGGTTTTAGAGCGAGGATGTTTTTTTTTTTGCACGCGACGTAAATAAGAAATGTCACCTGGGTTTACAATGTGTGCGTGGTGGTGCTGTTTAATATACACACGCGCACACGTACACATACACGCGCGCGAGCGGGCGCACATTCTTTGTGTTTGATGCCCGGCGGTGCGTCTCGTGCCTGTTAATCCAGGATGCTTCGCAAACAAACACCACGATGACTAAGTAGTGCACTACCAACTGAAAAGCACCGGCTTGTACCCTGCGTAGTGGACTCGCGTGGAAAATAACACGATATTTAGGATGCGGCCTGATGGCTGGTTAAACGCACGGTAGACACGCTGGTATTGTTTATCATAGTCCAGCATAGAGGACTAGTTAGTTAGTTAGTACTCTAGTGATATGTGTTAACAGTGTAAACTGAGACTGAAAAAAACGTGCTAATTAACAACACTGATACCAGGACGTGTCACGTGACTCCCGTCTCCTTTAATGTCAAAGATTCGAATCTATTAACTTGAAATGATTCCTTCTTCTGAATCATCAGCCGAATCGATTCCCCCCCCTAGACCCCCCTCACCCCCCCCCCCCTCCACTCCAGCATCAGCTCAGGATTAGTCAACTTCTCACAAACCAATGATGATTATTGGTCATTTTTAACATTCAATTAAACACCCTATATAGTATACTATACAATTAACAATAAGAGTTAAGATAATATAAAAGCCACGTATTTTAACCCACTGTTGTTATTAAAACCTGAGATCCATGCTAGCAACATGACATGGATCAGCGACGATATATATGATTATGATTATGATTATGTGGAAGCCTTGCTGGTGTGTGTTAACCAGAAGGCGTCAGACATTATGTCTGTTAGAATAAATTTTATAACATGTAAATTTTTATCGCCACCTGCAATATAGGAATGATGTCGCAAAAATGTACAATATTTTTTATTTTTTTATTACAGAAACAACCGAAAGCATCCATAAAAACACGTGATCATGTGTACCTGTGCTATTTCATTGCCTGTGTGATTCATTATTTGCTCAGGCATGTCTATAGTTGGTTAAAATGAAATTCAGTTCATCATCACTCACTCATCTTCTATACCGCTTTATCATCATATTGCCCCAAAAAAACAAGTGATGACACTCTATATTGCACAATCCTGTGCCATATACAGTATATGTTTATTAAAAAACAGCAAAATAATGCTTCTGAGTTGTAAGGTCTACGGCTTATACTATTCAGGAACTAGCTTAGAATGAATTATTCAGTAACTACAGTGAAACTAATAGCAATGGGTAGTTACACGTGTAAAGAATCCGGGTCTGGAACTGCAGACGTGTCCTTGAGCTTCACGGGGTTAACGAAGTATTGCCAGTAAATACGGAACTGCATGGTGACATTTTTGCCTCCAAGGTACAGACTATTTAGACGTACCCTCAAAGGCACAACGGTGGTCCTTAAGGCCCAATTATGTACCGTAATCATGTTCCTTTGCCATTATGATTCTCTTGATAAGGAAACAAATGATGTGCGGGCAATATAAGGAGCACATCACCAAGTATTTCTACCTTTAACCGGAAAGATAACACACAAGGTTAAAACTTTGATTTACAATAAATAAAAAAAGTTCTAAATTGATGGATGACTGTTTATTATCTCTGTACATGCATTTGGCCAAGAGAAAAGCATATGAGGCCAAATGCCTGACACAAAACCAGAGCTATTTTAATCTGTTCTGATACGTCACTACACGGCTGCTTGTCTATGCTTAGTCAGTTGAGAATTAAATAGCCAGATCCAGTCATTTTCACTGCCAGATAATGTGAAGCAAAATTCCCATGTTAAATGAGGTGTTAATTAAATACCTCACACTGGGTGTTTTTGCACTGCTTTTTCTTTTCTGTTAAACTTTTCTCGTTACTTTTCTACCTCACTGATCCACATAGTGCAGTTGAATTTGTTTATATAAAAGAGTGAGCACTTCTGCGTTCTATGTCTTCCTCAGCATGCCAGTTTGGCTATAGTGTCGTAATGCAATAAAATCGAATACCCACTTTAAACCTCAAGCTATCGCCATTATAAAGCCGACATCCTTGCCAAAGTACCGCACCGTAAACTAGCAGCACAACACATTTTTAATAATACTACCTACAATATTATAACGCTGCTAATGCTTTACAACCGTGATTAAAGGTCAGGTTAGTGTAAACATTATTTTCCAGTACGGTCATGCACTTAACTGCACTGAATCCACATGACATGCTCGTGCTGATAATACAAAGAATAAATCAACACCAATTTAATGCAAGCGTTTATCAAAAGGTCTAAGTTGAAAATCCTATATTCTGACAGCAGGTTAATCTCAAGGGGTTAATTTGACTTGGAAGGTAAATCCCTCTAGGAATCCACGCTGCACTGTAAAAAAACAACCTATACAGTAGAATCTACTCAATAAAACCGAGGTAGCAATTTGCATTCACTTTATTCGGGTAGATTCTGTCCTATACTGTATATTTGCATAAAGAGTACCTAATACAAGTATTAATAGCTGTGACGTGTCTTTAAAAAATAGGTATACCTAATATTTCTCATTACAAATTACTTGTAAAAGTTGAGTAACGTACTTTTATTGTTATTATGTTAATCTACTTAATTATTATTATTAATAAAGATATTTTTTTTTATTGTCCAAACAGCATTTTATTTTTAAAACATTTAAAACTAATTAAAACTAAACAGAAAGTGACACCTTATAATGCATTTTCAATTGAAAAAAAAAAAAAAAAACTTGATTACACAATACATTATATTAATAAAAATCTTCACATTATCACTTGTTATACAAACATTTTACCCTCAACTTCTTTTAAAATGTGTGAAAACCCTTTGACATTCAATTGCAGGTGAAAAACAACTTTCGTTCCGTATAACTCACAGTACATGTAACCTTTTGAAAAACATGGGAAAATAATTATGTGCAAAAGAAAAAACATTTTTGCATTAAATGTACTATTTGAAAATAAAAGAACATCTTATTTGCATGAAGCAGATTCCATTAGTTTACAGCTCATTCCATTAGTTCACGTTTAAGACTCTGGACCTTCTTCAGCATTTTTGTTCCATCAAGTTAAAAAAAAAAAAAGGTTTCTGGAGCACTTCAAAGGTGGACTTTAGCGGTTTGGGGTACTCAAGGTTGAGTCCCATTATCAGCATGCAAGCACTTTGGTCCCTCCCCTCTGAGAGAGCTCGGCCAATCAGCTCTCTCTAGGTTTGTCTATTCTTTAGTACAACCTGATATTTAAACACTTACTAAGGCCATGTTCGTTATTTTTTATTTATTATACTTTTAATAAAAAAAAATAAAAAATTCTGTCCACGCAACAGCTCGCGCTATGTAGAAATCCGACAGGTCTCGTCCAAAACCGCCGTCGCCGTCTGCGGGATCTGCGTCGTCGGAGTTTTATACAGTATGTAGCAGCAGCGAGCTTCGTAGTACATTTAGGCACCTCTGTTTGTTAACGTAATGTACGATTAACTATACGTGTACTGTAACAAATTGATGTAAATTTACAGGACTTTTTTTTTTACAGTTTCCGACAGTTTTTTCGAAATACTGCACATTACTGTAAAAGAAACAGCATTACTATGATTTACAATATTTAACTGTAAATATTGTACTTACAGTTTAATACACTACAGTATACAGTATTTAACTGTAAATTAGATAATCAACACACTTTAATGAAAACTTCAGTAAGTACTTTTGCTGATTTTGTGGGCCTCCGTGTGGCGCAGTGGGTTAAAGCGCTCGCCCTATCATCGCAGGTTTGAATCCCGGGTGATGTTCAATTGGACACGACTAGATTGGGAAGAAAATCGGGGGGAAAGAATTGGGCAGGACTAAAAAAAATATATATTTTTTTAAATGCTGTTAAAAATACAAGTTGTCCGAATAATTATTTACCACTAAAATACAGTAAACAGCACAAAATCACAGTAATAAACTGTATATCAAAGTACAGCAATTTACTGTAGGTCTATTTCTACAGTACTGTAATAAAACAGCATTTTACTGGCAAAACAGCTGCCAGTAATTTACTGTAATTTTAGAATGAATATTCTTTACAGTGTGTATGCGCATGCATGTAAAAAGTCCAGTAAGGAACATTAACACAGTCCCTAGTTTACTAGTTACATGTGGATGAAAGGCCAAAATAATATATACATATTTAAAAAAAAAAATTTTTTTTTATTTAGACGTGGACTAAATAAAAAAAGTGTAGACAGTAACAGTAATATCAAAACACATTGGTACACAGAAACACACACACTAAGGATCTTGGGAAAATGCAAAACATTTTAACGAACATTATGCCTTTTTTTGTCTGATCTCACGGTAATGGCCTCCAGGGTTTATTTGAAATGACTTCAGAAATGTAAACGTGTCTTTTGTAAATCTTAACATGATTATCTGTGGGCGCCTGACGCGAAAGCCGGCTGTTTAAGTTTCCTCGACTAACTTTTCTGTATTTTGTTTCACATGGTGCTATGTGCAACTGCCATGTTTCACACCATCTGTGCTGGTGTCAGGATTATGATGTCCTTCTCCTGAGCTGACCTTCAGCCTGGTTTTGACTCTGGTAAACTCAGAAGCCTTGTGAATTTCTGCATTGGATTAAGCCTTGGGGTTGCCTGCTCCAGCCGAGTGATTTTGCCTTCGATCTCTCACAGTAAAACCGATCCGATATGCCGACCGTCAGCCACCACGAGGCCACCATGGCTGAGTAAGTCTGTGCTCCGTTTCTTCATTGGTTTTGGCGATGCAGTTCAGTCCCACGATCCGCGGGCTGACTAGGTGCTTATGTTTCCGTGGGAGCGCTGATCCCTCTGACCCCCCCCATGCTTTCCCTAGACGGTACGGTTCTCGAAAGGACATTCTTTGGGGATTTTCTCTGGATAATCACCAGGTTTTGCTATGGTCTTACATTTCTCTCCGGATTCCTTCCATCTGATCTTTCTGCCAGCCTCCTATGGCTAATTGGACTCATTCTGTCATCTCACTCACACTTAAAAAAAAAAAAGAATCCACCATGCTCAAATGTAATAAAGTCCATTTGGAAATCTCAGACCCTTGATCTCCTACATGGTCTCAGCTGGGAGAAATAGAAGAACCTTCACTTTGTTGCTCTTTGTAACTAAGAAGAGCCAGTTACTGTATGTTTGGTATATTAAATCCTGACCTAATTCCCAGCCAATACCAGTACAAGCAAATTTCTAACATTGACATTTAATGCGAAGCCTTTAAGCGTAATCTCATTGGAATAATGCGAACCAGATCTCCAGAACCAGGAAATATGAAGGTGAATATGAAGAATTGTGAATATTTCACTGTATTTATGAAATATCTAATTTAATGACACTATATTGTGTCCTCTATGGGGAACCCCCCTTCCCCCCCTATGAGATTATCATCTTAAAAGCTTCTCATTTGCATGTCCACTTCGGTGGTGGGTCTCTTTACTGTTTACCAAAAACACCAGGCTTACAAATGGCTACGAAATCCTGAAGTGTACTGATTTCTGTGCTCCGATTCCTTTTCACGACCATTAAACACATTTGGTGAAGTGAATGATTATGGTGATTATACCCTATCCCCTACTCTCTCTCTTTTATCCTTAAAGCCATGCCAAAATTAGAAATCTTTTAACCGTAGATAAGTTTCCTTTCCGCAATAATCAGACCAATCTTCCCCTGATAATCTTTATGACCTATGATTGGATGATTGGTGGCTTAATGGTACAGTAGTAAGCACTGTTGCCTTACACCTCCAGGTTCAGGGTTGGATTCCTGCCTTGGCTACGCAGTTTGGTGGGTTTCCTCCGGGTGCTCCGGTTTCCTCCCACAGTCCAAAGACATGCATATTAGGCCGAATTGCTGTTCCCGAACTGCCCGTGTGACTGTGCTTACTGTATGTGTGCGTGCCTGCGATGGATTGGCACCCCGCGACCCTATCCGTTATAAGCCGTACAGTATAGACGATGAGCGTGAGTACGGTGAATACAAGTTTGACTAGGGGTATGTATAAGATACTTCACTTACTGGGTAAAGGGTTTATGTGTAAAGTGTACCTGTCAGGTTATTCCCAGTCTCGCCCTGAGCACCCTCAGCAATAGTTTCTTGCACACTTTTGTTTACCAAACTGTGACGGTCTCCAGGCAAGACCTACAGCTCCAGTATTATCACCTCAAACATATACGACCACATCGGATCCCTAAGGACCTAGAATAACTTCAAACGTAACTGTAGGGGGGGGTAGGGACGTTCCCAGGCCTTTGTTATTACAATCACACTCACATTATTGGTTATAGAAATTTTTCATATTCAATAAATACTTTTTCAGAAACAAGGTGCCTTATGGTCAGGTCTGCCAGTGACCCTCATGTTGGGGTCTGTGAAATCTACCCAGCGGCCTAATGGATCTTCTGACGAACTAGATGCGGTTGCCTTGCGTTCGTTGGGATTTAAACGCCAAGAAAAAGCTGCATGCGACGTTTTTTTAACACCGTATAAACGCGCAGTCGGACAAACGCACGTCACCAAAGCCCGTGTGAACACCGTCATTGACTCCTATGTGTAGAAAACCCTCTGCGCTTCATCCGCGCTCACCGGACACTTAAACACAACTAGAGCCAACAAGAAAACCCCTATATTCCCTTAATACGTTTAGGTCAGCAAAGGTCCATTCATTTGATCAACTTTACAATAAATGACATGCCTTGTTGAGTTTATGGACTCTACAGGAACTTGATAACCCATAATTCGCCAGGAAAAATACAGTTATTTTGAAAATGTGAAAATAAAGATCCTAGAGAACATACAGTAGTATCCTTGAAGAAATAGGACTGTAGCAATAAATGGCCATGAATAGCCAGGATCTTGGTAACTCTCAGTACTGTAAGGCTCTGAGAATAAAAAATCCTCGGTTTCTAAGACATTAGACACAATGTTGTTGTTGGTCTTTTTTGCACATACAAGTTTAGCACAGGTTATTATGCCAGATGCCCTTCCTGACCCGTTTTATCCGGGCTTGGGACCGGCACTGTATCCAGTGGCTGGGGTACACAACAGATAGACACAATAGATCTTTTTAATACTGGAACCAGGAAGCATTGGACAGTGGGTACCTCGTACCCGAGATGAACCAAAGATGTACACCCGAATTGAGCAACATTCATGCCCAACTATACAACAAACTGGTTACAGGATCATAGAACCCAAGGCCCACCCATGCCAGCAGGGACCAAAGCCCAGCCCATCCGGTCCAATCCCACAAAAACCAAAATCAGTGCTGGCCATGATAGAAACACTCAATGCACCACAACCTGCCATACACAGGGACCAACACTGTCACTGCCAACATCCCGGTGCCAGAGTATACAGGTCAGATGGACTACACATCGGTCTCATGATCAGCTCACTGCTATCTGCTGTAACTTCCCAAGTTCCTCCCAGAAACAATGGATCTGATCTTCTTCAGCAAGTCCACCTTCTGTCTTACCTACATCTTCTGTCGTGACCACATCATGCTGCGTCAAAAGGAATCACTTTCCACCTTTTGTACTTCAGGTCCCTGACTTTGCTTTACTTATTTATTAAGCTTCTTTCCTTTTGTGGTTGACCTTTTGGTGGATTTGGGATTCTTGGCTTTAAATATGTTCTTGTTTGTATTGTTTTTGGAAAACGTAGGTCTTGGACTGGACTGTGGGAAATATGGGATGATGATGGGATACTAATATTGAACTGTCGAATACTTTCGCAAAAGTACACAAACTCTACGAGGCACTCGATTGTTGGTTTACTTTAGGATTTCTCTCTCTGTCTTTAGTATGGCACAGAAAGAGAAGCTGCAGTGTCTGAAGGATTTCCATAAGGACACGCTAAAGCCATCTCCAGGTAAAAGTCCGGGGACGAGGCCAGAGGACGAGGCAGAGGGAAAACCGCCACAGAGAGAGAAATGGGCCAGCAAACTGGACTTCCTGCTCTCCGTCGCTGGCGGCTTTGTCGGATTAGGGAACGTCTGGCGGTTCCCGTACCTCTGCTACAAGAACGGTGGAGGTTAGTGTTTAGAAGTTGTGTTTGTGTCTATGAGTTTCCATCCATCTTTCCCCTATGATCTGGGAATGACGAAGGTGACTTGTGCTTCTCAGCAGTGTAGAGCTCACTCTGTTTTTCATAAATAAAGTCTTTTTCAAACCATGTGGTGTAAACATGGTCTAAATATACTCATTCGTTTCACCTTGATGTGAAGGGTGGCGTTAATGGGCCAAACCGACAGCCAGCCATACAGTATGGGGACAAAACTCCAGTCTCCAGCATCCCTGAAACCACCCGTACCTCATCCTCACCCTGAACCGTGTCATTATGTTAAACGTTTGAGTTTAATTATCGTTAATACTTCACTGCATCTATACAGTATGTCAGCCAATGTGTGCCACAGTGATGCACAAGAAGTAACGATAGAAGTCGTCATCAAAGAACAAAGTGATTTTTTTTAAAAGAGTTCCATAAAAAGAACATAGAGCCTTAACAGTAAAGTAAATATATAACAATTTTGTTATGGAACAAAATAATAGAAAATCTAAAATCGAAATGAAATATTTTAAATAGAAATAGGTGTAGAATTGGTTTAGAATTGAAATAGAATGTTTTGTTTATAGAAGTAGAATGTTTTGTTTATAGAATCGATTCTTATTTAGAACCTAAACACATTGTTTTGTTATGTAAACAATTCTGATTTCGATTCTTAAAAGATTGATTTGTTTTAGAATCCATTCTGATTTAGATTCTAAATGATCCAACAATTTTTTTATAGACTTGATTTTAGATTTCAATTTTTTTTTTCTTTTTTACAAGTTCGACTCTTAAGTGGACAAAAATGTCTCAATCTTAAGCAATTTTCTTACTCCCTTATTATAATTGTCTTCTTATCGTTGATGATTGTTGCTCACGGATACTCTTCACCTGTCTCACTATCCAAAGAGTTTCTCCTTCTCTGGGTCTGATCTCTCTCTCTCTCTCTCTCTCTCTCTCTCTCTCTCATCTTCACAGGTGCGTTTCTCATCCCATATTTCATCTTCCTGTTTGGTGGAGGACTTCCCGTGTTCTTCCTGGAGGTGGCGCTGGGCCAGTTCACCTCTGAAGGAGGGATCACCTGCTGGGAGAAACTCTGCCCCATCTTCACCGGTGAGAGGAAGCGATCCATCGACTCCAAATCAGAGCGGGAGACAGAAAGCACAAGACAGGAAGCGAGATAGGAAAAAAAAAAACTGATGGATGTCGTACAGGAGATTTTGGCACCATGTTTAAATGATGCATGAGATTTCTAATTCGCTATGACACCGCAGGTTTAAAATAGGTCAGCTGTGTGATCAGAGTCTCAGAAGAGATCATGATTACATAGAAATCGTTTCCTGTACTAATAACGGTCACGTCTGCCGAGAGCTGGTGATGTGACCGTCCAATCAAACACCCAGATTAGCAAACAAGCACTGATTCGATTATTTCACTTTGGAAATCACGCCATAATCGTTGTTGGTTGTTGTAATGTGTTCGTGTTTGTGTGTGACTTCTAGCGCCTAAGCGGTGCGAGCTGTGTTCCTGGGGCAGTTTTGGTTTCCGGGCAGCAGCGGGAGATGTTGTTCTCTCTTTAGAATGAACTCTCAGCAGTGTTGTGTTTTGTATACACACTTTCCTTCACGGATGATTAGTTCCACCTTGCGTGTACTTTCACCCTGGAGTTTTTGCGTGCACATTGTTATTATTATCACATCATTCAGACCGAACTGATGCGAACACAAATACGAACAGGAGGCACCTTATTCATGTTTCAGTAAGTGGTTTTGAAAAAAAATAAAAAAATGTTGTGCCTCATGGCCTGTAATCACATGGGACATTCATTCATTCATCTTCTATACCGCTTTATCCTGTATTTAGGGTCGCGGGGACCTGGAGCCTATCCCAGGAGACTCAGGGCACGAGGCAGGGTACACCCTGGACAGCGTGCCAATCCATCACATGGGACACAACAACAAAAAGAAATTTTGTCTTACATGCAGCAGGGTGAAGTAGATTAGGGTTTTCACTCCTACTGGTGGTTCCGGGACCGAACAAGTTAGGGAGGGTCGTGTCAGTGCTGTGCAACCGCAGCAGCGACCTCATTTCCCCTCTCGTCTGTTCCAGCCACTCAGGGAAAAGGAGAGCCATAACAGTAGCAGTTCGCTATTAAACCAGGTGCTGGTGCTGGTTCAATAGCTAACCGCCAAAGACCTGGCTTTGTTTTTCTATGGGCTACATTACGACAATGGCTTTGCGAGCAGTTTTCCTGGCCATTATCGTCACTAGAAAGCATTTGAGCTGCCCACTGCATATTGAGTCCATTTTTTCAAAGAAGGGGTTACAAACCTTTTGTTGTTCCTGATAATCCCAACCCCCAGCAATGTACATACTGTAAGCGGTTCTTTGTTCTGGCCCGGCAAAGTATTGGTGCCGCCATGGAACCATTTTTTTTCTGTCTGAAAACAAAGAAATGGTTAACAATTGGGCACGAGCTCCAGAACCGTATTGGTGGAAAAATGAGAGCCAGAAAGTCCTTCAGGAAGCCTGGGGAACTACTCCTCAAGACTTCAGTAAAATACAAGAAATCCTGGCTCTGTGGAAGCAAAATATGAATAAATCAGAGGTTGGCTCTAGACTGTTGTACAGTACTATATGTGGATCCGGTGACCCACTCGAACCGGCTAACCCAAGGGAAAAATCAGCAAACCAGCAGGCCTGGGGCCTCCGAGTGGCGCAGTGGTAAAGCGCTCGCCCTATCGTTCGGAGATCGCTGGTTCGCTTCCCGGGTGATGCTGTTACCTCTCACAGCCGGAGGTCAAGAGAGAGCTGATTGGCCGAGCTCTCTCAGAGGGGAGGGATGAGAGGTACTTTGTGCTCCCACATTAATCACGGCTCTACAGCCAATCAGGGGCGTCTGTGAGCTCGCGCACGCGGAAGGAGCGGATTACCGCATCTTTTCGTACTGCTTGCTCACGCACCGTTAGGGGCGGAGTAACACACTCGGAGGACAGCGCTGTCCTCCGAGTGTGTTACTCCGCCCCTAACGGTGCGTGAGCAAGCAGTACGAAAAGATGCGGTCGGCTGGCGTCACGCGATTCGGAGCAAACACGTGATAGTCTTCGTCCCTCCCGGCTGAATGGTAGTGGTAGCCTTAATGTGGAGCCCCCTAGTGACGGGGAGGAATTGGACACGACTAAAAAAAAAAAAAAAAACCCTGGATGTGTAAACATTTTAAGACTTTACATCATCCTTTTTAACCGTACGTTAATATTTTAAGATAGAGAATAGACTAAATGTATTAGATAGGTATAATACAAAATAGTAAAGTTAACGAAAAGTCTTGGAGAGATTTACGCAAGGTTAAGGAACTAACAAAACATCTACGACTCAATGGTTTGGGCCACACCCACTTTCCATTTTATTCCAGATACAGATATTTGGCGCAATAAACGCACACAGATAATCATTACTTTACACTCACATGTCATGTAGGAATACTGTATTGTTCAGTGTGTACACTTACTAGGCACTAGCACTTAATTTATCCGAGTTACATTATGTTTGCTATACTGTAGCTCTTTATTCTTGCACGGTGTGTGTTGATTGTCCGCTACCGTACACCACGGTCAGATTTTGGCCACAACATTGTTTTGCAATCACGTACCGATTATCAAAGTGCTCAGAGCAGTGAAACACACCCTACCGTGCCATTATCACTATCCAGTATGTACCTTTGAACCCTTGACCCATTTAAGTAATGCGTAAATACATAAATAACCTACACACACTCAAACAGACACACACACACACACACACACACATACCTGGTTCTGTTACTATAGTACGGTCTCTGCTCTTGTCCTGTTTCAATGGTGCACCCACACGCATATGCTGACTGATGCCCAGACTCCAGTATTCAGGACATTTTGGAATCTGCATTGCCATGGCAACAGCAGCCAGCGATGACTAAGATAGATTTCTCGATTGGATCTCATCTGTTTGCAGCACGAATAAGAGTGAGAGACGGAAAAATGTGTGTTTTTGACACTTCTAAGCCCTTTCATTATTGTCCCAGTGCACTTGGCGTCTCACACCCAAGCGGTCATCATCGATACATCAAAACCCTCAAGAGCGCAAACAGATTAAAATGGGATACGGGGTTGCATGTTCCTTTACAGACTCCCCTTTTTGTCCGGGGGCTAGAATGCCGTGGTAAAGAAACGTCATGGAAGACTGGAGCAGCTGAACATCCTCACAGGCTCACGCACACACTCGTCCACACACATAATCACGCACTTTGGATTAGAGTCAGCTGTCGCAATTATAACTGGCCCAGTGCCTTTTGGCTGCCCTCGACTTTTTACGAAAACCTTTAGAGGTCGTCAGGGCAGGAAGGCTGGTTGGTGCTCAACAGCAGAACGAACCCACCACACGAGCTGAACATAAAAGGTGCAGCTGTGGCGTGTGTTAACAGATCTGGCGCCTGCTGGTGGCACGCCCTCTAATGGCGTATTGGTTATCACTGTCGCCTTGGAGCTACAGGGTTCGGGTTCGATTCCTGCCCCAGGGTCTGTGTGCATGAAGTTTGCATGTTGCTTGGTGGGTTTCCTCCAGGTTCTACGGTTTCCTCCCACAGTTCAAAGACATGCAGGTTAGGCTAAATGCCGTTCCCAAATAGCCTGGAGTGTGTGTGTGTCCTGAGATGGATTAGCACCCCGTCCAGGGGTATCCCGCCTTTTGCCCTAGGACTCCTGGGATGCGCGACTGTGTAGACAGAATAAAGTGGTCAGGGTTCGATTCCCACCTCGGGTCTGTGTGTGTGTGGAGTTTGCTTGTTCTCCCCGTGCTTGACGGGGTTTCCTCTCACAGTCCAAAGACATGAAGATCAGGTTAATTGGGGTGAATGAACGTGTGTGGTGTGTGCATGTTTGTCCTACGATGGATTGGCACCCTTTCCTGGCTCTACCCCACCTTGTGCCCAAAGTTTCATAAGATAGGCCTCAGCAGTGTAGAAGATGAATAGATCAATGAACGCCTTAATTTAAAGACTCCAAAATCCAAAAGCGAACAATACCACTCCAGTGCAGTAGATGGCGATAGATGGTAAACATGTTGCAACACAATGAACAAAACAAAAACAACAAAACACATCATGCAACATAACGTTAGCTCTTGACTAATATTCTACATCTGTGTGTGTGTGTGTGTGTGTGTCAGGAATTGGCTACGCATCCATTGTGATCGTGTCCCTGCTGAACATCTACTACATCGTGATCCTGGCTTGGGGTCTGTATTACCTGCTGCAGTGTTTGCAGAGAGAGCTGCCGTGGGCGCGATGTCGCCACAGCTGGAACACCGCGAACTGCATCGAGGACACCATCCGCAAGAACAAAACCCTCTGGCTCTCGGCCAACGTCACCAACCTCACCAACTTCACCTCGCCCGTGACCGAGTTCTGGGAGTGAGTGCACGTGATAACAACATACAGTACACGTCAACCAGTATACATATTCATATTCAAAACGGACTGTGATTTGAATGAATAATGGCTACGTTCACATTATAAGCCACATTTATTACACATTACCTGTTTTATTTTAGAGACGCACTATAATGTCTCGTTCTTTCTTTCTTTCTTTCTGTTTTTGTCCTGCTTCTTCCTGTTGCTATCATTTTGTGATTAATTATCTTGTTCATCTCTCTTTTCCCGTCTCTTTCACTCCTTCACCCTCCATCTCTCTCTCTCTCTCTCTCTCTGTCCTTTCTTATGCCCACTTTTTCACGTTCTCTATCGCTCCTTCTTGTGCATGCTTATTCATCTTATTTTTGTTCTCGTCTTCTTTATCTCCGTATCAGGCGTAACGTGCTGAGTCTGTCGTCTGGGATCGATGAGGTGGGCGAGCTGAAGTGGGATCTGGCTCTGTGTCTGCTCGCCGTCTGGGTCATCTGCTTCTTCTGCATCTGGAAAGGAGTGAAATCCACTGGCAAAGTGAGACAGTAGGACAGAAGGAGGGAGGGAGGGAGGGAGGGAGGGATGAAGAGACGAGGATGAAGGAACAGACGGACAAATTAGACATTAAACCCAAATGTGTGAGCTTGTGTGTGTGTGTGTGTGTGTGTGTGTGTGTGTGTGTGTGTGTTTCACTAGAACAACGACAGATATACAGATATATACAGATGTAAAACTATACGTCTGTTTGTGTACACACACTATACTGCGTCATTACAGACATGTCTATCCCGTGTGCATTAATCTGACTCTCCTGTAGGTGGTGTACTTCACCGCTACCTTCCCCTTCCTCATGCTCATTGTGTTGCTTGTGCGAGGCGTGACTCTGCCTGGTGCTGCCGAGGGCATTAAGTTCTACCTGTACCCCGATCTGAGCCGCCTCAAAGATCCTGAGGTACACTACAGTCCGTGTGTGTGTGTGTGAGTGTGTGAGAGTGTGTGTGTGTGTTTGTAATAACACACAAACAATAAAAGTAAAGTTTTTAGAAATTGTTCAGTGAAAGCAGAGATTGTGTAATAATTGTGCTACAATTCATTCATTTAGATTTTCACTTAAAAGTAGCGGATAAGTTTTTTTCTATTTCTTTCTTTCCATCTTGTGCATTTTTTCTTTCTCTTTCTCTCCCTTTCTGCCTTCTTTTGTCTGCATTCATTCATTCATTTTCTATACCGCTTAATCCTGTGTTCAGGGTCGCGGGGGACCTGGAGCCTATCCCAGGAGACTTCGGGCACTAGGCGGGGTACACCCTGGACAGGGTGCCAATCCATCGCAGGGCACACACACACACACACACACGCACACACCCAATCACACACACTACGGGCAATTTAGGAACGCCAATTAGCCTAACCTGCATATCTTTGGACTGTGGGAGGAAACCGGAGTACCCGGAGGAAACCCACCAAGCACGGGGAGAACATGCAAACTCCATGCACACGGAGACGGGAATCGAGCCTGGCCGGGGAATCGAACCCAGACCCTGGAGGTGCAAGGCGACAGTGCTAACCACTACACCACCGCGCCGCCCCTTCTTGTGCATGATATTTCTTTTTCTCTCCCTTTCTGTCTTCCTTTGTCGGCCTCTTTCTCGCTTTCCCTCACAACAAAGTTACAT